>JANZXP010000003.1:21544561-21577731 GCA_027576715.1 Erythroxylum flavicans
TAATAATAATAATAATAATAATAATAATAATAATAATAATAATAATAATAATAATAATAATAATAATAATAAATTCTTGCTGATCAATTATCACGCATTGTTAATTTGTTAGTAGGTACAGAAGTATGGAACCAGGAAGAAGACCAGGAAAGCAACCTAGAGAGGATCAATCAAAATCAAAAAGAAATAATACAGAATTTGCGTCAAGCATTAGAAGAAATCGAGAATTTACAAATGAAAGATCAACAGAAAGCTCGGATCCTTCTCAACGGAATCCTAAAGGTTTCGTTCGCATGATAGACTTAATGCAACAGAGACTGAAAGAAGCAATAATAATAATAATAATAATAATAATAATAATAACAAGACGAAGAAGAAGAAGAAGATACCTTTCCCGAAGCTTTAAATTGTATAGAACAAAGACTAAGTCATTCAATCTTTTGTGTTCCAATCTATTCCTTTTCTTAGAATGGATCAATTTATATATACTCCAATTCCTTTCACACACTATTATTACACTTACACATTAACTCAAAATTCGAATTACAAACCTTTGCAATTTTAGAATACCACTTCCAAATTGATCCTAAAAAAATAAAAGTAACATTATAAACAAAATAAAGTGATGATTAATTTTTAACAAATAACAAAAGTGAATATTATATACTTGGATTAAGTTTTCTCTTTAACGAATAGTAATAGGTATCTCAAAATCACTAGAAGCAACCTTATAAATCTACATTTAACGAATAGTAATAGGCATCTCAAAATCACTATAAGTAACCTTATAAATCTACATTTATGAGCCTATGAGATCTTATATCATCTCATGGGCAATAATTGATTTAATAGTTAATAACATTTCCCCTATTAACATTAGTTTTCTTTGTAAAACTTAGTATGAAATAGAAACTAGGATTTAAAAATTTCCCAACTACAAAAAACATAGAGTAAAATTGCCTTTCCCATCTCTTGTTGATGACTGTAAGGTAAGGTGCATACAAAGAATGCTTGTTTTTCATATTGGCCTTGATTGCTTCCTTCACCCTGACATTATAAAAATAACCCATTTTTGCCTTCTCATTTGTCATTGGGACCAAAGTTCATGATCTTTAGATATAATTCTAGAAACCTCTAATCTAGCATTAGACTTAATATGTTGATATGTAACTCACTTATCATTTGTAAAAATCCCTCTTCATCATAATAAAACACTGAAATGATATGAAATTAGCTGCAAATCTTATAATCGTAGGACGACACAATTTTCTAACTTCGGTGAAATCCTCTCTCATTAAATTCAGGACCTATACTTGATTTAGATAAACTTAGTCACCTTTTTTGCTTTCTGAATTGTCTAATCAATAATAGGAAAATATCTAGCATATCATATATTTTCCAACATTAGGTCAATGTAATGTTCAGCACAAGATAATAAAAAGAATTATACCTGCTTTGCAATCTTATTCCCACTGCTTTACAAGCATAATCATTATTAGTAATCAACTGAACAATATTTTCTGACTCAAATTCATTCACAACTTTTCAAATATCTAAATTATAGTATCATCATTCATAACATGGCCATATGCATTAATATACTTTTAAAACATTATCCTCTTTGTGGAATAAACTAAAAGATTAATAATGATAGGGATAGCAATGGGTCGAGCTTGGGCCCAAGGTCGGAACTAAAAGGCCAACTAGGCCTAAGGCTACTCGGCCCCGCAGACTTTTTATTTTAAAAAAATATCAAAATGACATCATTTTGAAATTGTCCATAGGGGCTCTGGCTGAGCTTGCGAGCCTGGACCTAATTGTCAAGCCTAAATAATAGACTCCTATCTTCTATTTATCCAACTATCACATATAATTGAACACATATAAGTAACTCTCTTTCATCCAAATAACTTTTTATTTCATAAAAAGATCTACTCAAAAGTTTACCTCTATAGTTATCAATTGAAGGAACTTTATATCTTAGACCATAAAAGGCAACAATACCCACCATAGTGATACTCTTTAAGCAAATTCTTCATTTATCACTTCACATCATAGCTCACTTTCTTACCACATCACCTTGATCCCAACTAAGTGCTTCTTTAGTTTAGTGATTCTCCCACCTTTCAAATACTTGTTACAATACAAACAAATAGTATGGTTCTTCATTCTAAGAACCAATCTAGCACGAGCTCAATCTAGATCATCGAGACTTCTTAAACCTAAAACGACTAAATTATCAAGAACTTCCTTCCATTTATCTATAAAATAAATAAAGACATATGTCAAAATTAAATTAATAAATTTATTATCAACTATTATCAACACATTATGTATCACTCAACTCAAAACAAATACAAATGCACATCTTAGATTATGAAAGCATGCACACAACTTGAACTTTTCATCTTATATTCAAAGTCAATAGTCGAGCGGTAAATGCATATCGTAGATGGTTTTATAACATCAATAAGGCCAAGATCTTCATTTTCCTTTAAATTAGTATTACAAACTACTGATGACATGAAAAATGTGGAATAAATTATGTAAAATAACAAGAAGAAATATAGCAACAACAACTTCTGAATATTCATATGATATAGAAATGCAAGTAAACTTTACTAACTTATATAAATTATTTTTGCTCTTTCACAAATATAACTCATTTTGTGTGATTATATAACTTAAACATAAGTCTCACCTACAACCTATTTAATATGATTACATCAATCAACCATAACCATAACCATAACCATAACCATAAATATTTTTGGGTGATTACATAATTCAACATTTCAACCATACACTTATAAGTATAACTTATTATGTATGATTACATAATTCAACCATAAGTTCACAACTTTCTAACTATTTAATCAATATTACAAATTTATTTTTCATTAAATATCATTCTTTCTATTTTTCCTTTATAAACCATAAAGAATTAAAAAAACACACACACACACACACATACTTATAGATGATCCTTAAACATTAAATTATATATTACAAATGAATCCTTTTAGTTTATTTTAAGATTAATTGATTAAGGAAACTAATTAAATATATTAGCAATAAAGGTTTAGATTTAATTATTAATGAAATAAAAATGTACTAATTTGTATAATTTAGATATGATTCTTAAGAAAATAATTAATATTCACAAAATTCAATTATGGATTTATATCTAAATTCTATAACTAAATAAAGGTGTAATTTTATTTAGTTAATTTCAGTTATAAATTTGTAAAATGTAAAGTTGGAATTGATAAAATCACAAATTCCAAATACACAATAATGCATCACCCACGGTATTTTCTTTCAAACTTAATCCATAATTCCACTTGTGATTGTATTAAATTATCAACTATTAACAAATATTCAAGTATCACATTATTGATTCTACAACTATAAGTCTTTAATTTTATGGCGCTATGCAGAATTGCAAATTGCATTATTGGAGAAAATGAAAAACCAAAAGCACACACCTACTATCCACCGACCCACACGCACACCCACACCCACACCCATACTCTTGTAGACAAACCAAAAGCCACACCCACTGACCACTGACCCACTCCCATACCCACACGGCCATACCAACGACAACACCGCACATTACTCACATAACACACAACAACGCACAAAAATACACTACATAACACATAACACCATCAGTTCATTCTTCAAGCTTCTTTGAAAAATCACAGTTTCACACATAAAGCAAAGGAGAGAAGGAGGTGGCTGAGGATTGAGGACTTGAAGAAGATGAAGCAGGCGATCGCGACACTCGAGCAATAACGAGAAACAGCGATCCAGCGGCAGAGAGTCAAGCTAGCAAAGAAGCAACAAGGAGGGATGGAGAGTTGGAGACAACACCTAGTAGACAGAGAAGTAATAACGAAGGAGAAAAAGAGTCAGAGGCTAGGAGCAACAATGGTGGTCACTGATGGCTATGTGAGAGAGGGGTATTTTGTTTAATTGGTGGTTGTGTGTGTGAGAACTGAGAAGAATAAGTGAGACTGAGAGGTAGGTGGCAGGTAGAAGACAGGATCTTCTGTCCAAATTTATGGTGTCTTATTTTGTCCCGTAAATGCCATCCATTTATTTATACGGATCCCGTATTTATTTATACGGGACACACGCAGGACTCACATAAATGAATGGCTGAGATTCAGATGACAGAATAAGACACCATAAAATTAAACAAAGAATCTTGTCTCGACAGGTAGAGCGCGGGATCCGTATAAATGAATGGCTGACATTCACGGGACAAAATAAGACAATGTAAAATTGAACAAAGAATCTTGTCTCGACAGGTAGAGTTAGAGATTTAGGATTTTCTAATCCTTTAATTTTTCAATATCTATAAAATCACCTTCATACTTGCCGGTATTAGTCATCGGTATTGAGCAGTACATGTACCTTGTATGTATGATACAGTTTCTATTTTTTTAATGATACTAGTCAGGACAGTACAAAATCCATAACATTGTCGACATTATTAGGCTAAGGATGTTTCTATTCATGCTACGGGATCTAGCAAAGAATTACCAACTAAATCAATTAACACATAGGTGAGTCTTACATAGAGGTTCATTTCCAAAAACTTTCTACCATTTAAGATAGCAAAGTTAAAAAATGATATCTCTGTTTTTTTGAGTAGTTCAACAATGATACCTTATATGATATATAGGAAAGATGCAAAAATTTGTTGAAAAGGTATTTATCATGTGGCTTTCCTACTTGGATGTAAGTCCAAACTTCCTAAAATGGGTTAGATGATACAGATTGCAATATATGGAATACTAAATAATAAGACTCTGAAAGTAGTCTTATAATTAATCAAAGAAATGACAAGGAATAATTATTAAAATACTAGAATAATTGGAATTCAAAATATAGATGTCATGGCTACTTTTACACCTTAAATGAAGCAATATCAAGAAAACTTGACAACTCGAGTTCACCATATCATGCATCTCAGGTTATGAGTTGTTAATTATGTGGTAAAAGACATCAAAGAATGGAACATCAAGCTGGAATATCAACTACTAAATTATAGGAGCAAGTTGATTTATACAAACTTCTCAAGATATACTAACCCCTATAATATGATGTATAATTTAGGATGAACAAATTGTCAAAGTTCCTCTTGAAACAAGCAAACAACTCAAGGACCACCCCAACAATGTTTCCAAAAGCAAATCAAATGGAGAAGAAGTATGGTCTATATAAGATATCGAGGGAATTTATGCCAGGAACATATTCCTGAATGCAAAACTATAAGATCTTATTGAAAAATCTAAAAATTTAACTAATCCAATTAATGGAATTTGTCAAGAAAGGGCATCAAGGAACACCATCTAATGAGATTGCACCTAACTATAAGGACCATGTTCAATCGGTCACCCTAAAGAGTCATAAAGGAATTAATCAATGAAACAAAAGGTGAGATTGATAGAAACGAACCAACTATAAAGTAAATAAGAAGATAAAAGCACATCAAAAGAACCAATAAAGGAATATCGACCAAGAATTCCTTACTTGTAAAACTAGGACAAGAAAAAGGGATTGTCAGTTTAGTAAAATACTTTTTACTTGTTAAGCATCTTTACATTAACATTCCTTTTTCCTAACTCTTTCATAGATTCCTAATATGCTAAGTTTTTCAAGGAGAATATAAGGGAAAAAAAGAAGTTGAAGGAGCTATCAACCATCATATTGAATGAAGAATGCTCGACTATCTTCTAAAACAAGCTACCATAAAAGTTGAAATATCTAGGGAATTTCAATATCCCTTAAGTCATTGGTAGTTTATGTATGCATAAGGCATTAGTTAATTTAGATGCTAGTATCAATTTTATACCTTATTTTATTTTTTAAAAAATTAGGACCATGTGAACCTAAACCAACTATGATTAGCTTGCAGCTAATCAATAGATAAATTATCATAGGTGTATAATTAAAAATGCATTAGTTAAGGTTGATAAATTCATTTTCCATTTGATTTTGTTATCCTAAACATGTAATTATTGACGTCTCGAATTTTATGCAGATCATTCTTTGCTACAAAAGATGTTTTAGTAAATGTCCCTAAAGGAAAATTGACATTTAGTGTTAGAGAGGAAATAGTAATCTTCAAAATTCTAAATGCTCCATTGTAGGTGATGATTCTTATTACTCCCTTATTATGTTAAACATTAAAATATCAAACTTTTGTATGAAAAGACACTTTAGAGCATTATATTATTGAAGGAGAGGAAATTAATTCCAAAAAAGAAGGGATGTCAAAAATAATTGACTCAAAAAATAAAGGGATGTAGAAAATAAAAACTATCTATAAAAGAACCACCATACTTAGAATTAAAGCAATTACTGTTACACCTCTAATATGAGTTTTTATAGGAGAAACCAAAGTTACTGATGATAATTGCAATTATTCTATCAAATAAACAAAAGGACAATTTATTATGAGTACTATAGGAGCATAAAAAAGGTTTAATATATGAAGTGTCTAACATAAAAGGGATTACTCGCTTATATTGCACCTAAAAAATTTTAATTGGGGAAAGGCACAAAAATTTAATGCAACAATAGATAAGAATAAATCCCAACATGATAGTTTTATGATAGTAAAGTTTATAGAACTACCTGATTCGAATATGATTTATCTTATCTCTGATAGTTTCTGGGTTAGTCCTCTGTCAATATTCCTAGAGAAAGGAGGGATGAAGGTTGTTCTAAATGAGAAGAATGAGTTGATCTAATGAAAAATTGTCAGTAGATAGAGAGTGCGAATTAACTATAAGAAACTAAATGAGACAACAATAAAAGGACTTCTCCCTTTCGTTTGTTAATCAAATATTGGAAACACTGTTGGGAAATATATATTATTGTTTCTAGGAATAGTATTTAAGGTATTTATGAATCCTAATTGCATTATATGATTAAGAAAAAAATATGTTTACCAGCCCATGTGGAACATTCTTTTATCATAAAATGTCGGTTGGATTATACAATGCACAACAACATTTCATAAGTTCATGACACCAATATTTAAGGCATGTTTAAAGTGGTAATGGAGGTATTTATGTATGATTTTTTTAGTCTTTAGTGACTCTTATAATAGATGCCTCCAAATCCTAGAAAAATTGTTGCAAAGATGTGAGGAGACTAACGTAATAATAAATTGGAAAAAAGTCATTTTATGCTGCAAGAAGGTATAGTGTTGGGATATAAAATTACACATCAAGGAATTGAGGTGGATAAGGCTATATTTGAAGCAATTGCAAAGCTACCATTGCCTATATCGATACAAGTAGTCAAAAGCCTTTTAGGTCATATTGGACTCTGTAGATGATTAATAAAGGATTTCTCTAAAATAGCTCAACCCTTGACTGCTTTACTATATACTAACTTCACTTTTAATTCTTTCACATATTTTTTAGAGGTGTTCACTATCTTAAAGCCAAAATTGATCAATGCTCGCATCATAATAGCACAAGATTGGAATCTCCCTTTTAAGTTTAAGTATGACGTTAGTGACTATGTTACGGGAACGGCACTTAGACTATGAAAATATAACTATTTAACCTATACAAGTAAAACTTTAGATGATGTTTAGGAAAATTATGTCATTACTAATAAGGAGATGTTAGTTATAATATTCACATTTAGTAAATTTATATCATGCCTTCTACTTTCTAAAGTCAGTATATACATAGATCATTTAGCATTAAGGTACCTTATTTACCAAAATGATGTTAAACTCAAACTGTTAAGATAGATTTACTTTTGTAAAAGTTCAGAATGTAAACTAGAGATAAAGATGGGGAAAGAAACCTAGTAGTATACCATCAATCACATTTAGAAAATCCAAGTCTATAGAACTTAGATAAAGAAGATATTGATGACAAAATCCCTAAAATGTAATTATACTTTGTATAAGTATTTGTCCTTTCCCTTAATTTGTAGATTTTACTAACCATTTAACAACGAGGATTCTCTTTAAAAATATTTCATATCAATAAAATAATAAATTATTTTCTAATTTAAAATAATATAAATAGAAAGACTCATTCCTGTTTATAATTTTTTTCAAATCAAGTTATAAGAAAATGAATATATAAGGAAGATGTAGGGTTCATAATATGACATTATCACTCAAAGGAAGTAGGAGATCACTTTGCGGTTAACCAAACTACCAAAATGATTTTTCAAGTGGATTTTTAATGGCCAAGTGTATATAAAGATGCTCATAGTTTATGAAATATTATGATGAATGCCAAAGAGTAGGTAATATCTCTCAAAAACATAAAATGCATCTCACCAATAATTTAGTTTGTGAATTATTTTATATGTGGTGATTGATTTTATGGATCCATTCTCAAGTTCATTTGGGAATAAATACATTCTAGTAGCGTTAGATTATGTATTAAAATGGATGAAAACTACAACTTTACTAACCAATGATTCTAGAGTAGCTCTAAAGTTCTTTACGAAGATATTTATAAGATTCGGCATACCCACAACAATAATTACTGAAAGAAGAACACATTTTTTCAATGTATATTTTAATATATTAATACAAAATAATGTCACACACAACATTGCAACCCCCTATCACCCTCAAACTAATGGTCAAGTAAAGTTGTTTAATAGGGATTTAAGGAGGATCCTAGAAAGACATTAAAAATTTAAAGAAAGATTGATCACTAAAGTTAGATGATGCTCTTTGAGCATATAGGACATCAAATAAAATACCTATTAGAATGATACCATATAGGTTGGGCTTTGAAAAAGCATGTCACCTACTAATTGAGTTAAAACATAATGCAAATTAGGCCACTAAATTCCTAAATTTTAATTTGAAAGATACAAGTAATAAAAGAATGTTGCATTTGAATAAGTTGGAGAAATTACGAACATTCATATACAAAAACACAAAATATATAAAGAGAAAAAAAACATTAACACGGTTAACAACTTTTATTCATGGAGTTTACAAAAGGGTGATCAAGTGCTCCTGTATAATTCTTGCCTAAGGTTATTTCCATAAAAAATTAAATCAAGGTGATAAGGTTTATTCACTATTATAGGAGTATTCCCCTATTGTGCAATTGAGATATCATATCCAATTAAAGGAACTTAAGGAAAATGACTATAAAATAAAAAGATACTTAGGCGGTAATATTGAGGAAGGAAAGACCTTTGCCCTTGATGATCCCTCATTAATTTGAGAAAGTAAGTCCATCTAAATCATTTCTAAAAGAGGCATTTGTTGGGAGGTAACTTAAGCATCTTTAAATTTTTATTTAGTTGTTTATTTACAATTTGCGTGCTTATAGTTATTTTCATTAATATCTTAGTAAGTTTCTTTTATCTTTTATAGTTTATTTTGATTTTATGATTCAAATTATGCAGGTGAAAAGTTTTAGAGAAGATTTAGGGATGAAAGATACAAAGAACAAACCTTTAAAAAGCTTAAAGCTCATATATGTATTAGCCTTAATTGTTGAATATAGCTCGAGACACTCTGTGTCCCAGATCGAATCCTTTACCAAAGATTTATGTCCATAGAAACAGTAGGATCCATGATTACGGGACACCCCATGTCTAGTTGTTTATGTGAATTTTTTTATTAGTAGGATTGATAACTTAAAGGCACACCCATATCCTTGATCAAGCTTTTGGAAATTAAAGAAGTGGGAATCATTGCTTAGTGCTACACTCATGTCCTTGGTTGTATATTTAAGAACTGTTTTCTAAAATATCTTATGATCTAGACCACACCCATATCCTAAACCATATGAAGATCCAAAATAGTCATGGTTTATGGCGTGGTCATTTTATAAATTGTGTCTCTTGGAAGATTAATAACCACATTTTCACCAGCTCTTTCATTTTTCAAACTCATTCTCACCATTTTCTCTTAACTAAACTCATACACAATACCTATAACCAAGCCAATAAATACCACTTTTTTTTAACTATTGAAACATATTTCCTATTTCAAGAACATTCCAGATACCCCATAAGCCATAATGTGAATCAAAGAAAAAAGAAGGCTCGAATATGAGATAATTTAAGAACAACAAGAGAAAAGGGCAAAAAAAACTCCCAAACATTATTATACCTAAAACTATCCTAGGTACTTATATCTTTAATCTTAATGTTTTAAAGATAGTATATACATATATATATAGATTGAAATGCCTTAGAAGTAAAGTAGATTAATAAATAGGTGAATATTATATTGATTGTTGGGGGTGGACAAAATTATTTAAGTTGTAAATATAAGTTTTAATAAATTACTTTAAAAATCCAACTCCACTTTGATAACTTTTAAATTCAATAAAGAATAAACAAAGGAAGCTTTAAGGACTACTAAATATAAAATACGTTAAAAGTTGTTCTAACTAAAAAGAAACATGTTGACAGTGCGTCGTAACACTAGTCAAAATAAAATAACTAGACTACTGCTATAGCAATGGTGAGTCAAGGTCGATCTCACAGAGAGTGTGTGTAAAGTTTCCAAAATGAAAGTAACTAGTGTTTAGGTTTAACGGGAGGTTTTTGGAATTTGGAAATGAGAAAATAAAATAAAACTAGACTAATAAAATCAAATTAAAGAAAACACGTGAAAAATGATAAAAGTGGAAAATTCGAGAAGGACCCGATTTTTTGATTCAATCTCGGCCTACATCCTAATTAAACATATTTCATGGATTTGTTGTTCTTAAACCTCTCCTAGCAACTATTAATCATGGGTTAATAATTAACCTGAGTTTTCCCTTAGGTAGTGTTTAATCAAGATACGATCATTAATTAAACCTAACCACTGAATAACATAGGATACGATATATAGATTTAATTAGGCAGTAAAATTATGAATTAGGAAAATTGATTAATCAAGGCAACAACCTCATATAATGCGTCATTTAAGCTAGGTTATGTTATCCCTAATGATTACGAAACATTAATCACTACACATGAATTTCAACATAACAATTACAGAATATATTGAAATTCTAGCAATGGGTTTGCAAATAAACGATTCAATGAACGCATTAAAAGTATCTTTTCACAATACCCAATTCAATTAACACAAGATAGCATATTCAATTCCTAATGAGAGAAAGAAATAACAAAAACGGTCAAATACACTTAACTCAGGTCGTTGGTGTCGATGTCACCTCTGATTCAGCATCAGGATTTCTAGCCCTTCATAGGTCTCTCCTAAGAAAATGCTTCAGACCCATTGAAATACCCCAACCAAAGACCCTTTTTGTAGATCCTCTTCACTGCGCCTCCACTCCTCTCTATGCATTCACTCTCCGCTACTGTTCTCTAATTTGATGAATTAATGCTTGATCCACCATCACTGTTCTTGCGCCCATTTAAAACCTATGCATCTTTAACCTAGGTTATGTTATCCCTAATGATTACAAATCATTAGTCACAACACATGAATTTCAACAAAACAATTACGAATTATATCAAAATTCTAGCAATGAGTTTGCAAATAAACAATTTAATGAACGCATTAAAATCATCTTTTTGCAGTACTCAATTCAATCAACACAAGATAATATAATCAATTCCTAATGAGAGAAAGAAACAAGAAAAATAGTAAAATACACTTAACCCGAGTCGTCGGCGTCAATACGTCTAGTCCTTCATGGGTCTATCCTAAAAAAATGCTTTAGGCCCATTGAAATACCCCAACTAAAGACCCTTTTTGTTGCTTCTCTTCACTGCGCCTCCACTCCCCTTTATGCGTTCACTCTCTGCTACTGTTCTCTGATTTGACGAATTAATGCTTGGTCCATCGTCAGCGTTCTTTCACCCATTTAAAACCTATGCATCTTTGCATCTGCTACGGCTGTGTCAAACGTAATGCAAACGTAGTTTGCGTTTCCTTTTCCCACTCTACTAGCATGTTTTTTTCGTTATTGTGCTACGTTTTAGCTGCTCCTTATTTCTCATTTGTGCTGCATCGTTTTGGTCATGGACTGCTTTCTTCTAGTTGCCTTCATCTGCTTCCAACGTTGCCATTTTGGTTTTCTTCATGTTTTGGGTTATTGTCATTCTGGTCCTCCTTCTGCCCACACTGCCGTATTGTTGCAGCTTCTTAGCTTTTTGATCTTCTTTTCTTCTCTTACTGTGTTGCCATTAATTCACGTAAGCTGCATGTATTCCATGCACAGATTTTCTACTTCTTTGTTGTGAGCAACTTGGAACTTTCTTGTTTGTGTTTTCATTTTTTTCTTGTCTTAATTTTCTTCTTCTTGCTCCATAAAGATAAGTGAAAGTTAATCTTTGAAATGTAGCCCCAAAATCATGCTTTCTACTCACTTTAACTTATTTGCTTCCGAATTGTGCCTAAAATCATATATGAGTTAAAGTGAGTATTTTAGGCAATTTATTATCCTTAATCGCTAAGTATTATAAAATAATTAAATATTCAATTAAGCACTTATCACATGTCTTAAGTACAAAATAGAAAATTTGAGGTTTTGAGTGGGTATGGCCTGAGAAAAGGTGATAGGCTAGGCCATCAATGATATATATCTTTGTAACCTTTTGAAATTAGACAAGGTCTAAGATATGCTTATGGTCGAGACTATTAAATATTTTTATAACTTTGTGAAGATAGTTTAGAACAAGCTTGTGCTTAAGGTTATTAGATCTTTCTAAAACTTTAGAAAAGTAGACACAATTCTAATTGCACCTATATTGAGAATTGTATTCTTATTAGAATTTTAACTTTTGTATCCAAAAAGAGACACAAGTTGGAAAACGTGTAAGTGAGTTTTGTTCAACCAAAGACAATTATTTTGCCTTTAAATTTATGAGACCATGACACAATTATTCAAGCTAAAATTAAATAGAGGCACAAAAAAGAATTCTTATATCAAGTGGGAAATGTAAAACAACCATATTCTGGTATAACACCTAGTCTAAGCTAGGTCTAATTCATAAATAATAAGGGATGAGGAACTTGGAAAGTGTAATTCCAGAACATGCAATAATGTTTGAACCTATAGCAACTTATAGGAATGAATTAAGATGCTCATTCATTGCACAACATACACAAATTCAACAGGATCATGGCATAAATGACCAAGTAAGATGGGGAGGAATAAGGGAGTATTCATGAATGAGCCTTATAGAAACCTATTAATAGGATCTGACCTGAAGGTTCCATGACATATCCTAGTATGGTTTAAGCAAGCTAATCCAAGAGCATCAATCACTATGTTGGTGGCCTTAAAAGGAAAGTTAAACACCCTAACCTAAGTTAGAAAATATCTAAAGGTATCAAAAATATATAAGCTATGCAATAGCGAAGATGAATCAATAGATCATCTTTTCTTTGCATGCTACTGCTCAAGATAAATCTTGGCTAAAATACAAAATATATGCTACCACAAACATCCATTTCAAGAATGGAAGGATATAACTTAGTGGTTCACCAAAAATTGGAAAAGCAAAGAAATAGACCTTTATTGAATAGGAAATCAGGGTCTCCGAACTAGCAACAAAAACAATCTACTTCTTTTAAGACAAAATTGTTGTGCAAAACCTACAAAGGAAAAACAATTCAATATTGATAAGTAATTGGAGATTACTAGAAGAATAGGAAGAGAACCCCAACTGATGTGAAAAAACAAAAGAGAGTAAAAAAAGGAGAAGACCTCACCTGGCAAACAAGATTACAGCAATTAAAGATATGACACAATGGCTCCTCATCAATGAGATATTCCACATAATAGAGAAAGAACACTAGTTGGCCAGATAATGATCAAGTAACGCTTACAAACAAAAAAAGAAGATACCCTTGACTAAGGATAGGAGTAGGTCAGGTAAGGACAAGTTTGAGCCCGATCCTAGCCAAGCCAGAAAGATTAGGGCTTGAGCCTTAGGATACAGGTCGAAGCCCGACCCAATTGGGCTTATTAGGCCTAATGACTGATGGAGCCTAGGCTGGCCCAATTTTTAATTTTTAATTCTTAATTCTTTGAAAATTTTAATAAAAATTTATTTAATTAAAAATATAATATGAGAAATTCAGTTAAGTGAAGTTACAAATTTCAATTAATTAATAAAAATTGAGATTTTATAATGAATAAATATATAAAACATATATATATATTGATAAAATGAATAAGATGAAACCAAATTTATTAATGAAGGAGGATAGGATTATAGGAAATTAAAAAATGTTATATATAAAATAATCAATTCAATTAATTGAAGTTACAAATTTCAATTGGTTAATAAAAATGAGATTTATACTGAATGGATATATAAAACATACATGTTATTGACAAACTGAGCAAGATGAAACCAATTTCATTAATGAAAGATGATTGAATTAAAGGAAATGAGAAAAGGATTATATATAGAGTGATCAATTCAATTAATTGAAGTTACGAATTTCAATTGATTAATAAAGTTTAATTTTTTATAATGAATAAATATATAAAACGTACATATATTTACAAAATGAATAAGATGAAACCAAATTCATTAATAAAGGAGGATAGAATTATAGGAAATAAAAAAAGAGTATATATAAAGTCATCAATTCAATTAATTAATAAAAATTGTGATTTTATAATTTTATAATAATGAATTTATAAAACATACATACATTGATAAAATGAATAAGATGAAACCAAATTCATTAATAAAGGAGGATAGGATTATAGGAAATGAAAAAAGATTATATAAAAAGTGATCAATTCAATTAATTTAAAATAACCACTTGATTGATAAGTATATGTGTATGACTAGTCACCTCTCTATCAGTACCTATTGTTGTATTAATATACAAATTAAAAAAACAATATAAGGTAAGATAATATAAAAAATAGACAAAATTGATATATTAAAAAGAAAGAGTTTACCTTCAATATCTTTAAACCAACTTCAGGCACACATAAAGGCGTCCACAGTATAAGGATAAAGTCAAGCACGATGAGGACTAATAACCCTATCACTAGTTCTAAAAGTAGACTCCGAAGTAATAACAGATATTGCAATTGTTAATAGGTATCGTGCAATTACTTGCATATTCTTGCATCATAACAGTACATCGAACTGCACACCTTCAACTTCAACCACAAAATCTTCCATCAAATATTTATCTAACTTTTCAATATTGTACAAAGTCCTAGTGTTTTTTTCTTTCATGAATTTTGTAAGAGAAAGTAATAAATTGCTCTTAAAAGATAAGCCTAAACCCGAAACTAAAGCTAGAGCTAAACACCCTGAACTATTACGATCCCTATCCTGAATTTTGTCCATTTTGAATTGATAATCATTAAATAAGTCATACCAGAATTGTTTAATAACATTGAAATATTCTTAAGCTCGATCACCATACAACACATTATATAAAATTAACCCCCTCCATCTTGTATCTCGGGTCTAACACAGATATTACTGAAACAGTATGTTCAACTATAAACTAATGTGAATTCAGCTTATCTATCATTTGCCATAACCCGAATAACCTCATTGGAATCAAACATCCAACCAAATAAAGCTTTCTTTATCTCACGCATAGTGCTAAAGCAATAGTGCGAAGTTAGATACTTAACTCTCAAGACCAATTCAGTTGCAGTATAAAATAATTCCAGCTTTGCACAAAGTTCTCTAGCCAACTCTCATTGGTCTTCTGTAAGAATGCAAATGTAATGAGAATCTCTTTATCTCAGTCTTCTAAAAACATCAAAATATTAAATTATCGACTCCAACATCTTAAAGGTTGAGTTTCATTTTGTTAGACAATCCAAAAACAACTTCTTTATACTCAGAATGCATAACTATCATGTAGTTTCCTTAAATTTCTCAACTCTTTTAGGTGTTGCACTTTAATTTATTACATTATTTCGAATTAAATCTATTGATTCCTTTATCATCTCTAACCCGTCCTTTACAATCAAATTCAGAATATGCACAAAACAACGTACATGAAATAACCTTCTATCAACGATTAAGCTCCCAACTCATATCTTATTCTTCAACTTTTTAACATAGCACCATTCGTGCTATAATTATCAAGTATTATGGTGGACATTTTGATGTGATATTACAATCTATCAAACAATCTCCCAATATAAATGATAAACTTTTTCTTGTAAGTGGTGTCGATACATAAATGAACCTACCATATATAAATATGACTAACATCAATCGTATCATAATCAAAAATTAAATGATAACAATATTAAAGAATATAAATTATTTCAAAAATTTATTGTGTAGAGTCCACTTATTGTCAACATAATGTGTCTCATAGCCATATAACCCTTCTTTTGGTTATCGATTGTCTATATGTCTATTGTAATGGCAATCTGTCCTTCAATGCTCAACAATGCTCTTAAAATTTCTTTCTTCTTGTCCTCGTATATCTTCATATTATCCTTCTTTAATATATTCTGAGTTGGAACCTTAAAGGTCGGTAGCAGTAAGTTGCAAAACATCCTAAATCTTTTGGTATCAACTATAGATAGTGAATGTTCATCACCAATTACCATAAATCCAATCAAAAGTTTTGATCGTGTCATAAAATGTTTCAATCATTTCACTTTTCCCTCTCATAAGGTTAAGGGTTAAAAATGTTTGACCTACTAATATGATCTTCTTTCTATTATAGGATTTCACATGTCTCTTTAAATGAAAGATTCTACCCTTTGAACTTCTAGTCAACATCTTCTAACAGTACTTACATTCGGCTTTTTTTACTGCATCTATTAATCTATTCTTGTTGAAGTGATTCTAAACTTCAATTTTCAATTGACTTAGACTTCTATCTTCACTTAGCACGAGATTAGAAGTTTCCACTTTTGTCATTGGTATCGAACTACAACTCTCCACTAAAAAAATATGCTCATCCATCTAAAACAAATCAACATATAACTATATATGTTATTTGCAATCGTAATTGATCATTCATAAACATAGGAGTAAATAAAAGAACATAAATCATAATCATAGATTAAAAGTTTATCAATGGCTTGCACAGTCACATATACACTTATGTATGTGACCGTGTAAGTCACTGAGATCATGTCACATAACATATGGGCTTGTATGTGTTTTAGTGAACTTACATGGTCACATATATGTATATAACTGTATAATTCACTGTAAGGTTTTCTTGCATGCTTACACAACCATATGCATAAACATATATGTGATTGTGTATGTCACTTGATCATACTTACACAGCCAAGTACATGAACGTGTATATGACTGCGTAAGTTCTCAAATTTTACTTACACAACCACATACATGCTTGTGTAAGTCTGAGGAAATACCCTTTAGATGGCAACAATCCCAGAAATTCTAGTATTTCACAAATTCAACCGTCAATTAAAAGATGCAAAACCAGGATAACGTGAAGGAACTTTACCTTGGCGGGTGGGTGGCAAAGAAAGGGAAAAAAAAAGATGGCGGTAAGGAAGCGGGTCAACGGGCCGACGTAATGAAGAGAGTGCAAAGGGGTGGGTAGAGCGTAAAGGTACGAAACAAAGAAGGGGCATCAAACTGGTCTAAGAGAGAGACTAAAGTCTGAAGGTAGGGGAAATAGAGTTAGGGGAAAGATTATCCTAAACTAAACAACATGCAAAGTGACCGACATCGTTTTGCTTCTAAACCAAAAAATTTTGTTTAAGTTTTAAATTCTATCATATCTCAGCTCAGATGAGTCTCGACAAAATTTTGAGTTTTGGAGTAGTCTTGTCGTTTTGCACTTTGTTTATTCTAGGATGATCTTTCTCCTACCGACATCGTTTTGCTTATCGTTTAAGTTTTAAATTCTGTCAGATTTTAACTCGAGCGAGTCTTAACAAAATTTCAATTTTGGGCTGGTCCCAAGCCTAGATGTCATCCCTAACCCTAGCATGCAGAAGATTGGAATTGAAACAAAGGAGATAATGGTCTGGAATTCACTCAGAAATAAACCCCTAATATGTTGTTTTTTGAAAAAGGAGAAACCGAGGTATCGGTATTAGTTTATTTCTAAGTGTAATTGTTAGACCTTGAAAGGCTTTAAGCCTAATGCCTAATAACGCAAGATTTATTTAATTTTTCAAAAAAAATCCTATTTAGGCTAATTAGTCCAAACTTTTAATGTAATTGATCTCCTATTTAGGCTAATCATATTTGCAGCATGTGGCTCTTACTAGTATAAACACACTTGCAAAACATCATTTCTAAAATATTTCTTAATAACATGTGTCAAAGCAAAAGATCTTACACAACGAAAATGACGCACCCTATCAAACTCGAAGCATTACCAAAATAAGTGCCATGTAATTTAGAACACAACGAAAATGACGCAGCCTATCAAACTCGAAGCATTACCAAAATAAGTGCCATATAATTTAGAACAATAATTTCAAAGTACCAACTTTTTAGAAAGAGGAAATCCATGCCCTAATTTAACCACGATCGCTGTTTCATAGATAAAGTAAGTTCGTGGTCATATGTCTTATTCTAAACAAGGAGTAATACATCTTTCGCGGAAGACATTCAAACTCATGTCTGATCTGAAATTCTTATTCCCTTATTTTATTGTCAACGTGCACTCTATTACTTCAATACTGGGCTTTGCAAACCGAACCAGCCCAGAAACGGATAGCGAGTAGTTGAACTGTCGAAACGGCATGCACATTTATCATGAAATTTATGAACAAAAGCGGCTCTGGTTCATTACATTTTTAACCATCGTTAGGACTACACTTTTCCTCGATAACGCATTACAAAAGCCACATTACTTTAAGGCTTAGATATGGCAGACCTATTCTCCCATAAACTTGCTAAAAATTGCACAAGTAATGGGGATACTATATTACTGTTATTACTAGTCTATATACACAGTAGAATATATCTGGCTGAAAAAATAGAAAGGGACTACAGATGTGGGAAAAAAGAATATGATGAGTCATACAGGCAAAACTGCATTGGACCCTTCCTGCTTTTGGAGCTTTGAATCAGAAGAATCATCATCACTGATGCCACAAAATTCGCAAGTGTCGGAGCATTTCTTCGAACACCAACTATCTGGCACGCTTAAGAAGTGGGTAGCCATAAACTTTCTGAACCTTTTTTTGTACTCTTTTGGAGAAATAACGGTTGGTAAAGTATTCTTGGGGACAACAAGAGAAGACTTAACCCATGTTTCCAGTTGTTTGTCCCAGGTATACTGCCGAAGATAATCAATTATTCCACATACAAGCTCTCTTCGTTGCACATCTACCCCAACAAGCAAAGAATAATCCATCACATTGATTGACTACAGAGAAACCAACAAATGAGTCAGTTCAAACGCTTGATTTGACAACTTCAAAATTAACACGAGAAGCATTTTCTGAAACTGCAAGCAAAATCAAAATTCTAAACTTCGAGCCAAAGAGAAGTAAAAATTAAGGGCACACTAATGCCAAAATGCAATGTGGAGAGAGTTAAAGTTTCATAGTAATTGGAATAGTTTAGTCTTTCGCTAGAAAGAATTGAGAAGAAACTCACATTAAGGAAAGTTGTATCGTTCCAAACAGCACGTTCCAAGAACCGCTTTGATTGATTACTCACATAGAGTGGAGAAGAATTCATGTCATTGACGAAGTTCTGATCAAGAAGAACATCACCAGAATCACCAGCTGAATTATACCGTGCATGTAGAGCACCCTTGAGATCATATTGCCGAGTAATGTTTCTTCCAAATGTGAGATTCTCCATAACCATCAAATCATGCTTGATTTCTTTCCCACTTTTTGTCTGTCGAATGATTACCTACAGAATTATACCATGATACATTTAGAATTGATCACAGGGTCATTAGATCAGTAATTTGCATTACCGAAATATCATACCTGATAAATTCCAAGAACTTTGGCAAGACAAGTTTGGTTTCCCAAAAATGATTCATTCATGTGCTTGAAGTAATCTGGAGCAAACTTCACAAAAGATTCGAACTCTGTCTTCTTAATTTCCTTTATAATGAATCTTTCATCCAATGTCTTGGCAAAAAAGGATTTGCTCTTTCCACCTTTAGCATCCCAATTCTTACAGCGACTAAGAGAAGCAATATAATCAAACTCAGATGGGCAGCATCGATTTCGTAAGTCCCAGAACTTTTTGGCATAAAGACAAATTACCGAGTATTTACTCTTTCCAAGTGATCTTGAAACCCCAAGACAGACCTCAGGGCTGAGATTTTCTGGTGAAAGCAGAGATTCCAATAGATTTAACCCATCAAAGCTGGAAAAATGTGACTCTTCTGAAGATATGCTTACAGTAGAGTGGACTGAGTCTGAATCAGAAGAACCAGTGGAAGACCATTGTGGTGAAATAACAGTAGGGACTCGAGTCAAAATATGTGCACCCTCAGCTGACTTTGCTGACATGCCACCTCTCCTACTATCCTCATTGGAAGTTTCTGTCAAAATTGGAAGATCATTTAAAAATGCTAGCGCACATGCAATTATACTGGAGAGCTCGCCATCGTAATCCCTAACAATATAATCATCAATGCCTAATGGGATGTGCAGCCTAGAGCCTTCCTCACTAATCAATTGATGGGCATCAGATATATAGCTACTGGTCGACTGAAATTTGGGATTGAAACCTCTCTGAAGATCCTTCATATAGATCTGTCGAATTTCTGAAAATGGCATCCAGAACCATCCATCTGTGTTTTCTAAGCTCGACACTGAAGAGAGTGGTGATGTGCTTTTAGATCCCTCCAAATCAACAATAGAATCACAATTGGTGCTGTCTGTAGAGATTGGAATTGATCTCTCAACTTGGGCAGAACCAGACTGATCTATGTTCTCCGCTAGATACATACTATCACCACTGTGATGATGAGCAGTATTGTCAGGATCCACAGAAGGTAAAGCATAAGGAATATCTTGCATCAAAGACTCTTTGAGAGAAGCATCAACCATAATTCCTTTCTTTGACAATTCATTTATGTCAGAATATGCATGTATAGCACCCTTTAAGTCATCAATACTATGAGAAGCTTCACCAATTCTGGACATAGTTTCGTTCCCCCCATTTCTTCCATCACCAGCGCCGTTCAACTTTGACTTAAACTGGTCCGGAACAGTTTTCACAGTGGAAATAGTTCCAACAACAGAAGGATCAGGCGACATAAGTGAACCTAGCCGCTGTTCCCAGACGAATGATTCAAGAAGCAGCTCCCACAATAACCAATTAAGTCTAAGAAACTTATATTCAGCTTTGTCTGTGTTCCCATTCATCGCAACAATTTTGTGAATGCTTTCCTGGTTTTCCAAGCCAAAGAAAGACAAAATGAGAAGAATTACTTATTGCATCTGGCGTGGAACACAAACGTAGAAAACAATAAAATATAGATTCAAGAATGGGTGAAACAAAACATTGCATGATATCATCAATGTATGAGCAGGAAAGTAAGTTCCTCATATGACACAGGTAAAAAACAAAAAACAAAAACCCCAATCCAACAAAATAAAGAAAATCCCACTTTCCCTAAAATTCTTTTATCTCCTTATCAGTTTAATCAATATTTTTCTGGATTACTAATGCAACAAATCATGAACAAGAAAAGTACTAGATTCCAGAGTGCATAAACTTTCATATCTCTTTTCATTCAGTCCATCTTAATTGCCTTCTCCTTATGCACTGATATGCAGTCAACACGCTAAGGAAATATAGGTGACTAACAAAGAAAACAAACCTCAAACTCTAAGTGTTCCTGATTTAACATTTCCTCAATATCAGCAAATTTTTTCATTGCACCTCGAAGGTTCAGAATTGAGCCAGAAAATTGAGGTCTTAAATTCTTAAGAGCATCAGCAATCCCCTGGAAAATTGAAGAACCTTTCTTGTGCACCTTGAAGAAAAAAATGTAACCATTAATCTCAAGTATCCGAAAAAATATAAAGCAGAGGAAAAAATCAACCACAGCCTAAAGAAAAATTCCATCTTCACTGAAGACGTGAAAAAAAATGTGTAAGATCAAAGAGACATACAGCATCATAATCTTCCATAAGAGTTTTGTGTCTAATTGAATGGTCGAACTCAAGCTTCCCAGGTGGCATAGACACAGAATATGTGGTAACTGGAGAGTATCTGAACATTGCTACCATTGGGCCCAATCTGAAAACAATTAAAATATTTGCCATTAGGACCAGAGGGTACAAGTAACTCCACAAACCAGTATAACAAACATAAAAGTAGAAGAAATGCAGGAAAGAATTAACTTGTACAAATGCAAAGTTCCAATGTATAAGTATTTTACTGCATAAGAATAGCATTCTACCCAATTCTCAAGAAAGAACCAATCCTCTCCTCAAGTTCGCAATTATGCTATAATCACTGACCCATTTTTGGCAGTGAAACCCTCTTCTGAGACATTAAAGACCCGGTCTTGAGTATAGTGAGTATTTTACTTTTTCCTACTTTTCTATCTTGTTGAATTTATCTTTGGTTGCAATCTCACATAAGATTATGAATTTTAACTTGTACCAAGAAATTACTATAGCCTTGTTCCATACCCAAAATAGTAGATAAAGTCTCTCGCCAGCAAATGTCCACAACTTGATAGTCTATCAAATGAAGGGTGATGAGAAAAACTCAGTTCCAAGAACTTTCCGAAAGACAAACAGCATGCAGCAGCGGAAATGAGAACTCTCTTTGTAGATTTTGGGGCTCCATTCTCATGTTTACATTTACTACAGCAACTCCACATCCAAAGCTTTCCTTCTGCTTCTCCAGGCAAAGACTTCTGAAGACGTTTAACCCGTATTGTCAGCTGCTTATTATGATGTGCATAATAGTAAAAGTGAGATTCTGGCAGTTCACCACAAGTACTGCACTGACCTCTCTGCAAAACATAGCAGTTTTTATCAGTCAACCTTCCAAGATATGCAAGTTAACAATTTAAAGAAGAAAGCAAAATTAAAGAACTGATCACATCCTTCTATTTCATGGAAATGAAGGTGATTATGTTAAGGAACTGCAAGCACACATCACACCCCACAATAATTAATTAATCTTCAACTGTCCAATCAGGGATACATGAAAATTTAACACCATATATTGGTGCAAATAATATGCAAGTCCAGTATCACACATTAAGAAACAATTTAAAGTAAAAGGTTCCATATTAAGAGGAGATCAAGTAACCTGATTAAGCAAATTATCTCGAAGAAACTTTCCCAGATTAACATCAAAATTCCGATAGAACATGATGTGAGAGAAGTGACTTTGCTCGCATATAGTCCCTCGAAAGGCATTCCTGCTAGACATTAAGACCAAAATACTCTGAGAATCAAAAACTGCACTGGCATCATTCTTTTCTATAATTTGGACTTCTTTATTGTCAATATCCATTCCAAGGTCCAAAGGCCCTTGAAAGCAAGATGTTGGAGACTGATGTTGTCCATCATTAAGTGATTTCCCTTGCTCAAAACTGCATTTGGCTTCAAAGTTGCAAGAGTCAGAATTTTCTGTCTTTGAAACTGTAACATCTTCTGTGTTTTGGGAATCAGTAGCCCTTTTACTGAAGCCAAAGTAATTAGACAGGGACTGATATGGGGCTGATGTAAGGGGAAAATTCTCTCCTATAACTTTCTTCAGGGAGGCTGAAAGAGAAGAAAATCCAGAAAAGACGGCGGGATTGTAAGTCATATAAGATAATGCTGCATTATCTTCCAAACCCATGTTAACATTAACAGAACCATCTTCGTCCTTGCCACTATTAATAGGAATGTCAATGGCAGAAGGTTCAGTTTCAGGAAGAGACTCTCCAACACCAGGAATATTAGAATTGGTTACTAAAGCAGATGATTCTTTATCTCTCCGAAACATGTCAAGTGATCCAGCTAAAAGAATGGTAGAAAACATCGCTTTCTGATGGACAAGGTATGAAGTTTCAAGAATTAAGTGATAAGCCACAATAACTGCAATCCGCACCACAGATTTAATCCTCTTCAATTCCTCACTGTGGCTTCCTTTCAACAAAATCTGCAAGACCACAATGTAGATCCACTTAAGGAGATGCAGAGAGAGGGGTTGAGTCGGGGGAGAGGGGACAAACAACTTCTTTCATAAAGACCATGCGCATCCGAAAATGTTTACCCACTATCTTCCAATATGCATCTACATTCATGATCCCCTAGATAAAAACTAGCCAAAACCTTTTAAAAAGAAGAGGGTGTGATGTAGGACAAACAGATATATCAACTAGCCACAACTCAAAAAAATTGAAAATCTGCACTGTTGGATTTTTTGTTAAATTGCTGGAATTCAAATTTCATGTCTGAGATTTCAGTAAAGGTTGCTGAAATTTCAGGTTTGAGTTGTTGGAAATTCAGAGTCAGACTGTTGGGGCTTTTGATAAAGAAAACAAAACGATGGGTGATTCTAAGAATCACTTCTAGGATAAAGTAAATAAGAACCACTCCTCCTAGGATCTTGGAATCACCCATAAAAGAAAGCATCTAACCTAGTTTGAGAATTCAAAATTCCCAGACAAATCGGCCTTATTTCGTTGAAGAGCTTAATGCATATATATCAAAAAAAAAAAAAAACTTGGAACCCAAATCCTAGTAGTAAAAGGATTCCAAGTAAGATCTCCAAAATATAATCAAATCCTACTCCATAAGCATTCTTTATTATTAAATCTTAAGACCCAAACAAACTAGGATAATATCACTATTCATGTGAACAGTAATGTAAATAGTGTCACACCACTCTCTCTTCATCCCACCCAAAAATTAAAGCTTGTGGTCAAGTGATTTTCCCAAGGGAGGCAAAGAAAGAGATGTGTACTCACTGTACAACCCAGACGTGTAGGACAGCCCTCAATGAACATCAAAGTTTTACTAGGTTTCTTTCCACCTTCACCTGGCCCAGCATGTTCTTCAACAAATTTTTCAATAAAGAAGGAATCGCATTGCTTCAACTTTTGACTCAACAATCCATCAGATGTTAAAATTGGTGATCCTGTGCAGCGAGCAACTCTTTCTAGCCGATGCAGCTTCATATCGTACACCAATGTCATTTCTTTTGCAAGAATAGACTCTTGTATATCGCGCGAGACAGACTTCTCTACCAAAACCACATTTGGATGGCACATGTCTATCATCTCAACAATAGTCTTCAAATTATTCTTTTCCTGTACGGGGAGCTACGATCAGAATCTTAAAATTTCCTGACAACATTAAGCAGATGAAAGGGGGCGGGATTAAACTACCTGATCCATCTTGTTCAGAGAAGAAAACACACTTGAAGACTGACCAAGAACACCTCGAATAAGCAACAATCTAGGATTCTTGTACTTAGTGGGCATGTGCTTATGAGCAGCATGTTTTTTGAAGACCAAGCCTTTCACCAATTGACTGCAAAAATGGAGCACCCAAAAAAGTAAATCTGTATTCAACAGGGAAACAATATAAATAAAAGTGAAACAAAATCACTTGAAGATGACTTATTTAGGTTTTCCATGTTGAGCTAGTTTAATACAAAAAGAAATATATAAGCTAAAGATTTAAGAAAGGTATGAGCTTGTTTGATGTGAAACTAAAATTGCAACTGCTGGGTGAAAAAACAATTGAAAGGACAATATATTCCAACAGCTAGAAACATAATAAGTTGCATAGATGCTCATCCATGAGCACACGCATACAGAAAATGTAATACATAAGGAATGAAGTATGGGGCTTTCTTTAATCATTTATGGTACGATGCCAGTCTCATAGAAATATCTGAAAGGAAATTATTAAATGCAGATGATAGACCAAAATAGAGATAAGTATATCCCTTGATAAGAAACTAACCTCTCGTTGCGAGAACCAGTCGCAATGCACTTCACTTTCACATAACCATCAGGATCCATTGCCTTCCCGTTAATTGCATCAGGCTTCAAAAATGAAGCAGCTTGCCAAGATAAAGAGGTCACTATATCCACCCAATTTTCGCCATCATTCAACAAAGAGGCTACACCTTCAGTTTTAAGAAGTTGATTAACAATGGCCTTGAATTTACCATTTACCACCTCTTGCATTGCTTTTTCTTTTTCTACTCTAAACCGGTTACTCCCTCTTCCTCCACAACAGCTTAAAGAACCTGTCTTGCCCCATTTGATGCCATCACCATAATCATCATCGTCGTCATTACAGCCAACACTACCCTCCAAGTCATCATCGGGGTCTTCTGGTTCGGGGGGGTACCATAACCAATCTTCATTTTCATTACCAACAGAACAAGAAACTTCATTTAGTTCATTTAATCCAACTGTATTTTCAGAGCAGTGATTATCAGTTTCCTCATTGTTGGCAGTTTGTGATATTTCTACATCCCTCACAGTATCACCATAACTTCCAATATTTATTTCCTCTAAGTTGTTTCCGGGCATTCTAACTACATCACTTAAAAGACTATCTGAGCTTGATTGGCGGAATTGGCCATTCAACCCGTGGTTTGGTTTATAATGGGCACTCTCCAGTTTACATTCCTCTGAATTACTCCTGGAAAAATATATAAGAATACATTTTTAATACAATAAGCCATTTCATATCAAGAGGAACATCTATCAGAGCAATAATCCAAGGTACAATAAATACCGTTTGTATGAGTTTACAACAACTGACAGATCACCTGAAAGTGCAAATAATACATGAACTCATAAGACCACCTACATATTATAAGCTGCTTTTCCAGTTATTAGGAAAAGTCACACATATAAAAAAACTCAAGGCACAAACTCACTGCAGCTTGATTCAGAGCGATCACTGCTTGATAACGAAGTTGTTGGACTGATCATTGGTGATGCAGAAAGACTAAAATCACCTTGTTTTTTAGATTCTTGTTTGTTCCTCTCCTGACAAATTTTACAAGACCAAATAGGCCCTTGGTCATTTAATCTTAACGAACTTTCATTCTCCTCCTCCTTTGATTCATCTTTGTACTTTAGAGGCTCTGCGCCACAGTGGTGACACATGCTACACATCAAGGGCAAAGATAGTACTTATGCCAGCTTAAGTAAACAGCCTAAATCACCTGTCTGGTTTAAGCAAAATGGATCACAAATCCTCATTAGCACATAACTAATTTTCTTCGACAACTAGTAACTTCCCATACATAAGTTAAGATGCAAAAAAAAAAAAAAAAAAACTGATGCTTATTCAGACTTAGATCATGTACAAATACTTGCAGTTACATCTGCTTTGATTTAAAAACTAACTCAAACTCATACTTCTACACACAGAGTTTCAACAAATTAAACTTAAAGGTAAAAAAGTAGTACAAGAAACCAATTGTACAACTTTTCCCCTGTTTGTGAAGTCTAGTGATGATTCATAGAAAGCAAAAACAAATTACTTCCCTCTAGCTGAATCCCACCGAAAGAGGAATTACGATCATAGATCACTGATTAAACTTGAATTTTTTAATACCGAGATACTACAGATCTAAATAAAAACATAGGAAGTGTGTGGAAAAGTTAAAAGCCAGGATAAGCACATCGTTTTCTCCGGGAAAACAAAGAATCTCCCCAGGTACTTGAAAAAGAAAAGAGAACAATTGATCTCATAGACAGAGGGTATCTATCCCATTAACAACTAAGGTCAAAATAAAACAGAAAGTTACGGAGATCAAAACAAAATATATCTAGAAGAAGAGAAAAAAAAAGCCAAGTTTCATAACCGGTTCTCATTAACTCCAAAACTGAAGTTAGAGCAATCAAGATCAATACCTATTGATTCAGGTAGCAATCAAAGCAAACTAAGCTAAGGAAAACAAAAATAATAACGCAACAAGAAAAAAAAATAAAAAAGAAGAAGATAATACCCCAATCCTGAATCTAGTTAGACAAACACAATGGAAAAAGGAAACCCATGAAGAAAAATATTTAAATTTTAGAGAAGAGTTGTATCAGCTCTTCCAAACCAAATCCCACAGGCCCAGAAAATGGCAAGTAATCATATACAATTACCTCAGTTATCACACCCAAAAAGAAGTTTCCATGTTTGTATAGGTTAAACAAAGGACAAAGACTGCAATAAGAATTAAACATAACCAAAGAATGGCTGTGACTTACTGTGAAAGCAATCCAAAAGAACAAAGATAAGGAGGATTAGGGGTTATTCCAATCATACGTTGGAATTCAAATATAGCAAAAAAAAGAAGACATTAAAGTATCTTTCTTGGTATTGAAATTTGCCGAGAATAGAGAAAGGAAAGAACCAAGTTGGAGTGCTTTTGTCTCTAAATTTATCGAGGGACTTAAAAAGAGTCAGCGGACAGAAGAAGAAAGAAGAAGTGAAGCCGAGGTTCAGGGTGTTGAATTTTATAACAAAAAGGGGAAAAATATTTAAGTAGGGTCCACTCTATTTAGTCTACATTGTCAAATGGTAATAATTACCTAAAATGAAATTCTTCTACCACATCGCGACCATCGATCTACTGGATCAGATCAAATGTTTTTGATTTTCTATATTTTTAATTGAAATAAAATAATATTAATTTGAGGAGTTGATTAAAATCAAACAGACAAACAAATCCATCCGCTGCTTAGGTTTGTTGTTTTCAAATTACGCAAATAATATTCTTTTATTTATTTATTTTCTATTTATTTTTTATTTTATCATGTACAATAATTGTGAGTAAATAGGTGACTGCATCTTCAAGCATTTATAAGCGCATGCACGACACATATCGACTCATCTATTCGGGAACAATTAATACCGATGATTTTTGTTTATATTTTACGGTCTTTAATGAGTGTTGAATAATATTAGAAAAGTCGTATTACAATAGACACAAAAAGTATGGTCGTCATGTCTAGAGACGTTTTTGGGTCGGAACAATCTAGACGTGCCAATTGAATAAGATTGATTGATTCAACTAGCTTATTCTCATGCTGATATATTTACCACCTTATTTAGATATGCCTACATTTAATAAATTTTTTTATTGTTTGGTGATGCGGAATTGTGGATGAAATTATTGCACAACATAGCTGATGAATGAGAATGGTATACTACCACATATGCATATGAAACAATTTTCCAGTTCGTTTTACACTATCATCAAAATCAAACTGAAAAAAAAAATTTAGTTTTCACTTCAATTGTCCAGATCAATGATTTCTTTTACCATCTTTCACAATCTCATTGCAGTTACGAGGTGTCAAAAAGAGTTGAATCAGTAGTCCACACCACACCAAAAAGGAACTCACCGTAGTAGTCCATCTTATTTGTAATTTTCAACGTTAAGTTGAAAATCTAACAGTACGCAATCTTAATTTTAGCTAATAAAAAGATTATTTTTGATAGACCAATGTGTAATGTGACATGAAGATATTACCAAAATCATACACGGATGCACATAAGAAAATAAATAAATATAAAAAGATAATAAAAATAAGCAAATACAACAATACTCAGTAGTAATTTCACTAATTCGTAGGGTCTTAAAAGGTTTAATAGTACACACCCTTATCTTTAATTAGTAAAGAGGTTGTTTCTAAATGATCCACAAATAGGGAAAATAATAATAATAATAATAATAATAATAATGATGATGATGATGATGATGATGATGATGATGATGATGATGATGATAAAGTCAAAAATGATTAATTGTGATTATAATTAAAAAGCATCTAGTAATTGTGACAAAACATACTCGATAAATGGCATATGGTAGATGGGAAATGAACAAAGCTACACTCTTAACTGGTGACGGTGGCGAGGAGCTCCTCAAGTGCAAAATTTTTTCTTATAAACTCGAGCTTGAAAAGTTAAGTAGCAAGACACAACAGCTAGCGAACGACTAACAACTAAAGAGATAAAGATTGAGCAATTAGACAAAATTTAAGATTTTTTGAACATATATCAAAGCTCCCAGTGATACAATTGTTAATTGCAATCTCTCGTAAACACTCCAAAGTCTAGACTCAAGTGTAGTTACGATGTTTATTCTTATCAATCTAAAAAAAGATGCACATAAAAGAGATAAAAGAAGAAGACGAATTGAAGTGAAAACAATGTCCGTAATAAAGAGGAATAATAGTAACATTAATAATACAAACAAGTAAGACAATATGAAAATAACATCTATACAGAACATTTCAAAGATTAACAATACATGGTAAGATAAGAATACATACCAAAAAGGACTCGTACAAGAGTAAACTCCAACCAGGATAAAAGGAAACAAGACCTATATATGAGTAACTCCAAACGTGCTTGTCAACACATTAATTACGTTAAATAGGAAACAAACCAAGCTAAACTATCTAGGAGGTAAATACTACGCAATAGAATCACAGTACACGGATTCATATAACATACAAGACTACGAATGCTCTTTTTAAGAGATATTTTTTACTCATATCCTAGTACGTCAAAGTTTTCTATTATGGGCCAGTCCTCAGTAAGATCCAATTATGCCATATCATTCTTGATCACTCCCCCCAGTTCTTTTTAGGTCTTCCTCTTTTCCTCTTGTAGTCTCTAAGTATTATTTTCTCGTATCGTCTCACTGGAGTGTCAGGATATCTCCTTTTAACATATCCGTATTACCTAAGTCTTGTCTCTCTCAATTCGTCATTAATACCAGCAACCTTTTATTTGTCTCTTACCATAAGATTCCTGACCTTATCTCTTCTGATAAAGTTACACATCTACCAGAGCATCCTTATCTCCATCACCAAAAGCTTATTATTATGTATTTATTTGATGGGCCAACACTCTATCCCAATAACATAGTTAGCCTAATCACCATTCGATAGAATTTACTTTTAAATTTAAGTGGTATCTTCTTGTCAGATAAGACCCCTGATGCACTTTACCATTTGAGCCATCTTGATCTAATGCAATGGACTATATTTTCATCGATCTCTCCATTTCTCTAGATGATAAATCTAGGTACTTAAAACACTCCTTTTGTGATATAGCTTCGAATCCAATTTTTACATCCACATCAGTAACCACCTGATGGCCCAAAAAGTTGCATTCCAAATACTCAATTTTAGTCCTGTTGATTTAAAAACCTTTTGACTCTAACGTTTCCCTCCAACATTCTAGCTTGACATTGACCTTCTCCTTTGTCTTATCCACTAAGATAATATTGTTAGCAAGTAACATACACCAAGGCACATCTCCTTGAATTGTCTTGGTAAGCTTATCCATCACTACTACAAACAGAAAAGGACTTAATACGGAGCCTTGGTATAGCCCAATGTCAATAGAAAATTTCTCAATGTCTCCTCCTATCATCCTTACTCTTGTCATTGCCCCTTCATGCATATCTTTAATCACCCGTATATAAGACATAATAACTCTCTTAACCTCCAAACACCTCCACATGATTTTCCTAAGAACCATATCTTATGCCTTCTTTAAATCAATAAAAACCATTTGCAAGTTCCTCTTTTTTTCCTGTAAAATTTCATTAATCTTTTAAGGGGATGTAACATTTATGTGGTGAACCTTCCTGGCAGAAAACCAAACTGGTTTGTCGATATAGAAGCTGCTTTTCTGACTCTCTTCTCAATTAACTTCTCCCACAACTTCATAGTCTGACTAAGTAGTTTGTTGCCTCTATAGTTGTTATAATTTTGGATGTCTCCTCTACCCTTACATTAAGGAGTTAACATACTTAGTCTCCATTCATCTAACATTTTGACGGACTCAAAGATCACATTAAAAAGTTTGACCAACCAATCAAGACCATATATGCCTAATCTCTTCCATACCATTATAGATATCTCATCCGATCCTACTGCCCTTCAACTCTTTATCTCCTTTAAAGTTTTTTTAATTTCTTCCCTTGTGATTTGTTTACATCGAGACAAGTTACGAAATTTCTCAGACTTGTTGAGGTCACCTAAAGAAAAGTTGTTTGCTATGCCTTTATTAAAAAGGCCATAAAAGTACGCCAACTATTTACTCTTGATGGCATTTTCCTCTATCAGCACTTTTCTTGCTTCATCTCTTTTACATCATACTTGGTTTAAGTATTTTGTTTTTCTTTCCCTAACTCTTGCCAAGTTAAAAATGTCCTTTTTACTCTTTTTTTATCTAATAAATTCTCATAAACTTCACTTTTAGTCACTGAAATTATCTTCTTTGCCTCATCGTATATCAACAAAAGTCGTTCTCTAGAATATTTAGTGGAAGTTAATCTCATATTAGAGAATAATTTTTCTACATATAATCTGCATTACAGTATATGATTGCGCTTGAGTAGAATCAATTAAGCAATATCATTTTTTGTGTATCTTGATTCATACTATGAGTGTGTACATATATACATCCTAAGACTAAATATTGTATCATCTTTAAATCAAGCCAATATTTTCCATCCCTTTCTCATTGTTTTATTAGGGGCGCTAGCTTGGAGGATTGGACTTTTAACCTCGTCTTCATAGAGTCATAAAGCCTAATGATTTATACAATTTTACATTGAAACTTTTAGAAATATGTATTCGTTTTAAAATTTTCAATTGATATCTCTTCGACTCCTTTTATTTTTGTCTCTTACATTGTAGAATTTATCTTTTTCACTCGATGTTGAGTTGATAGGCATACCTTATTTAGTACATATTTAAGAAAATTTAAAAATTATGAAACAGATAATATTTAGACCAATGTCTTAACTGGTCCATCTCTTCACACATATATATTTATTAGACATATGTTACACATATCTATTAGCTTAATTTGAATAATATTCAAAGTTAATTTTCTTTATTGAAGAAAAAGATCGCTAAAAATAGGAAGATTATCTCCAGAATGATTATAGAATTTCTCTTACAATTTGTCAAAAATTGGAACCTTAGTCGTTAAAATAGAAATACGAGGGTTCACAAATTACGAGGGTTCATAAATTGTACAATTCTAGTTGCAGTGTCTTCGTACCAAGTGCACCTCTGTTGGCAAATTCAAACTTTAAAAAATGTATGTACAAAAATTACGAGAAATAGCCATTAAAGAAAGCATGTATAGAGCATTGTTATCAATACCGATACATATCGGCCGCGGACTAAAATTGGTACCGAAATTTAAGTTATGGTACCGAATGTAGATACCGACTAGTATCAGCGGGTACCGACAGTATTCAAAATACCGGTCAAATATCGACCGGTACCG
>JANZXP010000003.1:21579653-21594293 GCA_027576715.1 Erythroxylum flavicans
ATAATAAATTGTATATAATTAATAATAAAATAATAAAAGTTTTATTAAAATTTTTATTATTTTAAAATAAAAATATAAAAAAATTATTTGTCATGCTTGTGCGTGACTTTTTAATTGGACATGATTTCTGTTTTAAAATCATAGTATTAAGCCTCTTGCAACAACCATTTTAATATCAGGGATATAATAGTCATTTATTATACATTTCATTCCATTTCATCCATCTTCTAAACAATGTTTCACTACGTTATATTATGAACCCTTCCATCTCTCTCAAACAACTTTTCACTATGTTACATTCCATTCCATTATAAATCGTTCCCTTTTGTTCCATTCCATTCTATTCTATTCCATTAATTAACATTCAACCAAATCAGCCTTTATACTTTTCTGGTTTTTAAGTGGCCGTCGTGATTCTGCTGCTTTACTAACCTCAAAGTAAGAAGTGGAGAATAAATTAATAATTTAATCATGCTTCTCAATTTATTTAAAAATTATAGATGCATATAAAATTAAATTAAATAATATTATTTTATGTCATTTGTAAATTATGCATAAAATGTTTTTTTTTAAAGAATGTTTCAAATATTATAAATATTTACTCCAATCATTTTTGTCACCTACATGTCTATTATTTTGATTCAAAAAATGAGTTAGCAACTTGCTGGTTTATTTCTTATTATGACTCCTACTCCTATTCTGTACATGGTAGTAGCACCCTTTTAGTAAGACTTTCCTCCATTACACAGGAGTACTGATGAATTAACGAAGTACTGATGAATCAACGAAGGTTATCTCCAACCCGTACATCCGAGCATCAAGAATAACTTCACAAAGAACACTTGTGTCAAATCCATCAGATGAAGATCTGAATTGGCAAACACAAAATGCAGTAGCACAAAACAGAGTTCTTAGACGAATTGATTCTAAGTTTGAGGGAATCAGTCAACAGACACATGCTACTCATCAAAAAGTTGACGCAGTCTCTAAATAGATCCAACAAATTTATCAATCTTACAAAGCTCAGATCAAACAACTTATTGCTGAACATCGGCATTACATTGACATACAATATATGGGTCCTGTAACACACACATACCCCTTGGAAGGATATGTAGATGCTACAAACAATAGAGCCAAAATAAACTAAAACATACCAAACACATTTTTAGAAACTCAAGGAACAACATTTCATTTATTATTGACATTTCATAATATAATTTATACATGGTACTTATTATATACAAGCCTCAAATTCAAAACCAAATTATATTAACATTATTACAAACCATTTACATCAAAATACAAAACATTAACTACATCACAAAAACAAACTCAAATGTACATCTTATCAAAACAAAACACATCTTTCTTTGCTCACTGCGGTTGTCTTTGTCCCAGTCTTTAAAACTTCTTATCAGAATTTACACCGAAGCAAACCACCGTGCTAAGCATAAAGTTTAGTGGAGAATCACTAAACAAAATATGATTGGGCGACTATTTTCTAACAGTCATCTAACATTCACATATACAAAATTAGATCACATTTCAAACAATCTTTAATTGTGGATATAAAAATGCAATCCAATAAATATGTATCTCATAACAGAATATGCCAAATCAAAACATGATATATTTGTTTCAGAGCAAAACTTACAAGTATCATAGCATAATATCGATATTTCATAACTGAACTTTAAAGTACCAGAACAAAACTTGTTTGTATATTATATCAAAACATAACTTAATTATTTCAAAATAGAGATTAATTATATCAGAACTGAGCATGTACCAAAATACAAAACAAATTAGCCTGCTAATCCCTTTTACAAAAGTGGGTAATGGGATTAGAACAGAAGATACCATGTTTGGTATCTGAAACATAAGAGACTTAAGTCTTTGAAACAGAAGACACCCGAGTGCCTGGTACAGAAGACACCTTAGTGTCTGGTTACAGAAGACACCTTAGTGTCTAATTACAGAAGTAGCTGACTAGGACTCAGCAATTTTAAAATAAACCATTTCAAATTTCATAATTTTATTCAAAAGATGAAGAACAACTTATGTTTTTATTCTATTTCACTCTAAATGACCTTATTCATTGACATTTGATCAAACATAATATATCTTAGAAATACAAATATGTGCAATTATGCATCAATAAAAGTGTTGAGTCATCTCACATTATGTATATGCACATAATTAGAAGCACTTCTAATACAACCCCAACTATCAAACTCCTCAGACAACTGATGGTCCAGAATTGTCACAATATTATCATAGAAATTCCTAATTCATAGACATCCATATTCAATTCATAATATATAAACCTTTGGAACTCATTCATTCATAATCACATCAAGCAATTCAACATTATACACCATACATCCTTTATATTATCATCTCAATTAATTATGGATAATTAAACTAACTATTACGCAATTCACCCTATACTGTCATCAATTGCACAAAATCTCAATTTTTTCACCTTCCTAACCATTTCCCACAATTGTGGAAGACCCGAAACCTCAAAACTGTTGTTTTCATAGGACAGGTTTCGGTTCAGTTTTGTATGACCATTTTGACATAGAAACTGAGGTTTTTGGGCAACACGTCCTTATAAACAATTGTTCCTCTATGTCTTAAGTTTCTATACCACCAACAATCAGACCATTTGGACTTCTAAATCATGAGATATAAGCAAAATATCACAAGCTACTCCAAAATAGGGGCAGCATTAAGTCACCTTTTTCGATCTCTATTTCCAAGGTCATAGGGCCAGAATTAAGTCAAATCCTCTTCTATAGATATTTAGCTCTATGTCTTAAGTTTCATATGCAACAAAAATCACACAATTGGGCGGTCTATAGATTGAGTTATGATTTAAACAATATGGCTGACTCAACCAAACCCTAGACAGAATTTCACTATACAATGTTCTCTTGTCATATTCAACCAATTCTATCCAAGATAACACCAAAATAACAATAAAGAAACATCCCAGCAACAATTCCACATCCAAATGAATCTTTATATCCATTCAATCATACATAGATACATAAATCAACTAAGTGAAGTCCCAAACCTTAAAATTGACAAAGTAGTTCTTCTAATGTTTTTTCTTCCCTTTCTCTTTGGTTTTGTTTGAATGACTAAGTCAAAATGATGGGATGAACAAGGTGGAATGGAGAGGAGAAAAACATGAAGTTAAGCCATAAAATTTCGTCCATCTCCCTTCTCTATATGCCTTTTCATGAATGTTCTAGTCTTAATCACATGTTTCAATCTCATTGGTCCATATGTCACAATCCTATTGGACAATGTGTTACAATCTCATTGGACTACGTGTTACATTTCTATTGGACCATGTGTTGCAATGCTATTAGACCATGTGTTACGATTCTATTAGACCATGTGTTTTAATTATATTGGACCACATGTTACGATACCATTGGACACACATGCTTTAATATTATTGGTCCATGAGTTCACTTTAGGAAAATTGCATATTGGTCCTTCTTATTCCTTTAATTCCCACGTTTGCCTATGATCTTATCAATTACTTTCATTCCCCTATGTCTTAATTTTCTAATGACATAAGTTTCATGCAATTTTGTTAATTATATCGGGAGTTATACCCCAAAAAATGAAAGCTGTTTGAAAAACAAGACAATAGCCAGAACTCAACTTCAAACCAGAATTCAAAAATATTAAAAGTATAATCATATTTGGGTTTCTTCATGAAAGTTTTAGATCTATGTCTCTAAATTAATCTCCAATTTGAATTATCCAATTTAGATGTATATAGACCAAGATATAGCCAAATTACAAAAGTATATTTAGTGGAGCCTATCCATTCAACGAGGTACACATCCCAAATCAACTAACTTCGATCTTATCATGTAAGAGCAACAAAATAATAAATCCAATTTAACCAAAAACATCCCATTTACTTATGTAATGCTTTATCAATTCCCCTCACATCACATTCATAAATCCGAGCAAACATATCAAAATTTTCCATACCTATTTCATGTCTAAGTATGTATGTCCATGCCGAAGCGAACAAATTATCCATTTATCCTTGCCTTTTACATTAGGTACACTTACATCTCTTACTAAGATATAATTAGTTCATTATGTTCACTTTTTAATACACTATAGACATGCTATAATACTTCCAGGGTATATGTTGGGGTGTTAAATTTACTTTCCCTTTAAAAGAATTTCGTTCTCAAAATTCATACCTGATAAGAACGGCTGAGGATACTGAAGAGCTAACTGATAAGTTATCACAATAATCTGATAACTGTTGTACACATACATTCGATCTGACTTGTACCTTCTGAACATTCTGGTATAAAATACTTTGTGGATCTAAGTCCTTTTAACAATAGTAATAATGTCTTCTCATAGTCAAGAACCCAATAATATAGTTTGGATACTTTACAATAAGCAAAGTACATACACTCTCTATAGTATATTCAGCTTCTCATGCCTGAGTCTCATACTTATCGGACTCCAAGATTCACATTTGATTCGTTCAATATTCATTCGTTCCTAGAAATGGAACATTTGTTTTATATGATACAAGTCAATGAAAGTTCTCATAAAAAGAGTTTTCTTTCCTTAATTATCTGTACTGTTCATGAAATCCTTATCATTCAACTATATTCGTTATTGCTTTTCCACCATTCATAATCGAGCTATTCTATATATTAAAGCTTGGTGAAATGATAGGCATACACTTTTATGCTTATTCCTTGGTATATACCATTAAGACCCTTGAATCTTATCTAGAGATTTATTTTCATAAGGACGCCAATTAGTATCTTCGCAGATGTTACCTTGAACTCAATTATTGTCATATCCATGCATATAATACATATGTACACTGTACTATCATTCGCCAAAGCAATCACATTATCAGATGTACTCTCACAATAACTAATCAACATAATCTTGAGGACTTCTATATATATATATTTATCATTTAGTTCATCTTACTTCTCAATCAATTCAAAAATATAAAATACATAACCATCATGAAATTCTAATATCAAACACAATATTATAATCTTATACTGAATCACAAACTCTCAACATGATACCTAAACCACCAGTCCAGTACCAAAGTAAATCCCATCACTTTTACTTACATCTCTTATTCTTTTCTCCGTCAAATCCATAAAAATATATTTACTTCTATATCAATTTAAAGGTATACAACCACAGCATAACACTAATCTCATATTCCTTAATATAACCATGAATACATGTACAGTGACTCTATGTCTAACATATCAAACCATGTAGTATCTCCTATATCAGGATATCAACAAACTTGCATTTTGTTTCACACTCTGACAGATCATCATTCATCTCAATTTACCCCAGAGGGTCCAAATATAGACAGATGAGATCGCACAGAAGTATTACTTTCAACAACCTCATTAACAAGCTCATGAGATCTTTCCATACTTAAATCTAAAATCGAAACGTGGGACAAATTGCATTAGGCCAAACAAAACTTTTATATTGACATACAAGCAATATTTAAGCACTGGTTAAACCAGAATCACCTAAACCATGCTCTAATACCAAACAATGTAACACCCACATACCCCCTAGGATACAAAGATGTTACACAAAATAAAACCAAAGTAATCCAATATATACTAAGCATTTCTAGAAACTCAAGGAGCATATATTTTATTCAAAATTGGTTAGATCGTACTCAGAACATAACATACACATTATACTTATTATATACAAGCCTCAAATTCAAAACCAAATTGTATTAACGTTATTATAAACCATTTACATCAAAATACAAGGCATTAACTACGTCACAAAAACAAACTCAAATGTACATCTTGTCAAAACAAAACATTTCTTTCTTTACCCATTGCAGTTGTCTTTATCCCAGTCTTTAAACCTTCTTATCATAACCTAACCACCGTGTTAAGTATAAAGCTTAGTGGGGAATCACTAAACAAAATATGATTTGGCGACTATTTTCTAACAGTCGTCTAACATTCACATATACAGAATCATGTCACATTTCAAATAATCTTTAATTGTGAATATAAAAATGCAATCCAATCAATATGTATCTCATAACAAAATATGCCAAATCAAAACAAGATATATTTGTTTCAGAGCAAAACTTACAAGTATCAGAGCATAATATCCAAATTTCAAAACTGAACTTTAAAGTACCAGAGCAGAACTTGTCTGTATATTATATCAAAACAGAACTTAGTTATTTCATAATAGAGATTAATTATAACAAAATTGAGCATGTAACAAAATAAAAAACAAATTAGCCTGCTAATCCTTTTTACAGAAGTGGGTAACGGGATTAGAACAGAAGATACCATGTCTGGTATCTGAAACATAAGAGACTTAAGTCTCTGACACAGAAGACATAAAAGTGTCTAAAATCATAAGACACCAAAGTGCCTGGTACATAAGACACCTTAGTGTCTAGTTATAGAAGACTCCTTAGTGTCTAATTACATAAACAGCTGCTAACCCTTCTAGGCATGCCTATTTACCCATGACTAGGACTCAGCAGTTTTAAAACAAACCATTTCAAATTTCAAAATTTTATGAAAAAGATGAAGAACAACTTATGTTTTTATTCTATTTCGCACCAAAATGACCTTATTCATTGACATTTGATCAAACATAACATACCTTAGAAATACAAATATGTGCAATTATGCATCAATCAAAGTGTTGAGTCATCTTACATTATGCATATGCACACAATTAGAAAGCACTTCCAATATAACCCCAACTATTGAACTCCTTAGACAACTGATGGTCTGGGATTGTCACAATATTATCATAGAAATTCCTAATTCACATACATCCATATTCAATTCGTAATACATAAGTCTTTGGAACTCATTCATTTATGATCACATCAAGCAATTTAACATTATACACCATACATCCTTTACATTATCATCTCAATTAATCATACATAATTAAACTAACTATTACTCAATTACTGCCATCAATTGCACAAAATCTCTTTTTTTTCACCTTCCTAACCATTTCCCACAATTGTGGGATGAGGGACCTAAAACCTCCAAACAGTTGTTTTCATAGGATAAGTTTCGGGTCAGTTTTGTATGACCATTTTGATATAGAAACTAAGGTTTCTGGGTAACAATTTCTCATAAACAATTGTTCCTCTATGTCGTAAGTTTCTATATCATGAACAATCAGACCATTTGGACTTCTAAATCTTGAGATATAAGCAAAATATCAGAAGCTGCTCCAAAATAGGGGCAACATCAGGTCACCTTTTTTAATCTCCATTTCTAAGGTCATAGAGCCATAATTAAGTCAGAGTCTCTTCTAAAGACATTTAGCTCTATGTCTTAGGTTTCATATGCAACTAACATCACACAATTTGGGGTTCTATAGACTGAGTTATGACTCAAAAAATATGACTAACTCAAATAAACCCTAGACAAAATTCCACTACATAATGATCTCTTATCATATTCAACCAATTCTATCCAAGATAACACCAAAATAACAAAAATGACACATCCCAGCAACAATTCTACATCCAAATGAATCTTTTTATCCATTCAATCATACACGAATACAGAAATCAACTATGTGAAGTTCCAAACATTAAAATTGACAAAGTATTTCTTCTAATGCTTTTCCTTCCGTTTCTCTTTGGTTTTGCTTGAATCAGCAAGTGAAAAATGATGGGATGAACAAGGTGGAATAGAGAGGAGAAAATCATGAAGTTAAACTATCAAATTTCGTCCATCTCCTTTCTCTATATGCCTTTTCATGAATGTTCTAGTCTTAAACATATGTTTCAATCTCATTGGTCCATATGTCACAATCCTATTGGACAATGTGTTACAATCCCATTAGACCATGTGTTACAATTATATTGGGCCATGTGTTGCAATGCTATTGGACCATGTGTTACGATTTTATTGGACCATGTATTTTAATTCTATTGGACCATGTGTTATGATTCCATTGGACACACATGCTTTAATCTTATTGGTCTATGAGTTCACTTTAGGAAAATTGTATATTGGTCCTTCTTATTCCTTTAATTCCCATATTTGCCTATGATTTTATCAACTACTTTCATTAACCTATGTCTTAATTTTCTAATGACATAAGTTTCATGCAATTTTGTTAATTATATCGGAGTTATACCCCAAAAACTACAAGCTATTCGAAACAAAAGGACAGCAGCCATAACTCAAATTCAAACCAGAATTCAAAAATATTAAAAGTAGAATCATATTGGGGTTCCTTCATGAAAGTTTTAGATCTATGTCTCTAGACTGATCTCCAATTTGAATTATCCAATTTAGATGTATATAGACCAAGATATATCCAAATTACATAAGTATATTCAGTGGAGCCTATCCATTCAACGAGGTACACATCCCAAATCAACTAACTTTGATTTTATAATGCAAGAGCAACACAAAAATACATCCAATTTAACCAAAAACATCTCATTTATTTATGGAATGCTTTATCAATTCCCCTCACATCACATTCATAAATACAAGCAAACATATCAAAATTTTCCATACATATTTCACGTCTAAGTATGTATGTTCATGCCGAAGCAAACAAATTATCCATTTATCCTTATCTTTTACATTAGGTACACTTACATCTCTCACTAAGATGTACTTAATTCATTATGTTCACTTTTTAATACACTCTAGACATGTTATAATACTTCCAGGGTTTATGTTGGGGTATTAAAGGTCCTGACTTCGACAAAAAATATAGTGAAATCGAGAAGATATAAGGAATTATGCAACAAATAGAAGCTGATATGCAAACTGCATAATCTAAAGTTGTATATGGCTCATCCGTTTTAGTATTTCCACATACACATCCAGTATATGCTTCTCCTATGTATTAGAAGTATCCAGAGGGAATTAACTATCAAAAGGTATTCAAGTTCAACTATCCTTTGATTAGGAAGTGCATACATCCTCAGACAGCTCAAGAAAAACAGGTAGCTGAAGCTAAACCCAAAAATCCAAAATCTAAACCTAAGCCTGAAAAGGTTCCTGAGCCATCACCTTCATATACAAACCCTGAACCAGTTAACCAGTGGAGTAAATCATTGCTGATCTATAATCCTCTAACATCTCCACCAAAGTCTCATCCTTCTTCCTCTACTGGGAAGGACAAAGTGCTCATGACAGAGTTCATCACAACTCTTGAGACTATGACTGCAGTAGAGCAATCTTCCCAATCAGATCAATATGACAAATCATCAAATGCTTACTCTGGAGCCTCTAAAACTTTTGAAGACACTGCAACAATTTCTAAGTCATCATCTGAACAGATATCTGAACTGTCCTCTGATTGTTCAGCCCCACTAGTTGATCTATCAGACTTAGCACAAGTTCTGATGACTATGTCTAAACCAATTGAAGTTGATATTGAACCTGTGATTAATGAAGTGGAATTGACAGGTACTAAACCTTTCAGACCTACACCAACACCACGAGATGAGTCAGCTACACAGGCTACACAAACCAAGCCATCTTCTAGACCTTGGTTTACTTTTGATGATCTTCCACCAAAGAAATGGATAGATCGACTGCATGAATTGGGTGTATGGATAGATCTACAAATGAACAGACCTAATAATCCTTTACTAGATATTTTGTTTGAATTCATTTCTCGTTTCACTAGTACTTTGTAAGAATGGTGGCAAAGTATTTATGAATACCAACACATGCAATATATCCAAGTCACTACAACCGGAGCTCTTCTTAGAATTATTCATAAAAAATTCATTGGTGACTTTCAGCTAATTGATAAACAAATCCGTCAGGAGTATTTTTAATGAAATGTTGTTCACTTGACAAGCGTGATATCCAAAAGCATTAGAAATGTATGAAGGAAAGGTATTATCTTTTGAATGGATGGAATGATGTTAATCTTCGATATACTTTTATCTCATCCCTTCCAGATCAACTGCAACCAGAGTTACAGAGGACCATAACTTCTTTGCAAAGAGATATGGCTAATATATCTCATGGAGAAATCTATCAGCTTGCTCTAGCTTCTCTTGATAAGTTGTGTGATCAACATACCTTATTCAAGCATATCATTAAAGGTAGTCCTATTCTTAAACAGGCTTGTAAGAAGCCTTATCTTTAGATAAAGTGCAAAGATAAGAAGAAATGTAACTGTGGTAACCAGAAGAAAGAACACTATAAACAATCTTATCATCGCAGAAAGTTCCACAAACAGATGGAATGCTATAAGCCTTTAAGGAAAACGTATGTGAGAAAAGATAGAAGAAAACAATGTTCTGTTCGATTCTTCAAGAAAAGATCCCATCCTTCTCAGAAACTTGATATATGTTTTCTCTGTGGACAACCAGGTCACGTTACACGTACATGTCCTTACAAAAGCAAAAGGGATGTCAAGTTATTGAAGCAAATTCAATCCATTTTGCCTATTCATCCTTCCAATAACTTTGAAGATCTTATTGAGAAATAATCTACTGACATGGAAGAAACTAAGTTTGTTGTTTCTAATATAACCTCTGAAGAAGAATCATCAGATGATTCTCTATATATGATACAGTAGCAGACCTGTATGAAATTGGATTGTACACCAGTTCACATACCATACGTTCAGATCCAACTCTTTTTACAAGATAAATATGATAGACCCACCAAAGCTATTGGGTTTACGAATACTGGATCCAATCGTATGATCATGAAGCCCAACATATTATCCTCTGAGTTATGGACTTCTCATGATGAATATTTTACAGCTGCAAATGGTAATTCATTCAAGATCAGGCTTAATATAAAAAGAAAGATCAGAATTTGATTCTTTCCATAGTGTACAGTTTGGACTAAAGTGTTTGGAAGCAATCTACTTGGCCCAAATTTTCTCATTGGTATGGATGTATAAAGTAAGCCTCACCTTTACAGATCTTACCCACAGGCCTCAGGTATCGATCATTTTTCAGTCCATACATTGACATAAAAAAGGTTCGACTACTTCTAAAGCATAACCTCATGGAGCTAAAATAGTCAGATCAGGCCCAGCAAGTCTCTAATGTTCATCAACATCTTAAGAAAAAGTACAGTAAAAAAAGATTACTCATGGAAGCTTATTCTCCATCCATATCTACTTTGCTCAGACAGCATTTTCCTTGGCCTCTAGACACTATTTGTGTTGCATACATATCTTCTTTATCCAAACAAAATCTTATGGCAGGATATTTTTTATCCATATGCAATCTATTTTGTCAGCATCCACCATGGCCACTAGATACTTTTTCCCACTATAAATTATCTCTTCAAGGTCGTCACCTTATACTTGCTCTTACTTCTAACTTGTTTCTCTCAAACTCTCTGCATCATTTTATTCCTTTGTCTTGGCTAATGGAGTTTCCTAGGTTTGCAAAATACAAAAAAGAGTTTCCTTCTCTATTCACTACTCCTCTAACTAGTATTACAGAGCTTTTCCCTCTCCTTCAACAAAGTTTGTTTTATTACCTTCATCTTGTCCTTATTCAGTTTGATATTTCTCCAACTCTGAGTCATTTTGATATTCTTACTCTGTATAAGTTAATGTATCATATTTATGATGCTCTTCATGATGCTAACTTATGGCATCTCTGGTATTTGTCAGCTTTGTATGCTTGTTCAATTTCGTTATCCCCACTTATTGTTATCTTTCTGATCCTACAAATGCCAATTCATTGTTGTGGACATTGTTGGAATGGTTCCAACCACTCTCTAAATGGCGTATTGACAAGTCACAAATCCTGACACATCATCATCTTTGGGACACTGTACTAAGTGATAGGAAAGCTTTTGTCATCTATATTATCCACTGTCCTTACTGTATGAGTACCACTAGATATCTATGCATATTGAACCACATTCATCACTAGTGGACTACTTTTGATTAGTCTACCGAATCCCCTCGACTAATGGATAAATTACATAATTGCTTAGACTAACCGAACAAGTTCCTGAACTCATCTCCTTCGAATGTTTGCACTTCTTTCGGACCACACTTTGAAGATACTTCGATGCATGCACCAAGTATTCCACCATCAGTTGACCAACAGACATCAGTAGATCCCTCTAATATTATTAATATTTGAGCTGTTGAAGTTCCCTGTCCTACATATAGCCACTTTACAATCTCAAGTAGACCATCTAGTCCAATTTATGAGCCCATTCAAGAGCCCATCTTTAGCCCAGGACTTGCTCAATGGACTACCAATGATATCGGCCATATTCTTGAAAAGATTGATAATGGCATGGCCTTAAAAGATGATGATCATGATCTCGCTTTATCACTTTAAAGTGGAACCTATTCTTTTTAGGAGTTTTATCTTTGGCCTTTTAAGATTTTTGATAAAGAAGAATCTTTATAGCCCACAACTATTATTCAAGATTCCTTTTTATCACTATTTGCTTTTTAAAAAGTAGCTTACTTTTTTAAAGTAGCTTTGATAAAGTATAATGATTGTACTCTTCTTTTCTAAAATTGTCATGAGTGTGTCTTTAGGTAGTTTTACCTTTATACCCTTGCTTCGCTGATAAAAGCAAGGCTCTTCTTCATTTGTAAGCACGACTAAATTAGTTTGAAGTAATATGAATATGGGTTTGAGTTTGATATATTCTCTCTGAGTTCTCCTTCTCCTGAAAGCTTAAGTCTTGAGTGCATGTTACTATCAGTCTTGATATAGAGACAAGTATGCTTTACACTCGCCTCTGATAAGGATCTTGTGTATTAAAAAGTCTAAGACGGTCTATGACCATGCCTCCAAACAATTCTACTATATGAGATTAGAACTAACAGGGAAAAGGAGTAGATAATGTGTGTGTAAGGTTCCTAAGTGGAAAGCCTTTAGAGTTTAAGCTCGTGAGGAGAAAGGGCATTGTGTCTTGGCCATCATACCTAGAACTTACAAGCTTCCGTAGTCTACAATCCACCTTGGAGTAGCGTATGATCTCCTGATAGGTGTTGTTTGAAGGATGGTGTTGACATATGTCTAGGACATACTAGTACGTCTGGGACGTATCCTTTCCTTGTGTGCCCTTCAGGATCCCAGTGATGTCGACTAAAAGTTTAATGCTATTAACTATTCTAGAGATAATGAATATAAATATAATGTTTACAAATTTTTAGAGTAACTAAATATAAAAGTAAGCCAATTAGTGGTAGAAGAAATGCAATTTTATAGTCACATTTAGATGAGTATTCTCTATAGTAAAACTTTTAATTTTCAATTTTATTTAACTTAGATTATATATATTCTCTAGAATAATAGAACTTCTTATATACTAAAACTATAGTTAACTATTTTTAGTAGGTTAACATATTAGTAAACTCCCTTTGAATGTATTCTATTTTGTAAAAAATTATAAAAGGTTTCACCCTAGCACTAAAAAGATCACATAACTCTTCTTCGAGCACCTCATTTAACTCCCTCTATGTAAACCACAATTCACTGATAGCATGCTCCTTTCAGTCATTCACAGGTGAATTAGGGTCAGTTTAGATGCCAACATGAATAAATTAACATTAAAACCAATAAAGGTAGCTTATATAAAATATATCATATCATATCATAAATTAAATCAAATCAATCCATAGAAAAAATAACCATTAAGGTTTCTCCTATTTAAACATAGGAAAGGCTTTTAGCCATAAAACATATTCAAAAAATTGAAATTAAAAAGTAAAATAAAAATAGAGAAGTCTGGTACAAATAAATCTAAATGAATTCTTAATTTATATTAACAACTTAATCCATTAATACGTTGTCAAGATCTTAATTCTCTAGCCAAAGCAAGCTAAAATGATCACCTAAAGGCTGGAGAAGCTTTCTAATGGCTAACTATAGCTTTTGGAGAGAAAAGATGCTTTTAAGAGGTATTTTCATCAAAAGAAGGTTCAAGTCTAACAAAAGTTAGAGTTTCCACTTAAATACATTTTGCTTTGCCTAGGATATGGTCTACTTTATGGTCATCACCTATATTTGTGGACTTCACTTCTTTTAATTGAAGGACACATCACAACTATATCTTTAAATGATAGATCTTATTATGTTCTTGAAGATGAATACACAAGCTCTGGTACTTTTATGTTTTTTAACCATGGAACTTCTTATTTCTCCTCTAATTTATACGTAGTCTCTTACACCATGATTAGAAGATAAAGTTATCACTGTAAGGCCCTAAAATATATCCTATTTGAAATGATATATGTTCATGAAAGTACATATGAGATATGAGTTGAAATTGTGCTATGATTTGAAAGTGAAAGGTATATGACTTGAATTTTGGTATTGATGGACTATAGTTAGCAAATTGGGATTAATTGATACCATTAGAGAATTGATGTATTTAAATGTATATTTGGACTAGGAAAATTTGTCAAGTTGCAAGTTAGGTTGGTACATGAAAATTAGAATGATTAAGCCTATGAGTTAGTGAAATTTGGCATAGCTAATGCATTGATATTTAGCATTATCCATTGTGTGCAAATGGCATTGTTAATAAGTTGACAAGTGGCCTAATGGAAGTGTTGCAATTGGTAGCATAAATGGAGGGAAAATGG
>JANZXP010000003.1:21606552-21622774 GCA_027576715.1 Erythroxylum flavicans
ATTTATTATAATAATATGCAGATACATATTTTAGATTAATTTGTAAAATTTATTATAATAATATGCAAGTGAGTGATTTTAAAAAAATGCATAAAGTAAGTTATAAATTTATTTTTTTACTCAAAAATGGTGGAGTTTTGACGTAAAAAATTGTCTAAAAGTAAAAAAATATCGACATAGAAAAACATCTAAAAACTTACTTGAAGTGTCTAAAATAATATTTATGTGTCTAAGAAATACAATTTTGATTTTTATTGTTATTTTAAGTTTTATATTAGATTCATATTAATTTATTATTAGTTCATTATATAATAATAAGCATTGTTCTATTTTTTATTTCAATAAAATGTTTTAGTTTTACTTATTCTTATAAGTTTTATTTCTTATTTATTATATACCGGTTTTATAACGGTTCAGTACCGGTTGAACCTCTAAACCTTAAACCTTTCCTTCGACCGGTTTGATGACCGGTCCGGTTTTTAAAACATTGCTATTGATAATAACTGTAAATAATAAAATAAAAATTATTTTTGTCAATTTTTTAAACGAAAATCAATTATATGAGATTTTTTTTGGTGAATGTGAAACAAGATGAGTTTTTTTTTTAGAGAATTCTAAACCTAAGTTTATGGGGATTTTTGTCTTCCTAGACGAGAATTCAAATCAATTTGTTTGACAACACCCCGTATTTTTTATATATTTTTTCAGTAATTCCCATATTTTGGGCATATATATATCATATATGTCCAGATATGAATAACTTTTATTTACGTAATCGCCACCAGAAACCTTACAGGATAAGCAAACACGGGATTATTATCATCATCAGACTATAAAATGAATTATGCGTTGCAACAGCTTCGTTCTTTTTACGACCGTCTCCTTTTATATTCTCTACTACCTAATACGATCTTCCCTTATTTCTCTCTTAAATTTCTGATTATTTAGGATTTTGCTGATCCGATCCCATCCCATCCTCACATTCCGAACATGTCGATGCTCGATTCTTTCTTCAATAAGGGCTTTAAAGCCGCCAAGTGGTAACTCCTCAATTTCTTTGATTTTCGATGTTTTATGGGTTGGGTGATTAGGAATTCGGATAAAGAATATTATTGTTGTTTTCGTTTTAATTTCTGAATAGATATTCAATGCTAAGCTTTTTTTGGGAATTTCGTGCATCGATTTGTTGTATACAGCAAAACACTGTTGAAATTAACAATACCACGCATAAAGTTGCTGAGGAACAGGAGAGAGGTTCAGATTAAGCAAATGCGTCGAGACATTGCCAAGCTTTTAGAGACTGGTCAAGAAGCTACTGCTCGTATTCGGGTATATGTTGTGTATCCACTCTTGAATTTTCGTAATTCCGTCAACGTAATTAATGATTACTTATACTGTTTTTCAGGTTGAACATATCATAAGAGAAGAGAATATGATGGCGGCCCAAGAGATTGTTGAACTCTTCTGCGAGCTTATTTCTGTGCGCCTTCCTATTATTGAAGCCCAAAGGTTTATAAGATTTATACAAAGAACAACATTTGATCAGTCATATACATCATGTTTTGATATTGAAGTAGCTTAATGAAAACTAAGGTTTATAAATTTTGTAGCACTACCCCTTGCAGTTCTTTTTTTGTCTTTGTGACACTTGTGGTAATTGCTCGTTTTATTCTACCTGCTCTGTTATGCTTGTTGATAGTGATCTCTTCATCGACTTCATGAACATCTTAATGTTTTGAAGCTTTTTTATTTGCGGCTTATTCTATTCAAATGTTCAATATGGCTAACCTCCATGCAAACTAAACCAAAAATGTCTAATATGAATCCTTAGCTTCAGTTTCTGGTTTCTTTAGTTGCTTACATTTTAGGCGTTCCCTAATCTTCAAAAATTAGTTGTCTAAAAGGTCGAATATGTTACCAGGGAATGTCCTCTAGACTTAAAAGAAGCAATATCCAGTGTTTGTTTTGCTGCACCAAGGTGTGCCGATCTGCCAGAGTTGCTGCAGGTTCAGATGCTTTTTGCTTCTAAGTATGGAAAGGAGTTTGTATCTGCTGCAACTGAGCTTATGCCAGAATGTGGTGTTAACCGACAGGTTTTGGGAATATATCTTGTATTTGGACTTAATTTTGGCAGACAATCTTCCGCTTTTGTTCTTCCGGTGACACAAATTCATTTTGCTTAACCTACTGCAGTTAATAGAACTCTTATCAATTCGTGCTCCATCACCTGATGTCAAATTGAAGCTTCTGAAGGAAATTGCTGGAGAGCATGAATTGGATTGGGATCCAGCTGCATCTGAATCTGAGCTTCTGAAAACACATGAAGATTTGTTGGTAAGTAATATTTACAACTTACTTGATTCTTGCTTTCTTCATCTTTTACATGAGGCGTCTCTTTCAGAATGGTCCAACGGATTTTGTTTCTGGGTCTAAGTTGCCCCTTCCCGAGGGGAAGCATGATGAAGCATCTGCCAATACTAATGATGGTGCTCACTGTGAATCGCTTGATTCTGATATGGATTTTGACTCATTAGATTTACCTGAAGTTCCTAATGTGTCATTACGGCCAACCTCAGATGCTTCCCAAGGACCAGAAACACCCCCTCTCATACCAGGTTCTCTACAACCTTTCAATGGTCATGAATCACTAAATCAGCCTGCAACTTCAGAAATTTTGTCACAGAAACCTACATCGGAAAATGAGAATTTTGTTGAAGAAAAGCCGGTGGGTGTCAAGGATGAAGTGCAGGCAACACGCTCTAGTACTGTAGATGTCAAGGAAGAAAAACAATTTGTACCATTCATTTCTTCCCCATCATTTCCTGAAGATACAACCAGGACACCACCTTCTTTCTCCCGGACAAAAAGTGAAGTCAATGTGGATCTGCATGATGTTTTAGCTGCTGCTCAAGCTGCAGCTGAAACTGCTGAAAAAGCAGCAACAGCAGCTCGCTCAGCAGCTGCGCTTGCACAGGCCAGGATTGGTGAACTGACCAAGAGTAGTAACGACAAGTTTCCCAGCAGCCACAGTGAGAATCCATTTCATATAGACATTCCCGACCAATCAGCTAGGAATGAAAAGCTGCATTTGTATCATCAACAATCATTTGATGACTCTGATGTTGCGGTGGGCCATCCAACTACCCGTAGAGCTGCTGAAGACCATCAGGCTTCACAATTACAAGATCTTCCTTCCTTTGATAATCTCAAAGTGGAATGCGATTCTCCTCACAATGAACATATTACCGAACGTGTATCAAGTCATTATCAGCCACAGAGATTAGCTTCGATGGAGGATGACTCATATTTCTCATATCCAAATTTGTTTTCCTCACAGAACTCAAATCTTGGATCCAATGCACAATCTCTGCCTGGTGACTCCCATTCTTCTCATTAGCTTTTTATCTACTTATATTTGAGCATCAGATGTGTTGAGTGTATTTCATATTATGTAAATCTACAAAATTCTCTCCCTGTTGATATGTAGATTAATGAGGTCAATAACTGATAATTTGCGAGACTCTATATAATTCTAGTTTAGCTTATAATCTGTGCCTCTACATGCTAGATTGTCTACAGAGCTGCGGTGCCAGCGTACAAAAGTAATTTCTTGTCTACAATGCTAGCACAAGCTTCGCATCTTTGTTAAATTGTTCTAAGGCCAAAAAAAATTAAATTAGAGCCTAAAGTGTTCATTAAATACAAGCTGAATTTAATTTTTTAAAGAATTTAAAATGAACCATAAACATTTAAAATAAATTAAGAAAATTGAATAAAGTTAACTCTGTTGATTATGCATTATGATAGTGTGAGGTATAAAGTAATTTTTATTTTTTAATTTGACAAAAGTAGTAGAGGTCATGTGTTAAAATTAGGTTAAATTATTTTCATTTTAAATTCATAATAAAAATTAATTAATTCTAATTAATTAATTTAGTTATATTATAATTAAACAAAATTCCTAAAATTTTTAAAATATTTTTTAAACTTTAATTTATAATTCTTCTGTCATCTCTCAATCGACACTAATCAAAGAGTATAAAATCTTAAGTTTGTATTTTTAACTAGTAATTAAGCTGAGGAGAAATGAAGTTATTATGCACCAAAAAATGATAGTATCGTAAGTACATTAAAGGTAAACAATTTTGGCAATGATTAGCCATGGAATCCACACTAATGTAACATAGAACATGACTAATCATAAACCTAACCCTAACCCTAACAAAATCCTTGAAATCACCAACCATCCAAACAAAATTTTTTATTTATTAAAAGTTGCCTTTACTATTATTAGAACAAATAATAAAACAATTATATAAGGAAGAATTGATCAGTGATAAGCCTAAGAGTTCTCCCAAAGTCCTCAAAAAGAATCCACTTTATGTGAACTAAATGGAACAACAAAATTGAGTCATGCAAGCCACGGTAGGATAACTATTATATTATGTTATTTTTATTGATTCTTTTACTATAGGGGTAAGTCAAATAGTTGTTGCAAATAATGTTATAGTAGGATTAGTACGATAGGAGTTTGTTTTAGGTATCATGAGTCTTATGAGTTGTTGCTATAAGTTAATAAAGTTTCTTATGATTGTGTATTTAAATTCAAGTGTTATGCATTAAAAGAAAATAGTTACTTTCAAACACAAAATCATATTGTCTAATTCTCACCCTAAGCAAAATCACCTAAAAAATTATTAGCATTGTTTATTGGGACCTATCGCTAGTATTAGAGCCTGGTTTATTCCAACTAACAAAGAGAGAATTAAAAACCTAGAAGCAAGTCTAGGAGGGATTTAAGAAAAACTAAACAACATGGAGCTGAGTTTCAATGACAAGCTACAGCAGTTTGAGATCACCATTGACAAACTCTCTGGAATCTTACTCACTACATCATCTACTAGTAACATAAATGCCTTTTATTAGATATTTTAGCACTGAAGAGCTATAACAATTATTTTAATCTAAGCTAACTAGCTAGCTAAATTTTCCAAAATTTTTAGGAGATGATCCAAAATATTGACTTAACAAGATGGAACAATTGTTCATATTCCAAGGAAAAGGTGATCTTAGCTTCCTTTTATCTTATAGGAGAGGTCATCCAATGGTGGTAATGGTTGAGTTATGGCTACACAGAAGAAAGGAAGGAAATCATATAGGCAATTTTTGAAAAGGAATTGTGGGCTCAATTTGGACCTACAAAGTGTGAAGGTTTTGACAAGGCATTATCCAAATTAAAACAATTAGGTCCATTACAAGACTATCAAAAGGAATTTGAAATGCTCAAAAATCATCTACATGGCTAGACACAAAAGGCATTGGTGGAAATGTTTATGGGGGAACTCAAACTAGAAATTTCTAAAGGTTTGAATGTTCAAACCCACGACACTGAAAAAAGCCATCAACCTAGCTCAAATGAAGGATGAGAAATTAGCTCGTCAATAAAAATATGTAGAAGCAGCACTTACCAATTGCACTCAAAGTAATCTTATTTCACCTACAAAAGCCAATTCAGCCTCTCATATGAAGTGATTGACTTGGGACGAGATATAATAATGTCGAATGCAAGGATTATGCTTCAACTGTGATGATAAGTTTACTCTAGGCCATAAATGTGGCAAACCACGACTTTTATTTTTAAAAAGTGAGAGCAATTCTAAAGATGAAGTAGAGGAAGCCATGACCATGATACAAGATGAATCTGCAATCTTTTTACATACTATATCAGGGTGGTCCACTCCATAAACTATGAGAATTACTGAGAAGATAATGCATCATTAGTTAATTATTATCACTGATAGTAGGTCTATTCACAACCTCACCGGTGATAAAATAGCCACAAAATTACAACTTACAATTATACCAACTGAATCATTTATGGTTAAGGTGGCTAATGGAGTACCCTTAAAATTCCAAGCGAGGTTTGAGCATAGGGATATACAGGTCCAACGTATTCCTTTCTCCTTTACTCTTTACTCTTTACCATTGATGGAGCTTGATTTGGTATTAGGAATTCAATGGTTGGAGCAATCGGGCTCAGTGGTGTGTGATTGGAAGAAGATGACAATAGAATTTCTATAGGAAAATCAAACTTATAAATTTTAAGGGACATATGTTTGGTCTATCCAAATGACATCCATATGGGCTATCTCCATAGTATTTCACCAAAGAAATGCAATAATTACTTTTTGTTTTGAAAATGAAGTGATAGTGTTATAAGACAGAGTTCATCCAGAAATGCAGAAGTTTTTATGAGCCTTTGGAAACATCTTTCAATAGCTAAAATAACTTTCCCTATCCAAAGAAATTGAATATCAGATCACTCTCAAAGAAGGAATTGAGCTTGTCAATGTGAGACCATACAAATATGCATATTTTTAAAAGACCGCAATTGATAAACAAGTATAAGACATATTATGACTAGGGCTGATTAGATCAAGCACTAGTCCTTTCTCATCTCTTGTTTTATTGGTTAACAGGAAAGATAGTGGATGACATGTTAGATAAGCTCCATGGGGCAACCTACCTAACTAAATTAAACCTTAGAGTAGGTTACCACCAGGTAAGAGCTCGTTTACTTAATATCCTTAAAAAACTACTTTTTGCACTTATAATGTAATTATAAATACTTTTCATGCCTTTTGGCTTACGTAATGCACCCTCTACCTTCCAAACCATTATGAACTCCAGTTTTTGCCTTTATCATCATAAATTCATCTTGGTGTTTTTTGAAGATATATTGTTCTATAACCCAAATTGGACTTTAACACCTTGAATAGGTCCAAAAAGCTTTTGAAATATTGCAACAACACAAATTTTTTGTCAAAATTAGGAAATGCACATTTGGCCAACAAGAATTAGAGTATTTGGGTCATATTATTACTCCTCAAGGAGTAAAACTGGACCCCAAAAAAATGACAAATGTATTAAATTGGTCAAAGCCTATTAATATTTCTAAGTTGCATGATTTTTTAGGCCTAACAAAATATTACAAAAATGTGTTCATAACTATAGACTCCTAGCTCGATCACTCACAAATTTGTTCAAAAAGGGTCAATTTCATTAGAGTGGAGAAGCTGATGTTGTCTTTGAAACTCTCACATACGCTATGACAACCACCCCAACGCTAGCCATGCCTAATTTCAATATTCCATTTACTATTGAGACTGGTGCATCTAGAGATGGAACTAGTGCAATTCTTACTCAACAAGGCAAGCACATTGCTTTCATGAGTTAAGCTTTAGAACCTTCTAAGGGTCTTGGTTCATATATTCTTGGGAAATGTTTGGAGAAACAAAAGTGGTTGTGTAAGTTACAAGGATATGATTATGAGATTATCTGCAAGCTAGGCAAAGAGAATTTAGTAGTTGATGCCCTATCTTGAAACCTTCCTTATTACGATCTCTATCGCACAAGCTTAGATTTAGGATGATATCAAAGCAACAATCAACAACCCTCCATATATGTGAAAAATTGGAAAGATATCTACAGAAAATCTAGGAGCTCTATACATATGGAGAAATGTTTTTATATGCTACAAAAATCATGTCACGATGCCACCTAATTTGCCTATCATCAAAATGCTTCTATAAGAATTCTATGATTCACCCATTGGTGTGCATTCATATGTGTTAAAAATCTATAAGTGTCTTTGACAATATTTCTATTGGTCATCTGAACATTAAATAGTACAAGAATATGTTATTATTTGTTATATGTGCCAAAAAGCTAAGTCATCAACTTTTTCTCCAGTTGTTTCAAGTATGGGATGACATTATCATGGACTTCATTGAAGGACTACCTAAGTTTAGTGGTAAGAACACTTATTTTTTATAATGGATCACCTAAGCAAATATGCTCATTTCATTGCTTTGGCTCATCCCTTTACTGCCAAAATCATAATCGAAACATATGTAAAAATAATTATCAAGTTACATGGGATACCCTATACATTCATTAATGATTGAGATCAACTATTCCTTAGTCAATTTTGGCATAAATTTTTCAAAATTTTAGGGATCCAACTAAAGATGAGCTCTTCATATCACCCAAATCAACGGTTAATCTAAAGTAGTGAACAAATGCCAATAATAGTATTTGAGATGCTTTGTCCATCATCAGCCTTACAATTGGAGTCAATTTTTTCTTTAGGCTAAGTTTTGGCACAACACCACTCATCATGTGTCCATCAGTATGACACCCGTTCAGGCCTTATATGGGTGCTTATCTCCAACATTTCCACGCTATGAAGTTAGTAAGGCTACAATACAAGAAGTTGATCAGCAACTTCTTACTAGGGATGAAATATTAAGGCAACTAAAAATTAACCTTAGTGCTACTAACGATCACATACAACAGTTAACCAATTCTAAAAGGCAAAATATTGAATTTGAAGTGGGAGATTGGGTTTTCCTCAAGTTACATCCTTATCATCAACATTCAATGTTTTCCTGAGCTTGTCAAAAAATAGCCAACTATTTTTATGGGCTAGGTTGAGTAGAAGATTAGTCCAATAGCATATAAACTCAAGCTGCCTGAAGGTTCTTGCATTTCATCATATTTTCATGTTTCTTTACTTAAGAAAAAGATAGGTGATACCAACATGACTAATATAGAAATTTCACCAATTGTTGATGGGGAATTCATTATAGAACCTAAAGGCATTTTGGACACTAGGTGGGCTAAAAAGGGGTCATTTCTTGAAGAAGAAAGTCTAGCAAAACTGAAGAACTTGCCAACTGTTGATGCTACTTGGGAAAACACCCATATTTTGCGTAATAAATTCCTGAATTTTAACCTTGATGATAAGGTTCCATTATGAGGGGAAGGTATTAATAAGCCTAGAAGGTCTTTAAGAGTGCTTAATAAGAATCCAAATTGTGCAAACTAAGTGAGACATCAAAATTATAAGTCAGACAAGCCATGGGATGCTTTATTATTATTATTATTATTATTATTATTATTATTATTATTATTATTATTAACACCTTGTATTTCTTATTAAATATTTGTTCATTTCATTTATTAAGTATTTATTCATTTTATTTTATTTTATTTTTAATATTAATGTTTGTTTATTGTTATTTTTATTGTTTATTTTATTATCTTTATTTTTTATTTTACTATTTTCTGTTTTATGTATTTTATTTTTTTTCTTTTTTCTTTTTCTTTTTCTTTTTCTTTTTCTTTCTTTTGGGTTATCCGGAAACAATCTCTAGTAGTTAGGGGTAAGGCAGCGTACTACTAAACCTCCTCAGACCTCACGTCTTAATGAAATTTTTACTAAATTGTTATTATTGTTATTGTTGTTGTACTGTAGGGATAAGTCAAATAGTTGTTGCAATATAGTATGGTAGTAGTATCAATGTGATAGGTGTCTATTTTAGGTGGCATGAGTTTTATGAGTTGTTGCTATAAGTTTGGAAAGTTTATTATGCTTGTGTATTTAAATTCAAGTATTCTACAATAAAGCAAAATAAATACTTTCAAATACAAAATCTTGTGGTCTAATTCTCTCCCTAAGCAAAACCATTTAAAATATTTATCAGCAACTTTGATTGGGACTTGTCAATCAAAATAAAAATTGAAATGGAATGAAAATTTCATAAAGGGATTTGAGAGAGAGGTAATTCAGTAAAGAATAAAACAAATGAAGGAAACCAAAAGGATTGAAATTTCATAAGGAAGGAAGAAAGACATAATGAGTAAAGTGGTTGCCTGCCTTGCCTTTAGTTGAGGGAGTTATTTTTAAGCCAAACAACAACCCACTTAAACTCAATTAAAATTTCAAGCTTTTACTTAATTTTAACATAAAATGACTTAAATAAATAAAAAAGAATAACCCATTTTAAAAGACCTTTGTAAACCAATTCTTGAATTGAAAAAGCACGAACAACAAATTTATAAGTGGAGAAGTTCGACAAATTGGTTATGTTCAAGTTTAGTCTAATTCGTCCTCGACTTATTGATGATATAAGATTTTCAAATTTTCTTTAGACAAATCTAGGAAATTTGATTAGGGTTGATTGAGAGATGGTGAAAAATTAAAAATTAAAAATTAATGTCATATTACTAACATGACATATAACGAAAAAAATTTAATTTCGTTTAAATTTTCATTCAATTAAGATTTATTTTGAACATTTTGTAAATTTTAAACTTTTTAAACACTTCAAAATATTAAGGTTCATCTTATATTTTTCTAAAAGTGTTATGATTTAATTTACACTTTTTGATAATTTTTCTCTTTCAACTTTAATAAATTGATAACTTATGCTGTTATAGAAGTTATAACTTTTTTTAATCTAACGATTTACTACTGAAAAATCAATAACTTTAATGTTTGTCACTTTGTTTAACTCTCAAATAATTTTATTAAATAAGTTTACACCACTTTCTAAAAAGTTTTATGGAGTCTGTATTCAGATTTAAGAATTGTTTTTGGCAATAACTAGAAAATTTGTGTCAAATTAAACATTCATATTTGTATTACAAAATTATTTTGGATTGTGGTATTAAATTATGAATTTATAAAATCAGGAATGACGATGAAGAATGTGTAGATGTCAATTGTTAAATTGAGATAAAATATGAATTTAATTGAAGAAATAAATGCTTAAGTTTTTTTTCATGATCTTTATGCTTCATTAGTTCTTCTCCAAAGAATTCGTATGATTAAAAGACATAAAATATTAAGAATAATATACACCTTTAACAATTATATGAATTTTTATAGAAAGAATGATATTATTATCTTAATGTAACTAGCTTATCAATTTGTAACATCTTGATTAATATTTTATCAACTATAAATTTCATTGACTTTGATCAATTATATGATCTATATTCTATAAATTTGTTAATGTTTCATAATTTCGTTCTTCTGTTTAAGTGTATTTCAATCCTTATATTGTCGAGATAGAAATCAATTAAGGCATTTGTACAGTCCTATTATAAATTAAGTGTAAAAGAAGAAGACTATTGTTAAAATAATCAAATTGAACTTATCTAATAATATTAGCTTATTTGTTTGTATGGATATTGTTGGTTTATGCTCAACAACCAATCAATTTGTTGTAGTTTAGTGACAAAATAATTTAAAAGATATTATTTATCTTATATGTATTCAGATGTATATGATAAAGTCTATGAGATAAATATGTATTACAAATGAAATCATAATGAGATCATAAGTATGAGATTCATATTACATAAATGTATTATCTATAAATTATTCCTAGTCATTGGTCTATTAAGATAAGACATTAATACAATGTAAAAAAACTAGCGTACATTATGTTTCTTTCTTATGAAGGGAGTAGTTAATCTTATAAACTAAAGTATGAAGATACTTAAACAATCATGTGGGTGCTTGTTAGAGATCAAGTCCACTAAATCGACTCCATATGAGAAATCCATTTAAAACATTACTTATGTGTCTATAAAAATTCTCATTTTGATGATTCTATAAGTGATCTTCTGACTTAACATCACCAAAGTATCTCATATAGCGATTGCTATATTTTAATATTACTTATAACCTATTCTATTTAAGTGTAACTTTGTTGGTAGTCATTAGATATAATATGAACTATGTAGAGGTAATTAAGTGATTAATACAAGATTCATCACCATAGATTAATTAAGAAGAATGTTCTATTATTCTTGATTAGTATTGATTGTGAAATCCTTAGCCAAACTGAAATGAAACTTTGAAAATAATTTTCAAATTTCATTAGTTTAATCAATTACAAATAGTATAAAACTAATATGATTAGAATGAATAGAGGAGACATTAATTCTATGTTCTATATTTGGTATGTGTCGAGCACACAAAAAAATAAAACCTAAATCTATATAACTAAACTTGTAATAGCAGTGAGAAAGGATTGAAACCACAAAAAGTGTGTGACTAGTTTTTGCAATGACCAAATCAATGTAATAGGATTGGAGGGTAGGGAGGGGTTTCGATCAATTCGATTGATGAAATTAATAAAAATTGAACTGTGGATGAAAAATTAAATCATACAATAAAAAATTACAAAGTTTGTCAATAGGTTTTGAATCCAATTCTTGGTTCAATATCAATCTTCACATAAATGTGCATAATCAATCCCAATGTTATTCTCATAGCTTTCTTAGAAAATATTAACCATAGATTAATAATATGCTCTATTAATCCAAGTTTTCCCTTAAATTATAACTAATTAAGACACAATTTTTAATCAGGTCTAGTTGTCAAATAACCCAAAGTAAGCTCTTTAGATTTATTATGATAACTACATTAGGAATTTTAAAAAAATTTAATCTAAGCAATAATCACACAAGCTCAGATCATTTAATTTATGTTATGTTATCCTTAATAATGCACAATAATTAGTTTACCTCACATGAATCAAATTTATAACAATTACATATTGCAATCATGATTTTGGCAATGAATCCATACATAAATACTCTAGTAAGCCTATCTAAATCATTCATACATAAATCCCAAACTTTAAATAAAGAATATCATAATCAATTTCAAAAGAGAGTTTAAAACAACATCACTAAGATTGATCAATGCTCAAACATGTTAACCAGCCCTGATATGCCCTTTAAACTAAAAAGGAGAAGATTAGCTACTCATCGCTCTCAAAAAGGAAAGGAATATGCCTTCTTTATGTCTCTAATTTGTACATCCCTTAATTGGCCTCTTAATTGCCCTTTTATACTATAAAATTAGGACTGCGTGATTATATACTATTAGCTACACGACTATTTAAGTGACCATTTATGACAATTTTCCATGGTGAAATAACTGCATTGACATGGACATCGAAAAAGAAACCTGGAATAATATAACATTGGCTAAGTTCTTTTTTCTCTATAGTTGTTTATAACATGGATTTATATCTCAAATAACAGAACTGATTGATCAAAAAAATGAGCATTTGCTAACTCTTAGCCTTCAAATGTATGATTGTTGCGCAATCTAAAAGGTATAATTATGTAATGACCCGACTATAACATTTCTTTGGGCAATGGAATACATTATGTACATCATAATCTTTTCCTTATAGAAGAGTTCTATATTTGAATGCTTATGCGTTACAGAAAAGTGTATTTGTTTATGCTACATTTATGCATTAAGCTTATTGATTATATATACTTCTATATTATACAAGTGAATCATTGTGAACTGTTTGTTGACCAATTGTAGAATTACATATTAAATTTGGTTATGATCTTTGCTTTTATCCTATGTTGATTTTAACTTCTCAGGCTATAGAAGTTTTTGAGCTAGATGAACAAATTAAAATGGTGAAAGAGCTCGATGGTCATATTTTGCGATATGTACATGATCAAAATGGAAATTGTATCATCTAGAAGTGTATTGAATGTGTAACTGAAGATTTTAGACAATTTATTGTTTTAACATTTTATAGTCAATTTGTCACGTTGTCTACCCATCCATACGATTGTCGTGTTAGTTTTGTAGATTTTGGTCTCATAATTGCATGAATCTACATATGTTTTAGATATTAAATAGATTCATATTATATGCAATTTCGAAGATAAGTATTGTAACTTGGAAACAATGTTTTCTTATAAAAAGTTTTGGAGCATTGCCACGATGTAAAGACCCAGAAAATATTGCAACCTACTTATAAGTTGACACAAAACCAATATAGAAATTATATATATTATACCGGTTTGTTTGTAATAGTGAATGTGTTTCATCGTGATAGAAGTGCAGGAATGATATAGGATGTCAACACAAGATTTAGGATGTTAAAGCATGACCTCCTCTCGATAAAGTGATGGTCCACAATTTTATAGCTTAATATTTTTTCAGGCTATATGACTAGTCGAAGCTTGTATATAGATGTTAAATTACTAACCAATGATATGAACCAGAAATTTCATTGCCACTTAAATTGTAGAACATTTCACCCACCATTTCTATACATGTTGCTTAGTTTTTACACAAATAGTAGGCTTATATTTTTATACAATGTTGTAGCATATCTTCGAGCATGAAAAATAGCTACTAAGCAAACTAAACAAATAGATCAGATGAATCAGCAAAAGTTTACCATCATCGAGATGTGACATTTGGTAATCTTACAAAAAGACAGACCCTGGTTGATGAGATGCTTAATACTACTGATGAAAATGAGTCTCCTCAAGATTGTAATTGTATTTTGAAAGTTTCTAAACTATAGATATCTGTTTTGTTGCCTTATCTATTTTCGCTTTGCCTTTTTGTTTTCTTGTTTACCCAGATTATTGAATTTCTATTTTATATGATCTTCTCATATCATCGATCCCTATTTTCCTTCACCCTTCTTTCCCCCACAAATCTTGGGAGTAAAATGGGTTGCTTCTCATTAGAAAACATGAGCATATGGATCCCTCAAATATCAATTACAACATATCCTTCTAAGGTTTATCAGCAAAAATGGTTCAAGGAGACATCAAGCATGAAATTACCTAGAAAAAGTTAGGCAGATGACGTGTTTATTGTTCCACAAATTAGCCCTACATCTTCTGAATTTAAGAGATCTAGGTCGTATTGAACACAACTAAAATTAGATTTCCTTTACAACGAGAAACTATTTTGAAGTATAAATAATGATAAATATAGTACAGGCATTCCATCATGAATAAGAGAGAAAGAGAAACTTTTTAAAAAAATTTTGGACTCTACTTATAATGTAAGATACACTTATGGTAAGGAGCTCATAAAATAAATATCATATAAAATTTTTGTAATGAAAGATTTAATGGTTAAGTTAAGTTAGAGTTTAAATTAAATGTTTGTGAAATGTTAAGATTCTTCTTGAAACGATACAGTCCAATTTGACCCTTTTGTCTAATAAGATCCTAAACTGTAATATGAAAATGTTTTGAAATAAAGCTCTTGCGTTTTATTGACTGAAATAGCTATGTTTAGGACTACACAAAATAGTAAAGGGACAACTGTAAATAAGAGGACGAATGGGTTATTGAATGAAAAGGGTATCCTTTTCTATAGTATTTAAATGAGATCATCAAAAAAATGAAATCACATCATATAAATGAATTTGATTTTGTATTTGAAGATCTCCTTTGATGTTCTAGGCCTTAGGATTTCCCTTCATAAGTTTAGATGTGGGCAAAATCTGCAGATATGGATTTGGCGTATATTTGAATTGTCCTTCCTTGTGTAAAGATGAGCAGCATTTGGATGAGAAGTCACCTTTTGAATTTTGTTATTAGGATTCATTTCTCTGGTAATTGAAACTTTGTTTTAGAGCACACTAGCATTAGTTTGATTCACGTAACAGTGCTCAGAAGCAGTCTTTTGAAAACTAAACTGAACCAGTCAGTCGGACCGGAGAATCGGTGACCCAGAGCATGAAACGGTGCGATTTAGCCCTTATTTTTTGTGAGTGATTGACCCATTCATTTTGCGGTTGGACCGGTAAAAATTGCTGAACCGATGAAAGAAAGGACCGCCAGTTCATTTAAAATGAAGAGTTTTCATTTAAAAATCAAAAGATTCAAAACTCTAAGAATTAAGAAGATAGAACGCCGCTCTCTCTCGAGTGTCTTAGGTCTCATCTCAGCCACTGCCACTGGTCACTTCACTCTTCGTCGGCTAAAATCCTTAGCAGATCTCTTGTTAATTTTTATCTCTCCCTCTCACTTCTCTCTCTCTATCTCTCTTAATAAGTTTGTGTTTCATTTTTCCTATGCTTCTCTTGGGAATTTGCATGTTCATTCTTTCGGACTTTTGTGGCTTTTTATTTTTATTTTCATTCTTCCCTGGGTGGTAGTCTTGGTTATGTTTCTGGTTCTGGATATCAACTTTTGGGTTGCGTCTTTTTCCAGTTCCACTTAAGGCATGTGATTAGGGAGAAAAAAAGCATAAAGCATTGGGAAGAAAAAAAGCAAAGTTGGAATGACAAATGACTAAGAATCCCGTTTTCTTTATCCTTCTCTTCAATAAACAAATGATTGGCCAGGCACACTTTCAACTTTTGCATCTATTACTTTCCAGTTTTCACTTTTGCGTCAAACATAAAATTAAAGTTTTTTATATTTTTAATAACAAGATATTTTTTTATGTTGTACTATACTTTATATTAGCAGCACCTTTTTAAGTTAAACCATTACAAACTATGTTAGATTTAAAGAATTAATTAATAACCTTTAGTATATTTTTAATCAAAAGAAAAATTTAGAGCATGTT
>JANZXP010000003.1:21622874-21645395 GCA_027576715.1 Erythroxylum flavicans
ATTGCCGAACAACCAAATTTGGAATCTGTTAAAGATGTTCATATTGGCAATGATGAAGGAGCATTTGATTTTGACTTAAATGAATATTATGATTACTAATCTTTTTTTATCTTTTTGATAAAATATGACTAGTAAGCTTTGTTTTCTTATTTTGTGTTGTGTTAGTGAACTTTAAAAAAAAATTGTATGTTTTAAAATTTGAAAGTTTAAGTTAGATAAATAATTAAATAATATGTTTAAAATTATCTTATATATAAAATAAAAATTTATATATTTATTAGTCACCGAATTTCGATTAAATCATTAACCTTTGAACCAATTGCTTCTATTATTCAATCACAACTTGTGGCTTTAACCGTATTTTGGGGCAACGGGAAGAGCTTCTCGTAGAGAGGAAGAAAGAGAAAAAAAAATGAGTTGAATTATAATAAGGGCGAAGCCTATTCATTGGCTAGTTTCACCCGCAAAGCAACCACCAATCACCATATCAGTTTCTTAGGACCCTCAATTGATAACGCCGCAGCTAAAAGGCAGCCGATGCCTTTACTATTGCAATGGAGCTCCAAGTATGGTTGAGCATAAAGAATCAACACTAAAATGGAACCATAATTGGAAGCAAATGCATAAGTTAGATATTTTACTTCCAACATGAAAATATTTGACAATGAGTTAATATCACAATAATTCCCGAGGCTTTTCATTAGAAAAATTCCACTCAGGCAGACGATGCATAGTGGTCATACAGAGACTCACCAACACCTTGTCCAGACATATAAGTGGTACTATTCTAAGAGCATAAAGTTGCAATGCACAAAAAGACTGGTATGCATGCCAGGTTGCAGATGAAACAATTTTGACTCGTATGCACAAATGTAATAAATACAATACACAACGGACTTACATAAGATTTTGAATTGGATAGTCATAAATAAAGGGCAAAGGCTTAAGACAGTAACAAATTGAGGGAAAAAAATAGTAAGTATATCCTCCTGTTGTTGTTGAACCAAGATCACCTGGGACCAGATAACTCGACTGCATGCAGATTTTCTGTTGAGTCAACAATCCAATCAGAATTAGGATGAGGGGAGAGCTCCACCTCCTGGCGAAGGACTTCCACCTTTTGCCACTCATCCCATCTCTCAGCCAAACCGTCACCTTCAAGCATTCTTACCACTTCTGACATCTTAGGCCGGTCCATCGGGGAGCCTTGTGTGCACAGAAGTGCAACCTGGATTAGCTGCTCTACTTCAGCTTCTACATAGTTATTTTGGAGATCAGGATCTACCAGCATTTCCAACTTTTTCTCCTTCAGAAGTCCTTTCACCTGCGACGACATTTGATGCATCATATACAAGGACATTTCATGAATCCAAACCAATACAAACTCAGGAGAAAATGAGGAAGCGTTAACAATGGTATGATTCGAAGACACTTGAGGCTGTCATACAAAGAGAAGCCACACCTCTGGATTTTAGATCCTCATTAAACACAAAACCCTTCTTTAGTTATTCTTTATCCTATGAAAATGAAAGGTAAATTAAATACAAGGTTTCTTGCCAAGTCCTAAATTTACTTTTACATGTAAGTGGCAGGTACCATATAGTAGAGCAGGGACTTCATTTGCAACACACAAGAACTGACTATAGACTTTCTTCATGTATGCTGCCAAAATTTTTTTTTTTTGGAAAATGTATGCTGCCAAAGTTCTTGTGGCTTTACGACTATGAGGCGGAATCTTTCACCAAGAAGAGACTCCATAATGGTTAAACAATGGATATATCTCCTTCAATTCTTTATCGGCCAAATAAGCAGGTTTAATCTTATATGTTTTAATATATTCCACACCAATGTCAAATCATATTCCCAACATTAGTCGTCTAGGGTAAAACTGAAAAGAAGGTTAATGCTACACTTCAGATAAACATGTTCAGTTAGAGAGAGTAATGCACCCCTATAAGCAACTCTAAACCATTATAATAATATGTTTCCAAAGAAGCATAAAATCTTTTCAACATACACAAAAAAAAGATACAAAGTCAATAATAAATGGTAGCAATCAGGAGTCAAATCAGGTAAATATGGCTAAGCTCTAGTAAAATGCTTACCCAATCAAGTAACATGACATCATCATCATTCGCAAGCCGAGCCAGATCAAACGCCCTCTGTCCTGTAATTAGCTCCAGAAGCATTATTCCATAACCAAAAACGTCAGTTTTCTCAGATGATTTACCAGTGGAGAGGTACTCAGGAGCTATATGTCCTATTGTACCACGGACGGCAGTTGTGACATGAGTATCCTTGTAGTCCATCAACTTAGCCAAACCAAAATCCCCAACAACAGCCTCAAATTCCTCATCCAACAAAATGTTTGCAGCTTTAACATCACGATGAATGATTTTTGGGTCACAATGATCATGCAAGTATGACAGACCCCTAGCAGAACCCAACGCAATCTGCTTCCTTGTTGGCCAATCCAGAGGAGGTTGTGAAGGAGGACGTTCTAAAAAGCATCCATCAATAAGATCATGTGAGTCTGATACATGATATCACGTAAAGGACTGATGCAACAAGTCCACAAAGAAAACACAAAAGGACAAGATGTTTAAAAAAGAAAACAGAAAAATAATTGATAGAAAATATGTAAACAGATACAAGCATACCTCGTAAACATGATGCTACACTTCCATTAGCCATGTAGGGATAGACAAGCAGTCGTTCAGTTGGTGTCATGCAGAATCCTCGCAATCTAAGAAGATTTCGATGCACAGCCATGCTTATCATCTCCACTTCTGTTTGAAACTGCAACTCTCCACCAGGTGTGCGCTCTTCTTTCAGTCGTTTAACTGCTACCAATGTGCCATCAGCTAGACGCCCTTTATAAACCTTTCCAAATCCTCCTCTACCCAGAATATTTTTGTTGCTGAAACTATCTGTCGCTACCTGTAATTCCCGAAGTGAAAACCTTTTGAGTTGCCCCAGATGAACTTCAGGATCTTCTTCAGCTGCATGGAAATAAAGGCATCTGTTAAGAAATCAGGGCCAGTAGTTTGAATTCATTCCTTAATGCAATAGAATACCAACCAGGTACATCAAAGAAGAATTCTTGAGGTTTCCTCCGGCGCCACCATGCAAATGCTATCGCAGGAGCAGCAAACAGTAATGCTGCACCAGCAGCAACTCCTCCTGCAATTGCTCCAGTGGCACTATTGCCTCCTAAGTTTTCAATGAATTGAACAATATAACAATCAGCAAACGAGATATCACCATTCTCTGAGACTGATTATTTTGCTAATCCCTACAGACAAACTATATATCACATCTCGTTGCAAACGTCAAATAAGTAAAAGATGTTTTTTTAGCCATAATTACAAGATACATTGTGATCCTATAAAAATAATTGCTATTTCTTTCCTATTTCGAATGTTTGCTAACCCAATCAACTATAAAAATAATAATTTTCATAAAACATTTTGAAAACTAATCAGTTGGAAATATAAGGACCAACAAGTTCAACTTATAATCTCATGCACAATCATAATTACATGTAACAACTTGTTTATTAAATGAAACAAAGTACGACAAAGTAAAAGGAAAGCAGTAAAGAAATCTACTCTGCCCAAATTTATGTTCACCTTACATAGCAAGTTTAATTGGATCACAACTAGTTACACAGAGGTAAAGAAGTTCAAGCATCAAAATATCAAGTTTAATCATATATGACTGTCAAGTGCAACCATGCAAGAAATACCAATCTAACCAAGTAAAATATAAGAATCATATGCATGTGCAAGTCAAATATTAACAAATGATGGTTACCAGGCAAAGAAATTGGAGGTGGCGGAATGAAAGGAGGAGGAGGAGAAAATGGAGGAGACCCTGGGCAGGGATGCCCAGTAACCGGTCCACATAAGTTCAAGTTGTTAGCAAAACTGCAATTTGAAAAGGACGTAATTATTAAGACAAGATTGGATCAGTTGGCAAATGTAGATCACTCTATGTAGTTGGCAAACCTAATGGGAGTGAACAAGGAGAAGGAACCATTATCTGGAACAACGCCAGAGAGTCGGTTATTTGAGAGGTCCCTGCAGTTCAAATCCAACAGGAGAACTCATTGTGATTTCTCTATCGTCTGAACAGAATCTAACTCTGCAGTGTTCCTTATTGAACATGATGCTTTTACAGATTTAATTGAATTAAGTTGGCACTCACAATACTTGAAGGGCTGTAATATTAATCAATGACATAGGGATGGGACCTGTCAAACTGTTGTTGTTAAGCCGGCTATCCTTGCACCAATGTGACAACAATACAAAGAATGTTAAGATCTAGATAAAAATCAATAAATGCATTTCAAATTAACATCACAAGAGGAACCAGCATAGGAACAAATTAAGATCAAATATCAAGCCCTTTAGTGGAAAGAGGTAGCTAAAGAATTATCTTCCAAATGTTGGTGTCAGGTACATGCACTAACAACATGTGTGCTTAAATGTTACTGCCCCTATGTTTGGGGAAACCAGTCCAACGAATGATTTATCACTCTTTATCTGTGCTTCCAGTATATGCTACATCAACCGACAAAGTATACAAGTATAGCTTGTTCAATAAATATGAAGAACACACAAAAAAACATGATTTTATATTTGGAAGTTCAGTAAAATCATCAGTTGTTGGATTTTCTTCTTCATGTTATGATAGTGTGTTGCATAAAGAAATAAAATGAAATACTACATGAAAAGTCAGTATTCCCATATAACTATCATAATAACTTCTCAGCCATAGCAAACGAAGGTTAAGCTTTTCTAGAATAAGTGTACTTACAGAAATCTTAACCTTGACAACTTGCCCAAAGTTTCTGGAATCGGACCAGTAAAACTATTCAAGTAAAGATCCAAGCTCACAAGGTTAGACAAATTCCCAAGATCACTAGGTATTGGCCCACTTATGTTATTACTGTAGAGTTCCCTGTCACCATTTGGTTTAATCGCTGGTCAAAGAACAGGTCATAATGGAATAATGTGATACGACAAGAACGGATCCAGAAAAAGATTCACTGTCAACAAATTACAAAAAGAATGTTTTTGAGCATGGAAAAACCATGATGTTTGTGATCTTTGAATACTAAAACATTTCAGGCAGCATTCAAGTTGTAGCAAATACTGTTCTGGGAGTGTAAGTGGAACTAAACCCACAGAAGATCTTGTCCAACCAGCCAATTAAGATTAACAATATAGTATAGTTCACATAAAACAGGATAGACCACACAAGATTGTGAACAAGGACAGGTATCAACATAAACATCATATGCAAACACAATAGTAAGAAAGTGAACAGTCAATGGAAAAGAACCTTTTCAGAAGCAAGTTGATAAACAACCCCCAATATATAAATGACAACTTACATAGCATAACTTACAAGTATTGCAAATTCTTGAGTAATCCAAGCTGGGGAACAAGCTGACCGGACAAGGCAGCATTTCCAAGATCACTGACAAGAGAAGAAATTCATATAAGCTGTTCATGCAGAGATTTCATAAGCTCAAGATTAATCATTATAATCATGCTACACTTTTGCACTTAAGAAACATAAATGAGAAAGAACTTACACTCTTATAACACTATTATCATTGTTGCATGTGACATGAAACCATGTGCATGGGTTGACAAGAGTAGGATCCCAGCTCTGCAGGACATTATTTGGATCATTCAAATTGGTCCTCAGGCTGTGCAAAGCATCTCCTGTATCAATGAACAGAACATTAACAAATGTGTGAGCAGCAAGTTCACATCGATATAGTAGAAATGACTTCAAAGAGAAAGCCGCAAGTACTAAACAGTTCATAGAAGCATCATTTGATGTCAAATAGTATGATAGTTTCTTAAGATGAAGATAACAAGATAAGAAAAAGCGGTATCAAGCACTGGATAAAACTTAGAATATCGCCCACTAATTTTGCACATGAATCATAGCGTACGCATCCGGAGCCCAAAGAATCCACATGTACAAAGCATATTAGCTGCATCACAACATATAGTTAGAAACATCAAAAGGTAAAGATACAATGGTTGAGATAAAATAATCAGGAGAAGAAACAAAGCTGCGATTAGAAAGACATTGTAAATTACTCTTTGTTTACATTTCAACTGAAATTCCTGTTTCAGAACTATAAATGGGAAACAATATCATTATTTATCCTGCTTCCATCAATAGAAAATCTTTCCATCAAATACACAATTCCCCTACAACTTCAAGAGTAAGAGGAATAGAAGCGCACAGCTGTTGAACAATTCAATAAATCCAAGATACCAATCTAACGCAAGACCAATTTTATAGAGTAACAAACACAGCTTCCAGCAACGCCAAACAATCACTGGAAAGAATAACAAAAACCCCACTTTTGACAATTAACAGAAGAAGAAAAAAAAAGAACGTACAAACCAAGATCAAGCTCTTAACTTTGTAACCAAAGATAGCAGTAGAATACAAACCTTCCATGTTTCCCAACACTAGCCATAATGGATGCAGCACTAAGATCAAACACACCATAAAAAAGGCCCCAACTTTCCTCTTCATTATCACCCCAAACACACACCCACACCCACACAGCCACACAACCACACTTAACCCCTCAACCTCCTCAGATCCAAACAACGACACACCAAAACCCAGCTCACCATCACAAAGAAAAGCCACAAAAACCTAGCCTTTTCCACTCAGTTCACACATTAACGCTCACCATATTATCTCTTAATCACATCCATAAACATCAAAACACCAAAAACTAAAAAATAAGCCACCACCCTGGTATCTCTAAGCGTAGTTTCTCTCTCAATCTATCTCACTTACCTTTTGCTCACATTCTCATCAACTTAATCTCATAAAGCTAACATCAAAAACCAAAAAAAGAAAGAAGGAGCAAGGAAAAAATTCAAAAACATTTTCACAAGAGCTTTCGGTTTTGTCCGAAATAAGTAAAAAGATCTAAACTTGCCCTTTTTGGATTCACTTTTTAGTGTAGTGTCTTTTTTGACAGAGACACAGAGGTGCTTGTGTGTTTTTTTCTATCTACAACTGAGGAGAGAGAGAGGATGTGCTGCCCGAACGGGGCTGACCGATGCCCAGCGCAGTCAAAAAACGTATTCGCGCTATATCGTGAATCGTGACCCTAAAAAACACCGTGTTATATAAAAAAAGAATGGGCCCGCAGCCTCAGTTTTGCCACGTCAGATTTGGTTAGGAATGTCCGAGGCCTTTTTTTAGGAGATCTTGAGTTCGAATCATCACAAAAAAAGAGAGAAGAAAAAAATTTTCTATTGATGATTCTCTAACTTTCTGAGCATGCTCTTTGGTCGGATCAATTACAAACATCTCGCTTCCAGCGATAGTATGGGAGCTAGAACTACTTGAGAACTTAGAGCTGTTGAGAACATGATGCTAAGTAAGGCCAGTAATCAATTAACAGTCGACCAATCAGTATATATCGTCTTCTTATGCGCAGAAGTATACAAACAATGTAAAAACCTAAGAGATTTTAAAGCTCCAAATTTACAGCTCTATAACTCTAGAAATGAAATCTTAGGAGTTTAGGATTACTCCAACAAAACCGACATACTTAATGTATATAAAAAAAGAGTGACGTAGATGGTTGCTTTAAATTGACCAATTAACAATTCTTTAATTGTTCATTAATTACGAACACAAAAAAGTTAAAGACTCCGCCATTTATGGAAGGGGGGAGGAGTATAAAGAGAATTGTGTGATGGTGACGTTAATGCGTATCAAATGTCTATTACTTCTGATTCCTTCCCTTCACAATGTTTTTGACTACCCCTTAAGATAGAATAATTATTTTATTAACTATACTCGTGTAAGTGATCATTCACAAATCATTATAATATTTTTATTTCCTATTGATTATAATATAATTTACTAAGGGGTGCTTAATTAGTTGATACGGTAAAAAAAGAATGGGCAAGGAATAAAAAATAATTAATAATATATTATATACTATAATTAGATGAACAATATTTTTATATCCCTTTTAAGATAATGCTTCATTCTCTAATATAGTGAGAAATAGAATTCGAATTCATTTCTTTTGTTCACTATATTCTTTATAATTTTTATTACCATTCTCATAAGTAAACCAAGCATACAGAAACTTTAAATTTTCAATGGTAGTCACAAATATGCTTGAAGTTCTTTGATAAAAAATTGTCTGAAGCTCTAAATTTTAATTTTAAGATTATCTAATTTAACTATGAACTCAATTTGACATTTTTTAAATATTCTTAAAATTATGTAGCATCTTAAAAGTGATTCAAGAATTAACAGTGAATGTAACTCTATATTAAATAATTATAAGGGTAAAATACCTAGACTCCTTTGCTAGTTAAGAAACTTTCAAAAAATCTCCGGATCTTTAAAATTCTTGAAAAAAAACTCTTTCTAGTTTTTTGATTTTCCAAAAAACCTCTTCTCTTAGACTTTGCTTAAAAAATAACAACAAAACATACATAATATAAACATCACTAGTGGACTAATCAAATGTTGCTAATATGATAACTAAGCTTTTAAATACGACTTAAACAAATTAAATTCAACTTAAACTAATAATTAATATAATATAATAAATTATTTATTTTTGTCAAATTTAATTATTTCGGTTTGAGCTAAAAACTGAGTTGAATTATCATATAAATAACATTTACTTAGTCCACATCTGTTGTTTATACTATATGTGTTTCGTCGTTATTTTTTAAAATGAGAGGTTTTTCTCAAAAATTGAAAACTAAAAGAAGTTTCTTTTGAAAATTTTAAAGATCAAGGGTTTTTTTAGTTTCTTAAACTACATAAGAGATTTATGTCTTTTACCCTAATTATAATTTTATATTTATGATGTTTAGTGAGAATTGTCTTATACATTTTAAATATGATATTATTATCAAATTATCTATGGATAATTATTTAATTGTATTTGGTATTGTGTATCTATATTCTTTCACATTATAATAATATTTTATTTTTAAAAAATAGTGTTTAAAGTCATAATTATAATTTAAGAGTTAAATTCAAGGATTCTCTTTCCTTTCAATTACTATAAGACAATCCTCTATAATTTATAGAAGAAAATACATATACATTTCCTTATGATTTTTCTCATTTCTTCAAAACTCATATGATCATTATACTTATTTTAATAGTCCGCATCACCTCATATACTAGTTTTTATGTCAAATATTTTTTAAAAAACCAATATGTCATATGGTTTTAACAATGTCATGTGAAAATTCTATTGTATTTAAATTACAAAAAACTAACATAGAGTGTTATGAGAGGAGATTATATCGTAAAGAGTTCTTAAAGAATGAGAATTTTATATTAATGAAAACTGTGTTGTAAATATTTTGATTTTTCCCTATTCTTTCCTTTTTTAAAAAAATATAAATAAAAGATTTTAGTAATAAAGAAAATGAAGGACAGGTTACAAAAATAACCTGGGGAGGTACCCTGTACACATATGATTATATCTAGTAACCTATTCAGTGTACATGAAAAAAAATATAAACAGGCAAGTTGAAGTACAGAGAAAGCGTTTGAGCTTTTTACACAATACCTCTCAAAGTTAAGAGTTCAGTGACGTTGGCCACACCACAGTCTCGGAGATAAGAAATGAGATAGGATTTTGTTTTGTTTCAAACCTTCTAACATTCCGTTCTTTCCAAATGGTTTTAACGCACATGCTAACAGTTATAATGTGTATCATCTTTAGATCACGTTGAGAAGATAGCCATTGTATAGCACTATAAAAAGAATTAGTAGGTATTGACCAATTACATCGTAATGTAACTGCTTCCCATAAATCGTTGGTGATCTCACACTTGAAGAATAAATGATCATGTGTTTCCTCCTTTGTTGAACAAAAAGGGCATGAAAGATCAATGCTTAAATACCTAAGTCTGTCAACAGTTTTTAGACGGTTTTAAATAGCTAGCCATAGAAGGAAAGATATCTTAGGAGGTATGAACTTGTTCCATATGATTCTACACCAATCCACTGTTGGTTTCTTCAACTTTACGAGCTCCCTTGTGAGTCTAGTGGAAAGTTGGTGAATAGGTCAATTATGTGAGAAGAAAGTATCTTGAGTGAAAGGACTAGGGGAGTATTGAGGTTGAAAATGCTAAATACTTGCAGGGAAATTCTAGTTGCATTGATGAGTGACTTCATTTTTGTGTGAAGTGGGAGATTAATAGAAATCATTTGATCATTGGGTAAATTTATAAAAGCTCCTTTTCCTGACCAATTATCAAACCACAAGGATATTTGCTTTCCATTGTCGATGGAGCATGACAAATTATCTTGGAAAATATCTTTCAGTTGGAGAAGTTTGATAAAAAAGGAGTTGGATGATTTCTTATGCACTGCCTAAATGCTCTTACCTCTGAGAAAATATGAAAGGATCCATCAATCCATAAGGATGTTCTATCTTCAAGGATCCACCAAAACCTTTTCAGGATGAGTGTTTGATTGGTAAGTTTCACTAGAATAATATTAAGTCCTCTTTCTTCCTTAGGGTAACAAATGTATGACCTTTTACTTTAGCACTACCCTTTGCACCAGTAGAGTGGTTCTGTAAGAAATCTTTGAAGATACTAGCAATAGACTTAGTAACACTCTTTGATAGAAAGATATGTGAGCTCCAATATATGTTCAGAGAGTTCAGAATCGATTTTATGAGTTGTAATTTTCCTGTGAAGGATAGAAACTTGTTTACCCAGGATATTATTCCTTTATTCCAGTTTAGGAAGTAATATGTGAGGCCATCCGAGAGGCTCCATTTGGAAGTATGAGTGACTTTTGTTGAGGTTGATCTGTAGGCCAGACAAGTCTCTGAATTTGTAGAGGGCCTATATATAGCTATAGATAAAGTCTCTATTTATTATACAAAAAAGAAGCAAATCATCAACAAAAGCAAGGTTAGTTAGTCCAATCTTCTTACACTTCGAGTGATGTTTGAATCTTGCATTAGAGGTGACTTAAGTTTGATTATAGAGTTAAGCACTTCCATACATATGATGAACAAGTAGGGGGAGATAAGATCCCTCTGCCTTAACCTTTTCCCAGATTTGAAATACTTGGAAGGATTTATTGAATAGCTTACCGAGGAGAGTTCCATATTCTTTCCTATTTTTACTGATTGAAGCATAATTTCTTATTCTACAAACTTCTGGGAAGCTCCACCGTTATATTAACTTTTTGTCGAACATTTGATTCCATCATTCTTAGTATTGTGTTGAGGTAATTAATGTGCAAGCCATCTAATTTTTTTCATCAACATGAAATGATGAACCTAATATCCGTTATGATACTTGACTTAACATGAAATAAAAGAACAAGCTAGCATTTCGACTAATACTTTTTTATGAAATTAATGAATAGGATTTGGTTAGCCATTCTTTTTTTATTTACTTATTATTCTTGTTTGGTTGGTAGATTAGTTGGAATCACTTCTTATTCTTCAATAAAATTGGAATTATGATTTCGTTAGGTAAGATTTTACTGAAACTTTAAACAAATTGTTAGTGTAATATAACATGGTAATTATAATGTTAAAGATATTTTAAATTAGTGATGCTATAAAAATTCATTTGTTATGATAAAGATATTATGCATTTATAAGATGTGTTTCCTATTAGAAATCAACTGTTGTAGTTGAGAAGAAATTATTAAACAAATCTTAATTTAAAAATCCAAGTGATGTTACTAAAATAAGATAACTATAATATCAAGTGAATAATTTTGATGTCTAGTCATTTTGTCAATCCTCCATTATTCAAATGAGAACAAGAGACTAAAAAAAATAACAGAGTATAAGGAGGAAGAAAAGTTTAATATATGTATAAGAAGATGAAGGTGAAATGCAATATATATAATTAATATGAATACTATGTAACTAACTTTATCGTATCACTTTTGGTACATTTTAATTCATCTATGATAATCTTTGGAATTATTATATTTTATTGACATAAAACTTATAAATATCTTATTTTTAATTCTATTAAATATGGGATGGAATCTTAAACTACATCCTCCTTCCAATGTAAACAAATATTAATGGCAATTTGTTCAATTGTAAATTAAATTATACGGATCATGTTTTACTTACTGTATAAGTAATATTTTATGTAGGTTATTGATTCTGAACTTTTAAAACTAATAACAAAATAAATTTATTGATGTCCGGAAACAAATATAACAAAACGTTAGGAATATAAATAAAGAAAAAACAAAAAGAATAAACAAAGAAGTAGTGGAAGGAGAGTTAAATAAAGAATAGAGAGCACCAGTCAAAGTAACTTGATTTAATAGTATAAACTAAAAGTAATCATTTCAAAGTTTTTGACTAATAATAAGATCAAAGGCATATAAAAGTAATTGACTAGTAAAGAGAACATGTATCAATGAAAAATTAGATAATTTTAATCTAAATGAAAAACTAGATAATATGAGTTTGGGAGTTATGAACTAGTGATAACTAGTTCATAATCATGAAACAATTAATAACATAATTATTTCATGGTATGTAGACGCTCTTCAGCTTCACTACTGTACAATATATTATAAATATATTCAACCCCGTCCATCTTGTATCTCAGGTCCAACATATATAATACTACAACAATGTCTCCAATCTTAGACCAATAAGAATTAAACTTCTCCGTCATCCACTCCGCCATAGTCTAAATCACTGTATTGGAGTCAAACATCCACAACGATAAAACATGCTTTATGTTGGACATAGTGCTAAAGATATGGTGCGAAGTTGAATATTTTATTCATGAGAATAATTCAGTCCAATTATTGAATAATTTAAACTTCATAAAAAGTTCTCTAGCCAAGTCTCATTGATCCTCTGATGGTACGAAGGTATACTGAGAATCCCTTTAGACTAGTCTAATAAATAGTTGAGCATATGGGATTGCTAACTTTGACATCTTAACGGTTGAGTTCCATCTAGTAGGACAATCCAAAACCAACTTCTTTGTGCATGGAATATATAAAATTTGTGCAACATCTTCAAAATTTTCAACTCTTTTAGGAGTTTTATTCTAATATAAAACACTATTCCAAATACACTCTATTGCTTTCTTTATCGTCTCTAATCTAACCTTTACAATCAAGTTAAGAATATGGGCAAAATAACGCATATGAAATAACTTACCTCTAGCCAATAAGCTTCCAACCTGCATCTTACCCTTCAACTTCTCAATCATAACATCATTTGTGCTACAATTATCGACTGTGATGAAGGATACTTTGTTGTCGATGTTCAAATTCATCAAAGAGTCTTTCAACACATTTTCCAAATTTTTACTTGTATGCGGTGTCGGTATATAAATGAACCTATCATGAAAAAGCATACCAACATGGATAATAAATTCATAAATAATGAAAAAAGTAAAAGATAATAATATTAAAGAATATAAATTACCTCAAAAGTCAATTACATAACTTCCAATCATTATCAATACAATGTACCGTCAATGCCATGTAACCCTTCTGTTAGTTATCGGCTATCCATATGTCTGTTGTTATAGCAATTTGTCCTTGAACTCTTGACAACGTTCTTAATGTTTCTCTTCTTATCCTCATAAATTTTGAAAATATCATTCCTCAATGTATTCATACTTGGAACCTTAAAAGTCAGTTAGAGTGAATTAAGAAATATCCTGAATCTCTTACTTTCAACCATAGCCAATGGTTGTTCATCTCTAGTAACTATACTAGCATCAAAATTCTTGATCTATTATTGTCAAAAGTTGTTACTGTCATTTCATTCTTTCCTTTCATAAGGTTAGGGTTCAAAATGTTTGACCTCCTAAATCTATCTTCCTTTTAGTACATGATTCCGTATGTCTCTTTAAACGAGACGTTGCACCTTTTGAATCACTTGAATACAACTTATGACAATAATTGCACTCTACTTTTTCAATTTTGTTGATTGATATAGTCTTATTAAAGTGATTCCAAACTTCACTTTTATATTGACTAACTTGAGTTCTATTTAAACTTCTATCATCATTTGGTGTCGGAATAGAAGTTTCCACTTCTACCTCCAGTAGTGGATTAGAATTCTCAACTGAAGGAATATGTTCATCTACCTGACAAAAAACATATAAATACTTGAGGTTATAAATAAAATATTGCAATTTAGTTTTGTATTTGATTTGTAATGTTTTATCCCCTTTTTTTGGGTTAGGTTTATTGAAATTGAAAGATATTCATCATGTAAATCATTACTCGGGCATGGACAAGAAGAGGTAAATTATTGAGATGTAGCATCTTAAGGGAAATGAAAATAAATGGCATTAAAAAACAACCTATTGAAAACAACTCAGATCCTTCGAATACAAAACATCAATAAATGAAATTAGCTACTTTAAAGAAACAAAAAATCATGATGATGACTAATAATGTATTATTATAGGAGAGAAGTCGCAGATGGTGAATTCACCTTTAGCCATCATTTAGTTGCCCAGGTACATTTTTTAACTGCTCATATCCTAACTACAACTAACAGTTACAAAGAGAGATAGATAAGAAGCTGGTCAATAGTCCAAGTTACTTCTATTTCAAGGTTGAAAACTATGATGCGCCTGTAACTAAGAATTGTTAAATCACTTTCAACAACCAGTATAGCCTTATTCAACGTGGAAAAGGAACATAAATTGACCATGATGCAAATTTCATCAACACAAATTAATTCATGCAAAAAATGGTTGCATCTTAGATCTAGACTGTTTTTTTCTTTTAGCTATTATGACCACAATACATCAATAGGAATAAGAAGAAAGAGTAAAAAGAAAAAGAGAAAGAAAACAACCCCTTGAACAAAAGATAAGAATAAGATTAGTCGGTTGTATTTAGCTTGCATCCCAACTTATCATGACCTTTTTTATTTTGAAAAAACTAAAACAAATTATATTCTTAATGGCCTCAATAACAAGTGTAAATGCGAAGTGTAAATGGCCTCAACAACAAGTGTAAAAACTTCCCTATGAGGATAGAAGGTTTTTAGTTCAAGCAATCTTATCAAGTTACATCATCATCATAGTCACTAAATATACAACAAGGAGTTCTTAGCTTTAGTTAGTTCACCAAGATTATTCAACTTCATAATGGGCAAAGCATTAGGAAACTCTTCATTTTCGTCAAAAAGGGGCTATCAGAGATGAAGTGATAGCCTCAGCTGAGATCCAAGGAGTTGGACTTTTCCCCATGAGACAAAGACCTTTAAGTGGGAGAAGAGAAGTGCTCTCCCAACAAAAGAATCTTTACCAAAAACTATAATCTCCTATTATATTGGTTCCACACAAACAACCTTTTTTATAAAGGAAAAAATTGTTTAAACCATGTTTTTCCCTTTATCGTACACATTTAGTTTTGATTTAATTTATAATGGAATAATTATCAATGAGTTGATCATTGGTAATAAATACAGTTATATGTTCGAATACACAAATCACTCAAGTCATTTTCTGTAAGCACTCTTACCTTTAATTTTTCTTTTCATTGTTTCCACCATTGTTTTAAAACCAAGCATGTAATAAGAAACAATAAATCTTTACCTTTTCAAATTAAGGAGTAAAAGGCTTCCAATGACCTTAAAATTAGCAAATTAAGTAAAGATTCATCTCACCTTGCTTCTCTTTTTCTTAAATTTGCTAACCTATGCCTTAAAGAGCCTCCTTTCATATATTTTAGCATACTAATCACTACAACTAGGTTCATACATAGAGATGCTCCACACGAGAGAATGAGATCATCACAAATGATATTTGAAAAATTTTCTACTTATAGCACTTATAATGATATTTAAATCTAGTTTCTCTTGTTATCATTGCTCTTGGCATTCTAGAGAACACCTCTAAACTGATGGAAAGTAGCAGTGGGGACAAGGGATCACCTTGCCTAGTCCCTTGACAACTTTAAAAATCTATGTAGGTTCACCATTGATAATGACTGAATAAGATATTATTGTAATATAGGCCTATATCTATTGTAAAAATCTATTAAGGTAACTAAGAGCAATCAAAGTGTTAAGTATAAAACTCCAACTTAGTGAGTCAAAGGCCTTTACTAGATCAATCTCAATTACTCCACTCCTAATAGCTCTCTGACTTCCACAACCTTAGAAAAACTCCTTAATAAATAGTACGTTGTTAGCCATGGATCTTCCATATATGAAGGCACTTTAAGTATAGCTAACTATTTATTTTAGTTAATCTTTTATCCTATTGACATTTCATCAAACACATTACAAGCATTATCTTATATTCCCAATATTAACATACGAAGTTCTCAAATTAGCCACAACACATCTCAAGATAACAAAAAAAACAAAATGACGAAGAGAGAATGAGAGCTTACTTGCAACGTTGCCAAGACAGTTGATAGGTGATTTATGAAGAAGAAGATCGAAGGAACAAAGTGAAATGAAGAAGAAGAACAGATAAATGAGTGAGTTCTCGAGGATAAAGGGAGTTCTCAGGGACGAAGGGAGATGGAGGCAGGTAGGAGGCTGACAGAGGAGACGAAGGCGAGCGTACGACTGTGCGAGAGAGGAAGGTAGCAGGCAGCTGGGTGGTAGGGTGTGCGTGGCATGAGTTTCATTTCATTAGAGGCAAAATGACATCGTTTTTGCTTGTAAGAAAACGACATCGTTTTGTCTCATATTTTTATTAACTATCTAGTTGGAAAACAACATCGTTTTACTCTTAAAGCAAAACGACATCGTTTATCGGTGGAACGAATAATTTAAACATGAACAAAATGAAGTCATTTTGCAACAAACAAAATGACGTCGTTTTGTTCGTGGCAAGCCAGTAGCCACAGGCCATGGGCCGGGCTGCTCAACTCTAGCCACAGCCCAACCAGGCCACCTTGACCCAAGGCTCGTGTCCCAGCCCAATATGCTACGGGCCATATCCAACTAGCTTGTGGCCTATTTGGGGCCCGTGGCACCTATGGCTCGGCCTAATATGCCACGAGCCATATCCAATCGACTTGTAGCCTAGCCCGTGGGTCGGTTTGATCGAGTCAAACTCGTTGACCATGTGCTGGGCCAGGCCGAGTTTATTTTAACATGCCTATATATAGAAAATATATTACTAGATTTACAAAAAATCAGAAACCACCAGGAAATAAAGTATTTTAATCGACATTACACACCTGAAAGTAAGGGCAAGTCCATATTTTTTAAATTGACATAGTAACTATCAACAAGTTCCGATCACTGAAAACAAAAGAGAACGCATATATCTCAAAAAAAAAAAGAGGAAGAGAAGTTAAGAGAGAGAATATTCGAGAAAAGAAGAGCAATAGAGATGACTTAGTTGGTTTCTTTGTTTGCCATTAGCACATATTGTAGTGCAATCATAATTCTTGATATGGATTTTATGATTTTACAATCTAGTTTAAATGATATCGCTCTGTTACATTTGAGTATGCAAGAGTTATATCCAGGTTGCTTTTATGGTGGTTACCACTTAAACATGTTTTGCGTTTTGGTTTTTAGATTTCGTACATATTTCTAGTTTGACAATAGCTTGCCTTTATATTTTTCAAGAATTATCCACCATTTTACTTCAGGTGAAATATTTGATAGTGAAATGTTCTCTTAGGTTAGAGATTGCAAATGAGGGCATAAGAGTGAGTGTGAGTGAGTAGGCACGTCAATGGGCCAAGCCGAGCCCATCTATTTATTTAAAAAAATCCAAAACAAAGTCGTTTTGAAAAAAGGGGCATGTCATTGGTCGAGCCCGGCCCAACCCATCTATTTATTTAAAAAAAGAATTTAAAAAGACGTCGTTTCGGAAAAAGGGGCGGGCCACGGGTCATACCAGGCCGGCTTGTGGCCTATGTAGGCAGACCATGGTCAACCCGAAGCCCGGCCAATCTGGGCCAAAAATGGGCCAGGCTGGGCCATAATTGACATCTTTATGAGTGAGAAGAAATTAGGGATTTAGGCTTGAGAGAACGACTATCTATATAATTCTCTAAAAATGAAAAAACTGAGACGACGTTGTTTCAATAATCAAACTCAGACATGCTAATTTCACTGACATGTCTGATTAATGAGAGTTCATTGATACGTGACAGTGTCATGTTAACAAAGATAACAGTGAGACTAACATTAGGCTAGAATTGAAACAAATTAAAACTTTAAATATTTTATTGCTACTTTTTAAAGTTCAGGCTGTGACAAAAAAATTTAAGAAATTTTAAGTTTTTTTAGTAATTAACCCAATAAATATTATTATATTTCTATGGTATGTATGATGGATCAGACCAGATCTACTCCTAACGTCGTTCATTCTTCAGATTCATAGGGTACAACTTTATGGTTATGTTCTTTTTTCAGAAATCAACATTGACTTGCAAGATTTAAGAGGAAGAGAAACAAGAAGGGTAGCCTTTTTTTGTTTTTCTTTAACAAAACATAAAAGAGAAAGTAATCAAATGGAAGAAAGAATGATTAAAAACAAATGGCTGAACATGTGCAACGATATGGGGTTGCACGTGCACTCGTCCGTGTTTTTGTCTTTTGCATTCTATGTCAAGTTATAATATAGACTATAATATAGAGACAAAAGAAGAAAAGGTTGTGACCTTTTCTTAGGGACCCTCCACTCATCCTTTGAGATAGAGATTATGATTTGCTTGGTTGGTTTTTACGTGACCTTTGAGTCACTTGCCAATCAAATTTGTAGTGCTATATATAGATACATATATATATGAATCGTTACAGACTAAATAGTTGTGTTGGTGTTGGGGTTGGCGTTGGCGTTGGCTGTTCAACAAAAATATCTGCAAATTCCCACTACAAAGTCAACACCCCCTTATTAGCCATTTATGATGTGTTAGATATTATCTCTTCTTGCTATCCAACATGCCCTTGGCTTCCAATTGTACAAGTGTTTCTGTGCTAGGATGAGAAGATTATTATTATTATTATTATTATTATTATTTCACTAATTTGCTTTTATGAGTGTGCCTTTAGTAATTTTAGAATTGGTTAAAAATCTCCAAGAAGAACAGTACAGATTTTTATTTTCACTCTGATTTTTTATTACTTTGGTTTTTATTTTATCGTTTTAATCTCCAACATACATTTTTTTGTTTTACTTTTTAATTTAGAGTGATGGATAAAAGATGGAGTCAAATTTCCTTTCATGTCTAATGTGATGGCCATATTTACAGTGAAAAAGTTTGCGCCACACGTTGCATATCCTATTTGAGTTCATATGTTTTTTTTATTCTTATTATACTATTAGATATTAATATTAATATTAAATTTTAATTTAATTTATCATTTAATATATCAATTTTATTATCAAATTAATTAACTTAATTCATTTTTAATCTATTGAATTTTATTTTTAAAAGTAATTAATTTAATTATTAAATAGTTAATATTATTAACGATTAAAATTTAGTTGTCTACAACCAATGAAAATCTAGTTGAAAGCATTATCTTCCATATCAAATAGATGTCACATGATATTTTCAGCTCTTCATACCATAATTCTATTAAGCACATTATCTCTAAAACACTTCAAGATATTGAAAAACTTAGTAGCTTTTATCATAGTTTTACCACTAAATTGCAAATGAAAATTGAGACATTCGCACAAAGTGACATATAAATGACTCTAAAGTGTGTATACATACAAATTTACTTTGTAAACAAATTAAATGACCAAAGGCTAGCAAACAAATGACCTAAAACAAGTAAAATTTTAGGCTAGTGTTAAGAAATCAAATCCCTAACTTGCAGTATTTCTTTGTTCCATATGCAAAGCGGCATATGTCCCCAAAAAAATATAAGATTCTTTAGCAAAATTCTCAACAAACTTGATCTTTAAATTGTTATAAAAATGGTCTATATATTAATGGTTTAGAAGCTGATCTAATGTTTACTATAAAATTGTGTACCGTGACAATGTGCCATCAAGCTTAATGTTTCTAAAGTTACGACCTATCTTATGTTATCTAATGGAAAGTTTTGCCCTTATGAGACAAGATCTTTTCTTAGGATGCATACCATTTTTTCTAGTGATTGTTCTAACAAGAGAGAATGCTCCATAAGAAGATCAAACATTCTAAGGAATAAAAATAAGATTCAAAATAGAATGATCTAGGACATTAATATCTACTTTCTTGTTATATGCTAAAAGAGAAATCTCAATTAGAAATAAAAATAAGTATGTCATTGTGCTTGTTGAAGAGGAAAAATTTTGAGTTATTAACATCAAACGAAATAGATTTATAATAAAGAATCTTATTAAGAAATAGGTTAACAAATTTTTGTTACACAATTAGACTATAAAAAATTCATCTCACAAACCTATTGCACCTATAATTTTAACACAATAAAAAGTTAAAACTATTTCAAACTAATGAAAAAATAAGTAATAAATTCTTGCCAATAACCTGAATAGAAACATGGTCGAGTTATCGAAGCCTCTAAAATAATACCAATTCTCCAAACTTCTTGTAGTAGTCGTGAAATCAGGTCGAATTCCTAGAGAACTAAATACTAGCTTCTTAATTTCAAGTAATAAAAGTAAATGGGGGGTTTTGATTAAGAAACTGATTAACTAAAATTAATACAAAAACAAATTAAATCAACTGAATTTTAAAATAAGAAAATCAAGATCTTCGATTCAAGGGAAATATCTCGTCTAATTATAACATTGACCATTAGTTCAAAAAGAATATTTTCACAATTCAAGTAGTTAGTCCGAAACATATTAGAAAAGCCGTAATAAGTCTCAAAATTTCCTAAATTAATTGGTTCAAACCCAGCATCCAAACTAAAACTTATCATCTATTAACTGGGTGTGATAGTATTCCATATCAAATAAATGATAGCAATAAGCTCCGTGAAAAAGACTAAACCCTAAATTAAATAATCAGGATAGCTGCAATTCAATTTAATTTTCTTGTTTATCATAAGTTAAATATGAAAATTAATAAATAACATATTTGCTACTTATACCAATCCTTCATGACAATTATAGATCACTGAATTTCTTGATAGCGATAAAATAATCAATATTAAATTAAATTGTTAGATTAATCAAATATCAATCATTCATAAAATATGAGAACTCAAAACAAGAAATACTTGAATTAAAACGTGATTAAAAGTTTGAATCACAAAACCTCACAAGGTTACAACTAAAATATTGAATCCCCTTGAATCAGAACGATGAGTTTAGCCACACATAGCTTTGCTTCAATAAAAATAGAAAAAAGATAGAGAATTTCAAAAAATGTAAAAAAAGGGAACCTCTTTCTGTTGTGAGGAATGTCCTTTTTATAAGGTTTTCTAATGTAATCCTAATCTAACTCTAACTTGTAAAGATGTTTATCTAATACAAATTTAAATTCAAACTCTTACATGATAAGGATAAGGAGAAGTCTTCCAATCAAACTCCAAGTCTTCAAGTAATCAGCTTTATTCACTGCATCAATCTCTTCATCACTTTATCCAAAATTTGTGATTATCATCAATAGAGTCCCATTTTGATGCAATCTCTACTTTTCATCTCCTAAAACAAAACAAAGATTAAAATAAATCTAAAACAAGGAGATAATATCAAATAATATATCAAGATAAGATCTTATCAAATTCCCCCACACCGGACTCATGCTTGTTCTCAAGCATACATCAATTCAATATATTAATCATCTTCACAATAAACTCCCATCTCCTTTCATGTCATCTAGAAATATCCAAAAGCTAATTCACATTTAAGGGTTAAGATAAAACAACAATCGAGATAATAAGCACTCATAGGACACATTGTTAAAACATAATATCTCATCAATTCCATCAACATCAAATGAACAAGACTTGATACCCTCACAAGGATTTCACTCTATACGCTCAAAATTTTTAGGGTTCATTAAGATCTCAAATTAAAACATAGGGAGTTATTTCCATAAGCTTGCTCAAGAATCATATCTCTACCACTAAACAAAATGAACCTAATGTACAAATCAAAGGGACTTTGTAAGGTTTGTAACTTGGCTTAGGTAAGGTATGACAAAAGGAACTTTTTGGCCAAATAAATTGAAGGGAATCATACAAACTTATCCACACAAGTTTCAACATAAATCAAAATTCACTTGGTTCAAACGACATGTAACACCCCACCTCCGCCGAACCCGAACCCGATACCGACAGTGATACCCGAATCCGTGCCCCGCGAGGGTGGCGTGTCACATCACTTAACACTTAGCACTGAACACTTTGCAAAGGTCGGTATGATTTTTTTTTTTTTAAAACACTTTTAAAACGTTTTACACTCGTCACTTCTGTATGCTCACTTTTTGAAACACTTTGTCACTTAAACCAAAAAGCAGAACTCTTTACAATGCACTGGAAATCAAAAATACTTTTATTAGCCACTTGGGCCCATTTTCAATTTCACAACACAATGTTTT
>JANZXP010000003.1:21645495-21658104 GCA_027576715.1 Erythroxylum flavicans
AGCATGAGATGTGGTAATTTACCACATCTGGACCCGTTTCTTGGGTCCGACCCGTTCTCTGGAAACGGGATGTTACACGACATCTCTTTAAATCACTTTGTCTTTTCTTTTCTTTTCTTTTCGTTTTTTCTTTTTCTTTTTCCCTTTTTTCTTCTTTTTTTAACAAAAAATCAAAGATAAGGTTTTTTTTTGTTTTAAATTCTCCTCCATTCTATAAGAAATCAAAACAATGCAACTTGAATCATGTAATTAACTTTTCATGGAAATAATCAAAATCTTATGCAAAATAGGCTCAGTACAATTCCTTCAATTTAAAGGTTTAAATTATTAAGGATATCAACAACAAAAAGGGTAAATTCAGCTTGTAACAAGGTTATTATGTAAGAAAGAAAGGTTAAGACTCAAATTGTTTTTCTAGGGATAAAAGTTATGGTAGCCTTGTTTAGTTCAAAAAATGGTTATCCTAAATGCCCTCATCATCTTTTATATACAAATTCATCAAAAATGTTTTCTCGATACGTATTTAAAAGCAAGTTCTAGCATAGACAAGCTATGTTTGATGACACACAACAAAAATATATATATGAGCATATATGTGATGAATGCTTTTAAGATTAAAGCTCGCATAGGTGTCAAAAATTACATAAAGTCTTGCACACTTTCATTCAACAAAACCAATGAGATACTTGAAAAAATTTAATGAAAACCTTAATCATGCTTGTCTTTCTTATTCCTTAGATCTTAAACCAAAAATATATCATAACTTAAGAATTATTCATGAACAACAATCAGAAAATTATGAAGTTGTTATGAGGAATAATTAATATATGAATCAACATATCATGAGTCCAAACAAAATCACAAAGTTCATCATAATATAAACATCGCTCTCCCAAACCTAAATCATACATTGTTCCTAACATATGCGTAAGTTACTCATAACTCAGTAAAGATAATTAAAGAAAGTAAAGAATAGAGGACTCCCTTGAGATGTGAGCATTGAAAGGATATGGAATATGGTGTCGGATGAAATGGAGGTACAACCCCCATGAATTGAAGTAGAGCATCCAAATTTTCTCTATTTTTGAAATTTTACGTTCCAATTTATCCAGTCGAGAATGATAATCCTGTCGGATCTGCGGAGCTAGAAGATATAAATTTGGGCAAATTGTACTATGCTATCGTTGTCTTGATGATGAACCTCTCTCTGTGCGATCGCAAAATGTTCTCCGTTGGTTTTTAATGACAGCCATCCTACTTAAACAAATTATATCTAAAGGTTCCATCTCACAGGCTATATGTATATCGGTGTCAATCAAATCAAGCAAACTCAAATTAATAGCCAAATGAGTGATAAGAGAACTGAGAAATAAATGTTTGTTTGAAGATAAAATAGTGTTAAATTGCATCGCCAACCAAGCACATAAATTGACACGCACTTTATTCACTATACACTAAAGAAAGAACAATTCAACCATAGTACATATACATTCAGTAGCCTTTTGGCCGGAATAACTAAAGGTTAAGAAACACTACATATAAATCCACTCCATTTTATTCGGATCACTATCCTTAGATTGACTGGGATTATAAGAAAAAGGATCAGAAGTGGTATGGCATTGGGAAAGAGCATGGAGTAGAAACAAATGGTGTCTGTAAAAAAGAAATAATAGATTACGTTATTTTTACAAATTAAATAAATACTAATAAAGGGAAAAGGAAAAAAATAATTATTGTTGTTTTTAAAAATTTTAAATAAATAAATAAAGAAAAATGGAAATAATAAAGAAAAATTACGATTTTTTACTTTTAAAATTTTAAAATTTTAAAATATTAGAGTATCAATCCAGAACACTAAATTGCATAAGGCGAGATCTCGCCTTATGAGATTTAGTAAGCTGGAGTTCCAAAACACTAAATTGCATAAGGCGAGGTCTCGTCTTATGAGATTTAGTAGTCTGGAATTTTAAGATCCTCATTTCAAAACATTAAATCTCATAAGGCGAAATCATAAGGCGAGGTCTCGCCTTATGAGATTTAGTAGTTTGGAATTTTAAGATCCTCATTTCAGAACATTAAATCACAGAAGGCGAGATCTCGCCTTAAGAGATTTAGTAGTCTGGATTTTATTTTTTTGCCAATAATCTATGTTTCAAGAACAAACAAATACATCCTAGAAAGAACTAAAACAAAATAAAATAAAATTATCATATTTTGAGTTGCCTCCCAAAAAGCGCAATTGTTTAACGTCGTTATGCTCAATGAGGTCGGTTCTTCTCAAACTTCTTCATATGATGGAAGTTTCAAATCAATGTTCACCATACTAGAAGTCGTCATCTCCTCATAGAATGGTTTTAGTCTATGTCCATTAACCTTAAAAATCTATTCTATCTCTAAACTTTTTATTTCCATTACACCATGAGAAAAGATATTAGCAATAACAAATGAGTCATAATTCATCTGGCAAGTTAAAGAGAAAATCCAAATTTCCACTCTATCTTTAGCAAGTAATAAATATCTAAAAAAACTAATTCAAAATGAAAGTTTTCCCTTGGCGACCACGACCACAAAACGAAACCACGTCAATTGATTCTTTCACAAGTTAAAGAGTCACAACTACTTCGAGATCCATCCAAAACTTCCCTCTCTCATTGCAGTACACTAACCATATTGACTTTGCAGGTTAGGTGACTGGTGAAGCTGAAGGAGAAGAAGAAGATGGCGAAGGATAGAAGGACGATAGCGAGTCTTCGATTGATGTATTAATGCTTTTGGGTCTCGTACCTTTTTCTTTATCTTTTTCCCTTTGGGCTTCTTTTTCTATTCATAGTTTAAACTTTCTCGTTTTCGTTTCTCTCTTATAATTATTTGGCAACAATTTTTAAAAAATCGTCACTAAAAGGTCTATATTTGGTGACGATTTAAAAAATCATCGCCAAAGAGACAATATCCTCTCAAAGATTAACTTTTTGGTGATAATTTTTGAAAATTGTCACGTGGACCCTTTGCCGACAATTTTCAAAATCGTCGCTAAAGGTTTAATTTTAATGATACTTACATTTGGTGACGATTTCGAAAATTGTCGCCAAATATGGACCCTTTTATAAAGATTGAAAATCATCACCAAATATGGACTCCTTGGCTTACTTTTAGCAATACTTACATTTGGTGACAATGGCTGATAAGGCTTGTGCCTTGACTAGAATTTGGTTTTGTTGAATCTATTTTTTAATTGTTTTTGGAGTCTTAATCACTACAACAAAATAACCGTTTCACTAATTTTTTGTTGCATTTAAAAAATTGTCATCAAACGCAGAACCTTTGGCCACGATTTTTAATATCGTCGCTAAATGTAAGCCTTTTGTGATCAAAATTGTCACTAAGGGGTTGATAAACTTACTTTGCTGTAGTGATTAAGACTTTAAAAATAATTAAAAAACGGATTCAACAAAACCAAATTCTAGTAGCATAAGCCTTATCAGTCATAACGTATTTCAATGTTCACTTCCACAAATGCCTTCTCTCAAAAATAGGCTCAAAAGATATCAAAAAATGATTCGTCATTAAGAAAAGAACAAAGAACAAAAAGAAATGCTTCACTGTAGGATAATGTATCACCAATGTATTACTACAAAAAGTAAATAAATAATAAAAACTTGTATAGAGTGATCCCTCTAGCTTTAGAGGTATGTTTTATCCCATTTATTTACGTGGGGTGTGTCATGTAATAAAGTATAATTAAGATGACATTAGAAATTTCATTGCGCTTGAATCTAATCCAATAAGCTAGCCAACGAACCAAATCAAATCCACCACCACCCTCACTCAACTACTCAAGATCGTGTTCATTTTTAAAGCATGCTTGAGTGGCTTTGCTTCCACCCTTCCCATCACTCTTTAATTCATTTTAATGCTCTCATCACTTCAATGTCAAATGCAACATCTTAGAACTCTATCCTAAAATGACCTTTGATTTTTGCATGTCTTGAATGATACAATCGGCAAGTTCGACTCTCGGAGATTTTCACTCTCTACTGATACTAGGAACTGAATGCTAGTGTTAGGAACCAATTTGGCAATGAATAAGAGATAAACAAAGGCCTAATCTTACAGACCAATTGAATCAGGTCGATTAAGATTGGACTACTATTAATAGTCTCAAGTTTTAAACCCCAGACATACCTAATTGCCTAATCACTAAGCTCGATTAAGATTGGACTACTATTAATAGTCTTAAGTCTTAAATCCCTGACATACCTAATTGCCTTAGCCAACATTCTCACAATAAGTGTAGACCCAACTTTTGGCATTTTCCATGTCCAAAAAGCTTAAAAGCCCAAACTTCAAAAGTCTAAATTCCATATCTCAATCTAGGACTCAAAGTCTAAAACCCAAGTACAATTACAAGATAAAACCTTTATCAAGTTCAAAATAATTGATCAGATCCTTTCGACTCAACTAACAAAAGGAACGACGTTTTTCAAACTTCTTCTAAGCTTCTTTTAGGCTACGTTATGTACGATTGGATGCAAGAATTTTAGTAAAATGGAACCAAATCAAGTTTAATAACTCTTTCAAACTCCAAATTAGACCTAAATTAAACCTTCTCTTTCAATTAAGTTTAAATTTGCTCTAATTGACTTTAAAACATCACATTATCTTTCAATTGATATGCAATTATACGTAATTATTTTATGTAATTTTCTTAAAACTTCAAATCCAATTAATATTTTTAGTGCTCTACGATTGGGCTTTATTTACGTTAAACTACTTGATATTTGACGTTAAAGAATAAATGTCCTAATTAAGACAAATAAAAGTTGAATACTTGCATTCAAGACCTAAGTATTCAAAATTATGGCCAAATAACTTCAATTGAAATAAAAATTAAAAGTTGATTCAAGAAAAGTGATGAAATCCAGTGTACAAGGCTCCCCGTGTTGCAAAAGTTAGGAAAGTTGTTCCCAGGCTCGCCCTCGTAAAAGAAAGAATTGAAAGACTAATTTAAAAGAGTAAAGTCAAACAAAAAATCCTTAACAATAAAATAAATTGAAACTACCTCACTGAAATGAAAAATTTTTTTTAAAAAAATGAACATCAGTTTGCAAGGAGAATTTAAGATGATGAGTCAGGGAAAAAAAAAAGTATGAACAGTGAACATGACTTGAGCATTTGTCTTTGAACTTAAAATAGAAATGAGACCGGGTTAACCTCAAATACACTAGGTCTTTCTATCTCTGAAAAATAAGAATATTAGAGTTGAAAAAAATATTAAACTAGCATGATGTACTTAAGAGTGGTTGAATCAATTTTTTTTGAGGTTAACGATGAGTTTGCTTTTTTTTAATAAATAAAATAGGTTGAAGAGGAATTGGCTGTAGATTTAGTGGAGATCAGTATTGAATTTTCAGTTTCCTACATATCTGAAAGTTTCTTCACCACATTTATCAAAGTTTTAACTAATGTTTGCTAGAACTTAGAACGTGAAGAAAGTTGACATTTTCCGCTTTACTATTCTTCTTTAAGTAGGCCCCTAATCTCTGTTCAGACTGTGACAATGACAACAAGACTTTAATATGGGACTAGGTGATAAAACGACAACGTATAGAGCAATAATAAAATCCCTACAAATCCAAGAGTTGGTAGCGCTCCTGCCGTGGCTTGATTCATACCTGCGGGCCTTATATTATACGATTCATACCTATGGGCCTTATTGACTGAAATACCCTTACCATTTCCCACCATCCCATATAAAAGTTTCACTTTCCTTATTCTAATTCTACAGTTTTTAAAACTTACTGGTGTCTGACCTGGAAAACTTCCACGTTGATAACCCCTGTATGAACTAAAGATTTTTTAGAATTGGGACTGGAACTTATTAGACTGAAGACTTGTTATTTGTTATGTTCATACTTGGCGAATTATCGTGTATATCTCAGTTTATTAATTGATTATATATATATTTATATAGGGTAAGAGAAGCTATCGAGCTTCAAAGCTATTTTTTAATCTTCATTGAAACTGGAACAAGTATCTGACGTTTGAGCGATGTTCATGTGTTTTGCAAGAAGGGATAATCTTGTATTTTTAGTCAGAACTAGGGAAGAAGCTACTCACTCAGTTGGCAGTTGCGCATGAGATGAAGACCAGTAGACCAACTGACACGCATTCGAGACACTACTTACCTGAAGTTAATTGACGAGGTAGATCGAAAGGAAAAGAGAAAATAAAGTAGTAATAGCAAAGTTCCATGGACGAGTCATCAAAAGAGAAAGCAACTCGTGAAACAAGGGTTGATTTCAGCTCTTACAGTTGCAGTCGTTGCTTATTTCTTGATGCTTTCAAAGCTGTTCTTAACTGTTTGGGTGTTGAGTGGGAAATCAAAGAATGCTATTTACCTTTAGAGCTCAAAGACGATAACAAATCCCAGGGAGCAACCTATTCTCAAGAACCAGCACAAACCACTGCAACAACATTCACCAGCGCAACTGCTCTAGAAGCCGATCCTCGCACTAACATTATTCCCTCCGTAAGTAGTCCCTCTCTCCGGTTTGTAATTGTAGGAAAACTAATTGCTGCTTTCTTTGACCTTTTGATAATGGTATTTGATCAACTTATGCAGTCCGACAAAGATTTTTATTCTAATCACTCAAGTTCCGGTGTTAGATCATCTGTACTGAAACTATAGATTCTTAATGTTTGTGAATTTTAATAATCCATCATTAGACACTTTTTAAGTTTGCCGCTTTTGGATTCATAAAATTTTCCGGGGTTGATTATTTTTGTACAGGAAGATCCTGCTCCGACTTCGATACGTGTTATGCGTGTGCCTAAGCAGCCACCAGTAAGCGGTGGTGGAAGTCCAAAGATAAACTAGTCCTGCCGTAGCGTCAGACGGACCTTCAGAAATTAACGAGTGTTTGCTATATGCGCATAGGTTTCTTTCTTTCTTGTGGGTAATTTTTGGTCTGATCTTAAAGTCCTTGTAATGTTTCTTTGTAGTTGCTGGGTGTGGTAAGCGTAGTATATTTCTTTCTCACTTTATATATCTACCGGTTTCTCTGTATATGCAGATTCATTAGAGTTCAAGTCTTTAAATCGCATATTGACATATTCTTCTAACTTTTACGACGGAGGAATGACAAAATATTCTCAGTTTTAATAGGAGTCGCATTGCATTCATTACAAAATCTAATTTTCAATTGACTGTTCCCTTTTATTCAGCACCACATTTGAAGTTGTAATTAAGTCAAAATCATGGTATTGCGAAAACCCATATTTTTTCATTCTTGCACTCAAAAAGGTAGAATCGCCCATTTCAGGTGCCTTCACACTCCGACCCGACAAAGTATATTTTCTCATTCTTAACACCGCTGAATAACGTTCAAGTAAATCATCTACTGAAGAGTAAATCATCTACTGAAGAGGAAAAAATTAATAACGAAATAAGAAGAGTAGAAGCCGAGGAATCAAAATAAAAGAGAAAAAGCAAATGCATTGGAATTTATACTTTCAAAGTCTACTAAACGTACTCAACTTTATAAAGTACGAGATTAGGTCTTCAAAACTCTCCTCTTCAATAACCTAACCATTAATTAGATGATAGAGTTCATCCATTTCCATTCAACAAATCTTGTATGTTATCTTTTTGTATAATCTTCACATAAGATATGTTATCCTATATTTCTAGCATAATTAATAGAACTCTGCCTTCTCTCTTTTTAATCAGAAAATTCATCAAATTCACTACTAAAATTTAAGTCATGACATCTTAACAAAGCAAAGAAGTTGTATCTTCTATTGATAAGTCACTTGATGACTTCTTGACGACTTATAGTTGGACAAAACTGAAAAAAGAGCATCGATTAACTTTGGCCATTAAGAGAATCCTTAAAGAAAAGGGGAGGAACCATTCTAAAGTAAGCAAACACTATTTCAAGTCTAACATACAATAGAAAACATTTTTGTGATTCTATTTCAAATGCAGAGTTTGATTCTAAACCATAAAATTAAGAGGCTTAGTCGAATAAGTGTAGATCTTATCACTAAAATTAATCACAAATAAATTGCTAATGGGCTGTCAAACATGATATTCTAAAAGTAATTTGACTCTCCTTCTACTCTTATCTGTAAATTTATTTGGACTATCCAGGGCTGCTAATTTAACAGGTAATTATTAAGCATCTATTATATATAGTTGATGATTTTAATAGAAATACATGAGTCCTATTTTTTAGTAAATAAAGATGAATATTTGGTTCCATTGGTGAACTATGTTAATGGATTCAAAATCAGAAAGACCTAAACATTACATAGATTAGAATTTATAATCAAAAGATGAAAAAAGAGAGATTTATGTCTTTTATAAAGTTCAAAGAATATTTCATTATTTATGTACTCCTAGGATTCTACATTAAAATAAAATATAACACTCTAAGAAATGGAAATGACTATTCTAAATGATCTTCAATGGAAAAGACTATTCTAAGTGATCTTCCTTAATATTTTCTTGATAGATCAATGTTATTTAAATTTCATGTTACATAGAAAAGGAGGTGTACACTAAACCATCCCACGAAAAGGCACCTCTTATGGCAATTGCTATAATAATAAGTATAAGATCAATTACTTTAAGATATTTGGTTGTAAGTGCTTTATTTTAAATATTAAATTTAAAAAGTACTACTTTCAAATGGATGAACGAATATTTATAGGATATATACTTACTAGTAAATATATATAGGATTTTTAATAAAAGAAAATTGGTTGTTAATGAGTTTGTGCATATTAATTTTCATAAACCAGTACTTCTTCCATAAGCCAAGATTGTGATGATGATGTTGTAGGTACAACTAAGAAGTTTGAGAAGCTATCCATATTTGAGAAAGCTCATCAAGAAGAAGAAGAAAAACAAGATCATACCAATGAACAATGAGGCAAGTGTTGGGTGTTTTTTTCACTTAAAATTTCCTTATTATTGATCTATTATTTACAACTAAGTAAGTGCACCTAGAGGAAGCATTATGGATATAAAAATTGCTAAAGTTGCTAACTAGGATAAAAATAAAATGAAAGAGGATTTTGATGGATATGAATAATGAAATATAAAAAAAATCAATTAATAGAAAAGTCAAAAAAATAAAAACAAAGCAGTTTATCAAGTAGAGAAATCAATGGAAAATCAATTCTTAGATAAGTATTCCTAGTATAAACCTTGATTTAATGATTCAATTACTTTAGAATGAATATACCATATGAACCAAAAAAATTTTTAGACATTAAAATTATAATCTCTCATGTTACAACCATTTACCCTATGGTTAGTTAACTTGTATCTCTTCTAAGCTATTGTATTTTTTAATGTATTAAAATCTATGAAATTCCATAGAATGTTTCACTCTAATACTATAAAGATCAAGTAGGTCTATGTCTAGCACCCTATTCAACCCCCTTCTACCTAAGTGTTGGTCAACTCACAAGCAAACTCTTTCAAAACATTCACAAATAAATTTAGATCAAATTTAATTGCTAGCATAATTAACTTTAAATTAAGATAAATTAAAGATACCTTACATAAATATATCATTATTTGTAAATAAAAATAAATCAATTTATAAAAGGATAAATACTAGGATTTTTCATATCTAAACATATATAATATTCAGCCACAAAAAATGTATAATTAATAAAAATAATAAACATGATCAAAGAAATCATAATAGAAATAGTCCTAGACCAAAATTAAGGTAATGTTGACAATTTAATCCCTTCATATAAATTAATATCTTGGTTCTTAAATGAAAAAACAACTTTAGAAATGACGTCCTAAGGTCTGTGAACCTCTCGAAAGCTAACCTTAACCTTTGGGAGAAAAAGATAATTAATATATGTAAAGTTTCTAAAAGTCTTCCAAAAATTTAGGTGTTTGTACTTTAAATATATTTTAACACGCTAGGACATGATTTGAACCACGTTTACGGCCCAAGATATTGGTCTTTCTATATCCTCCAGAGGAAAGACACAGTCTCTAGTATGTTCAAGTCATATCTTATAGATATTCCTATTTTGCTTTAATGCTACATGGTCTCTACCTAGGCCATTCTTTAGGGAATGTCTCTTCCTACCCTTGATCCATTACGAACACTTACTGGCACACGGATATGGATCAGACCATGCTCCTCCAAGAATTGTAATTTTTTTGATGTGTTTGGTTGAAATAGTCTCCAATTCTTAATAAATCTTATCTTAAGATAAGTAAACTAACGTAATTTGATATGAAAACCAAGCAAAATGCTTAAGAAAATATGTACAAGTTTCATGCACATCAATATATCCTCATACTTGAACTTTTGGTTACTCTCAAGAAATACACTTAAATAGGTAGAAATTATAGAGAAGATCAACAAATTAATTAGAGTAAGCAAGAATATTTATCATTTGCTCAATTTCATTATTGATCAACTAATTAAGCATCTACAAACTTTTACTAAATTATAAATTCAATTCAATTCAACCCAAAAATCTTTCAAACGTCATCATAATTAACATAAATCAACCTAATATATAAATAATCATAAATGAGTACGAAGCTTTCACCTTCAAACATTTTTATAACCTAAATTAACAATAAAATAAAACACTTATGTTCTAAATTAAAAAAGAACATTAGATGCTTATTTATAAAGTAACACCTTGTTATGAAAAGTCTCAATTACTCAATTATGTTACGAATTCAAGTGACTACTAGCACTACTCTTAACTTTGAACTTTTTATTGAGGTTAAATTCAACAAAATGAATTTATTTATACTCAATTTACTCATATTTTTAAGGGATACTAAAATACTTGAAAAGAGTAACTTTCTAACTCAAATCATATCAAATCATTACGTAAACTAAGCATCAAATTTAAAACCATTAAATCAAATTGAAGCTAAATTATCTATTAAATGATCTTATCTATTTAGCTAAACTAGTTGATAAAAAAATAAAACTTTAGTTGAGTAATCTTAATTATTTATTTCATTGTTAAAAATTCTTGAAATTATTATCTAGAATGCTAATCGCAATGAAATTAATTTATCAAAGTAAAATAGAATAACATGCACAAATAATTAAATTACTTCCTATACTCAATTTGTATATTCTTTTAATGTACCATATATAAAGAATAAAAGTAAATATTAAGGACAAAAAATAGAAATAAACGGAGGAAATATTAAAAAAGAAAAGGAAACTTCTTTGAACCTTAACTTATTCATAAATTGTAAACATGCAAATGATGAACAAATAAAATGAAATAAAATCTGAAATAAAATACTTATAAAATGACATATTTGAAATGAAAACAATTTGTTCAAGAATACAAATAGAAAATATAACCATTAAATAGTATAAGGCTTAAAGAAAAGAGAAAAAGAGTTCAATCGACCACAAACTTGTGTTTATAATTGCTATCCTACTTAAATATTATTAAAGGTTATGGAGGTAGCTTAGAATAACTCGCATGCTAAAAGTACACAAACAACCGTTGTTCTGTGCATTAACTGTCATCCCTATGCATTTAACTTAATTTTGTACTTTATATATAATGGAATTCTACCTCCATTATTCATTCTCAGTGTTGAGAATGGTCCTATCAATATTCTCCCATAACAACTATTGTGGTGTAGGCTATTTGTCTCGATGCTATGCCACCATCTCCTCAACCTGAGATTCATAAGCTACTAGGTGAGTGTTTTCTCTTACCCAACTCCTCTCTTACCTTGACCCTAGGTGCATCATCGACCTCGACAACATCTCTCTCTACCTACCAACATATAGACTTTTTTAACCTTCTTAACTAATCCCATATAGGATATCATATTAATACTAACATAAGTCAACTTACATCCAAAAGTTAAGTCATCTAGGTTTTTCACCAATCGTATTGGATACAAGCGTTTATATATTGTGCCGTTATTTTTATTGTCCATTGTCTCCAAAGACACTGTGAAACAATAACCTAGATAGAAAGTTATCGTTCTAACTATATACACTACAACAACAACACCCAACAGAAATCCTGTTGAGACACCAGGTCTAGGGAGGTACAGTAATACGGAGCCTTACTCCTAACTAGTAGAGAGACTGTTTCCAAATGAACCACATGAATGGATGAAAATAAAAAGAAAAATAGAAAGGGAAAATAAATAAATAAAATTAAAATCAAAAACCAATAAAATAAATAAACATAATAATAGTAATAATAATAGGAAAAAATAATAAAAATAACTAATATATAAAAATAATAGTAAAAATAAGATAAAAGTAATACTAATAATAAAAGAAATATCAGTAATAATAATAATAATAATAATCATACTAACATTCATAATCATAAACATAATAGTAATACCAATACTAATGCTAATAATAAAGATATTAATAATAGTACTAAAAATAACAACAAGGAGAAGAAGAAGAAGAAGAAGAAGAAGAAGAAGAAGAAGATGATGATGATGATGATGATGATGATGATGATGATGATGATGATTATAATAATAATAATAATAATAATAATAATAATAATAATAATAATAATAATAATAATAATAATAATAATAATAAT
>JANZXP010000003.1:21658204-21671354 GCA_027576715.1 Erythroxylum flavicans
TGATGATGATGATGATGATGATGATGATGATGATGATGATGATGATGATGATGATGATGATGATGATGATGATGATGTAATTACCACTAAGGCTAACTACAAAAAGCAAGAAAAAAAAAGAGAATTACTAGAATCTCTTTACGAGGGATCTTTTACCTGAATCCTAGCACACCAAAGTTTTATAATGTGGGTTATGTCCTCGGTAAGGTCTAACATTGTTATATCTTTTTTGATCATCTCCCCCAAATTCTTCTTAGGCTTTTCTATTTTTCTCTTACAATCTCTAAGTATAATCTTCTCGTATCTTCTCACTGGAGCATCTAAGTGTCTCCTCTTAACATGTGTAAACTACCTAAGCCTTGTCTCTCTTAATTTGTCTATAATATTAGCTACTTTTAATTTGTCTCTTACCATGACATTCCTTACCTTATCCCTTTTAGTAAGGTTGCACATCTAACGGAGCATTCTCATCTCCGTTACCATTAGCTTATGGCTATGAACTTGTTTGATAGGCCAACACTTTGCCCCATAGAACATGGCCGGCCAAATTGCTAAATGATAGAATTTGCCTTTAAGCTTGAGTTGTATCTTCTTGTCACACAAAACTCTTGAAGCATCTCTCCATTTTAGCCACCCTGATCTGATCTGGTGAACTATGTCTTCATCAATTTCTCCGTTGCTTTGAATGATAGATCCTAAATATTTACAACACTCCTTTTACGGTATAGCTTCTAAACCAAACCACATCTATAACCCCCTATGTCTCGAAAAATGACACTCTACATATTCAGTCTTAATCCTACTCAGTCTAAAACCCTTTGATTCTAGCGTATCCCTCTAAAGTTCAAGCTTGACATTAACCCCCTCTTTTGTTTCATCCACTAAAATAATGTCATCATCAAATAACATACATCAAGGCACGTCCCTTTGGATGTTCTTGGTGAGCTCATTAGTTACTACTGCAAATAGAAAGGGACTCAAAGCACAACCTTGGTGTAGCCCAATATCTATAGAAAATACTATGTATCTCCTCCTATCATTCTTACTTTAGTTTTACCCCTTTATACATATCCTTAATAATTTGTATGTAAGTCATCGGAACCCCTTTGATTTCTAAACAACTCCACATGATTTCCTTTGGAACCCTATCTTACATCTTCTCTAAATCAATGAAAACCAAGTTTAGGTTACGCTGCCATTCCCTATAGTATTCCATTAACCTTCTAAGGAGGTGCAAAACCTCTGTGGTAGACCTTCCTGGCATAAAGCCAAATTATTTTTCTGAGATAGGAGCATCCTTTCTTTTTCTCTTCTCGATCGCTTTCTCCTATAACTTCTTGGTGTGACTAAGTAATTTGATGCCTCTGTAGTTGGTACAGCTTTGAATATCCTTTTTGTTCTTATATAAAGGAATTACCACACTACATCTCCACTTGTCTAGCATTTTGGCAGACTTAAGGATCACAATAAACAGTTTGGCTAGTTAAGTAACACCCTCTTCACCTGAGCTCTTCCATACCTCTATGGGTATCTCATCAGGTCCTACTACCTTACCTCCCTTTATCTCCCTCAACGTATTCTTAATTTCATCGACCATAATTTATGGGCAGTAAGTAAAATTATGAAACCCCTCAGATGAGCTAAGGTCACCTAAATGGATGTTATCCTCTATGCCTTTATTAAAGAGGCTATAGAAGTACCTCTGCCATCTACTCTTAATGTCATTTTAATTATAAACACCCTTCTTGTTTCATCTTTTACACAATGGACTTTATCAAAATTCCTTGCTTTTCATTCCCTTGCTTTATTCAACTTAAAAATATCCTTTTCTCTAACTTTATTATTCAATTGTTGATAAAGTTTTTTGTAAGCTCTACTTTTAGTTGCTGAGATTATCATCTTCGCCTATTTCTTTGCCAATTTTTACCTTTCTTTATTACTAACTCTCTTTATCTCTGTGGAGTTATCCCATATAGCTTTGTAGACAGACTTCTTGAACTTAACTTTTTCTTGAACATCCTCATTCCACCACCAAGCCTCCCTCCATCATCCTTTTAAAAGTACCCAAGGTCTCAACAGCTGTGTTCCTTAAAAGAGTTACAACTCTCTCCCACATCTGGTTAGCTTCTCCTACCAAACTCCATTTTTCTTTATAAATTACCCTATCATTAAGTTGTTTCACCATATCCCCTTTCAAATTCCACTATTTGATTTTGGTGCACCTCTTATGACTTCTCTTCCTCCTCCAATTCTTAATAAAAAGATCCAAAACTAGCAACTTATGTTGAGTTGACACGCAAGAACTAGGTAGCATCTTGCAATCCTTACAGCTAGATTGATCACTCTATCGCATTAGGAAGTTAAAAAATCTGAGTCCTCATGATTTTGTTTCTAAAATACACTATATGCTCCTCATTTTTCTTAAAAAGAATTGGCTATCACCTACTCGAACACTACTTGAAATCCAACAAAGTTGTCCCGTTATCATTCTTTTCACCATACCCAAAACCTCCATCTTTTCTTGAGTAATCATCTGAGGCTAATCCTATATGCCATTGAAATCTCCTCCTAGAATAAGTACCTCGTTGGGGGGTATTTGTTGAATCAAATCAGCTAGCTCTTCCCAGAAATGACACTTAGTGTGTTCGTCCAACCCAACTTAAGGTGCATAAGCCCACACCACATTTATAACAGCTCCCTTCCCCTTAATTTTTAAGGACATGATTTTATTGCTAGTCCTCTTTACCCCTACAACATGTTGTATGAGTTCCTTGGCTACCAAGATACCTACCTCATTCTATTGTCTCAATGTGCAGCATTAGATCAATATAATGTGCCGTACAAGGAGTCTAAAAAAAAGAATTATAATTATTATGTAACTTCATCCTGCCACTTTATAAGCAGAATCATTGTCAGTAATGAACTAAACATTATTTTCTGACCCTACTTCATTCATAACTTCATCTAATGTCTCAAATAAAGTATTAGTATTTCTAGTAAGGCTAGATGCATCAATAGACTTCAAAAACATTGAGTCATTTGCAGAATAAACCAAAACATTAATAATAGGCTCTTATCTTCTATTTGTCCAATCAGCACACATGATTGAACAACCACAAGTAGCCCAATTCACTCTTCTTTCTGTTAAATAACTTTTAATTTTAGAAATTAAGCATCTCAAAAGTTTAATTTTTAAGTTATCAATTGAAGGAGCTTTGTGTCCCAAACCGAAAGAAGTTAGAGAATCCACCATAGGCTAATAATAGTAAGATTGGGAAGCATTGAATTATGTTCTTGTATCTTACCACTATCTAGCTACTGCCATATCTACATTTTGAGCTGCATTTCTTGATTGCATGGCATTACAAATTGAAAGTTGGGCTCCAAGAGTTATTCATAGTGCAAAAAAACTAGTCACTTACCTTCTTCTTTTCCTCACATTAAGTCCAGGTGTAGCATTCACTGCTTCTTGGGCCTGGGATGGAACATTACCACTACCACCTTCAACATTTCCACAATAATCGTGAAAACTAGCAAGTGAATTTCCACTACCAATTTGATAATTCAGTCTCTCCTTTATATCTTTCTCGTGTTGGTATTCTTTAAGCAAAGTTTTCATTTGTCACTTCACATTATGACTTACTTTTTTACAAGGTTCTACATCTCCTTTAACCCTAGCTAAATGCTTCTTTAATCGGGTTATTCCTCCACCTTTTAAATGCTTCTTACGAAACAAAAAAATTGTATGGTTCTTCATACCTAGGACTAATGTAGCATGAGCCCAAGCTAGATCATTGTATCTTCCTAAAGCAATTTGATCATAAGTACTTGAACTTCCTTTCATTTATTTGTAACAATAAATGAAGACATCAATTTTGTAAGAAATTAATCTTTTAGTAGTTTTATCAACAAATTTAGTAGTGCTAAGTCCTTCACGAGGCAATGCAGCATAAATATTGTCTTTATAATTCAGCATAAAGAAGTAAAGATTTATGAAACTAGGGTAAAATTTAGAAATAGAGAGACATTCCTATTGGAGAGTGGTAAATTCATGCTAAATTTAAGATCGACGTACAGTGTTATGCTTTGTAGTCTTGAAGGTTCAAAGATTTAGGAAGATGACTCAATGAATCCAAAAATTCAAGCCATGACTTCAACATCCTTAACTTCACTTAGCATGTTCATCTTTATTCTTGTTTTTTCAGGAATAGTATTATTACCATCGACATATCTTCATAAATCTTTGCCTTAATAAATATCTTAAAATGCATAAGTTGAGTAATTTTTTCATTAAGATGAACTAAGAAACTTTCACACTTTTCCAAAGACATGATGCCAAGGTACTATAGATGAGATAAAAAAAGAATAAGAAGAAAATAAGAATTTGAATATGCAAAGACTATTAGATATTGAGATGGACTACTTTTGGGATAATTAAAGGTGAAATTAGAGTTGAGATGGACAAAAGACTAAAAAAAATGAGATTAGACAAAGTCTTTGATATCATGACAACTTAGAGATATTTTAAAAATCTTTTGGCCAGAAATATAATTGATTAGATTTTACCTTTTTTGCTAATTTACTATACAATTACAATGGCATAATTTTATACTCAATTAATTATTTACCCAATAACCAAATATCATTACACTATTTTTAAGAATATGTCAATTATTTATTTAATTTAAAGTATTTATATTTTCAGTTTTAATTTAAGTTCAAACTTTAAATTCATACATGTCGTGCATTTAAATCACTACAAGAAAAATGTGCTTTTGCGACTGTCTTTACCGATGAAAAATGCGGACTTTCCGTCGGTATGTAAGATTAGCGATGGACATTACCAACGGATAAAAGCGTCGTAGAAACGGCCGTAGCTAACAAATACCGACAAAAAATAATTACTTTTGTGCAAACTGTGCGGGAAATTGTTCCAAATTTACTGACGGAAATTATTGTTCTGTCTATAATTACCGACGGTAATGTTTATTTCATCGATAAATGTTTTAGTTTTAACGATAGATTTTTATATATCCGTCGGTAAATGAATTAGAAAATTTTTTATAAAAAATTTACTATCAATACCGTCAATAAATTTTATTTTGCATAATTTAAACAACTATTAATGTAATAATATAAATTTACATTTTTAAACATAAATTTGATTAATGATATAAGGTTGAAAATATCTTAATTGATAATAAAAACATTAAATTGTACATAATAAGTTTTCGTATCTCTAATAAAATGATCAAAAGTACACTATTAATTTGGAGACGACAAATGCTCTGATTGATGCAATGAGTTGCTACCCCTACCCTTCAACCCATCCATCTCATTACGGAGCTGAGCTATGTACTCCATCGACTGTTGCAACTGAGTTGCCAGCATCTGTACTGTGCTCTCAAACTGAATGACTCTCTCATTGGATGCTGATCGCCTACTAGATGTAGCTGTACTGGACGTGGAGGATTGCGAATAACATGTATTCGCAAATAAACCTAAACCGAATATCTTTCCTTAACGATCCCTATCACCCACTGCATGAAGATAGGTTTGAGTCTTATCAACATCTTCAGACTGCTGAGACTATGCTTTCTTAAATTTGGTCCTACCATAAGGCAATGTTTATATTAGTAAGTGATAATTATTAAGCATTAATATTAAACTATAAATTTCACATACATTGAGTTATCTATAACGGTTGTTCACGAATGTCACACCGTCATATTTCTTAGTGTGAGTGTGCAAAAAGAGCTGACGGGGTGTAGGCCTCATGCCCATAGTCTTTTCCTACATAAGAATAAAATATTATAAGTGAATTAGAATTTATAAAAATTTCGGCAGAGTTTCCTCTATTTTTATGAAATTTACCTCCTGTTGAACAAAGAACAAAACTAAAAAACACAGCCATATATGGCATCAGACATTTGTAACATTATCATTTTCAACAAGAAACATATATTTTTATTCCAAATTTCACACATAAAATTCAATAGAAATACAGCTAAGTAAAGAAATGACAATATAAATTTAAAGTGTAGATACTTACAAGTCTCTTTGCATACTCTTGGCGGGTAATAGATCCTTCTGTATGTACAGGAAGATTCTCTCCCTCCGGTCTTCCACGTCTGTTGGCCGAATTAAGCTCTGAAAGGGGCATTGTCTCAGGTGATGTCCAATACTGCTGTCAACGACTCTATATTTCTTCAGAAATATAAGACGGTCGTACACCTACCCTGTGTATCGCAGCAACAAAGTCGCGATAACGTATACATGCTCGTCTTTCCCATACTCTATAGACGATCTCTAATTGAGAATCCAAAAAAAATTATTTCTAAAACAAAAGGAAAAACATTTAATTAATACTTATGATATAATGATATTTATCTAATAAATGTACAAAACTGTTAATTAAAAAAGAAAATAATAATTTTTGTTGTACCTCAAACTCGTGATAGTAAAATTTCCTTGTCGCATGAGAGATATTCTTCTAAGCAAAGCCCTCAATATCAATCTTCTCCTTGAATTTTGACGTCATGTTTCTTGAACACGGTCCAAATGGAAGCAACTTAATATAAGATTGAAAATTTTTATACCGTTTTGAAAATTGAAACTTATAACTTAATTATAAACGTATAGTGTCAATGTATTTTCACTTACATATTATTGACAATTGTAATGTAAGTTCTTTCATCGGATCCCTCTGCTCCAGGCCGATGGCTGCTTTCTTCATCATCATTGTTTACCCCTAATACCTCTGTCGGTATAGGGGTAGTAAATGATGTAGGAGTTGTGGATAGTGCAGCAGCATCTACGGAAGGTACCTCATCTGTAAGTGTAGTAACTGGAGGGGGAAGAGGAAATTCAGTCCAGCTGCTACAACATGAGATGCTTCACTTGTACAGTAAGTACCTTCGAATCGTGGTCTAAATCTTGGTCGCGAAATATCCTATCTTCTCTTTGGTGCCATATTTCAACCTGAAATTAATATTAAGCTTCAGCTCTTCGAAGTTATGACAAGTAATCTCAGTGCATCACATGTAGATAATATACTACAAACATCATACAAAGTCGCGAGCTTCTTATATATGTCAGATTCAAGGATAAAAAAAATAGGAACGAAATTAAAAAAGTTAAAATAAATGTCATGTTTAGTCAAGATGGAAATAAATAAACTAATTATATAAATCGTTATCCTTATAAATTATAAGCAAAACTAGATTATTCTAAATTTACCTATTACCATTATAAGTATAAATAAATTATTATAATTATAAATGGATTTACCTATTAACTATAAAATAGATTAACTATAAAATGAAAATGGATTTAGATTTAACGAAAAAAGATTTAACTATAAATAGATATTATTATACATAATTCTAATTTTGACTATAATTATAGAATGCTATTGCTCTCTATATATATAGTTCTTATATATACATTTCTACTAGAATGTATTCTATAATGTATATTATATAATGTAATATAATATATAATATTGTGGTAAAAATTCAAAATTGATTTTCATCTTCCTTAGAAAGAAAAGATGAAATCAATATGAATACAATCATTTAAATAAAGTAGACAAATATTTAATATTGAATAGCTAAAGAAATTTCATTAAGAACACACAAATACTTAGTTCAATAACTTTGGCTTCTTTAAACCAAGTAAGGCATTAAGCCTTACAAAGTCATTCTCAACTATGATCGTGTTCCAATAGAAGAAAACAAAATACTAGTTCTGTATTTTCTAAGTTAAAAGATAATGTATTCTTCCTAAACCAAGCCAAAAAATCCTCCTAATCGTGTTAGAAAACTTCCAAATCAAGTTGTGCTGCTAGTCATTTTCATTGAATGTGTCCACGGTCAGTTTGCTTCTACAACTTCTAGCTTCCTATTTGAACTTAAACTCTAACTTCAACCTTTATCAAGTCCTAACTGGAGAAATGAAATTACACAAAATTAAGGACATTGACTCATAATAATAGAGGAATTAAATATTAAAAACATGAATAATAATGACATTAACACTTTCTCAACTTAAAAATAAAACTTTATTGATTTCAAGTTGAATGATGATATTAAACAAAAATATAGGAAATTTCAATCAAATGAATAAGAATAATATAAAGAACGTATGAAAAAGAAATTACAAACTAATTTATAATAGTTCAATAATCAAACCTTATCTACGTCCACTTCCCAAATCTTTTAGGAATCCATTGAAATCTTCTTTCAACTAAGTGAAGAGGAACATCCTTATAATAATCTTTGTTTAAATAAAAAGTAACTCTTATACAATCTTTCTTAAAGATTACGAGTACCCTAAATCCTTCTTAGATCGATTAACTATAAGAGATACAAAGCCAAAGTTTCTTTACAACTTGAATAAAATGTACTTGTTCACTTTAATGCTCAATGGTTCATAATCACTTCATAATGAATGAATGATTACTTGTGAATACTTAAGAACGATTATAAAAGTGTTATCGTAACTTTAGAATATCTTAAAGATGTTAAAAACCTAAATGCTCATGTATTTATAATCATAAAATATTCGAATTATCATTAGCACAAAATCTACTTATAAAGTGAATTGATTGATCACATCCAATATTACCCAACATGCATCCTAAAGGGGAGGATGACTATTCATAAAAGTTGAATGAGCATTGTCAATATCTGAATGCAATTGTATCTTCAAATTAATATAAAACAAGTTAATGTATTATCTGAACATGGAAGTCTCTAAGGGACAATTAATTGAACAACTCATAGGCAATATGTATTATCTCTAACTAATCACAAAACAAGTGCATTTTTCCATTATTTACTAACAACAATACATGTAAACAACAAATAAACCAATAATGACACAAAAAAACACACACACCAACAATCATCACACAAAAACCAAGCACCCAACACCCACATTATACATATATATAACCATATAAGAGCTTCGTTTTTTGGAGACAAAATAAACCCAATAGAGAGCTTACCTAAAAATGACGCACGATGGGTCAAAAAACAAGTAGAAATTGACGGTGGAAGTAAGGAAAACCACACAAAATTGACGCAGCTGAGGGAGGAGAGAAGAAAAATAGCAGAGGGGGAGGGGGTCGGATTAAGATGATAACTAAAACGACGTCGTTTGGATTAAAATCAAACGACATTTTAATCCAAACGACGTCGTTTTTTTTATGAACAACTTGTCATTTACCGACGGAACATATTTTTCGTCGATATTTAAATTCACCAAATATCGCGCCATATCTTGCCGTTTTATTTTGCGAAGGATTCAGTATTCCGTCGGCAATTTGTAATTTCTCGTAGTGTTTTAATGACAGAGAGTGTTCACCGTCGAAAAATTAATGATGGATTATATACCGTAGATAAACAACCGACGCTGACTATTAAACAAAGCATATTTCACTGACGGAACTATTTTTGTTGGTAAATTTCTGACGCTATTTAATTGCGAGAAGCATTCCCACAATTTTTACTGACGGGCATGGTTTGGTCGTCTCTATGTTTCATCGAAAAATTTGCGCGAATGTTTTCCCTCCACCTTTACCGACAACAATTGTGTCCGTCGCAAAATGAAAATTTTCACGACACTTTTACTGACGGATAATATTTTTTTGTCGATAATTAGCTTCGATTTTGTTTCCGTTGGTAAATTTTCATCACTAATGTATGATTTTCTTGTAGTGAAGGATGACTATAGATAATTAATCTACTTTCTTTTAAGTTTAATCTATGGTGTTAATGATTTGGCTATATTCAAGTGAATTTTCTTTTTGATTTGGCTATAAAATTTCCCCTTACTTGTGAACATGTGTGTGATGACCTAATTTGGTAGTATAAGGTTGTTTTATGGTAGAAAGTTTACAGTAGAACCAGATTTGAAATATGTTGATAGGCAAACAAGTGTTTTCGATTATAAGTATATAAAATTATATTTATGCATATCATCAACAACTATATTTATTCATTTATTTATACTTCTTTATCTCTTTTGTGTAGTTCAAAAGAGTGTACAATTTCTTTGATGTCATACAAAAAGGATGGAAGCATTTGAGGCCAATTTTTTATATTGATGGCTACTTTCTAAAGATAAAATTCAAAGGCCAACTATTGAGTGCAGTTGGGAAGGATGTTGATGGAGGAATATATCTATTGTCTTGGGCTGTATAGAGGTACAAAATATGAATTCTTGGACATGGTATATGAATCTGTTGGCTTATGACTTGGAATTGGATAGTGGTGAAGGGCTTACAATTATGTCAGATATACAAAAGGTATTTAATTCTTCATATATTTATAGTTTATTATTATAGAAATTTCATATTAACTTAAATTAACTTAATCTTTTCTATTATTATAGGGATTGATTAGGGCTATGGAAGAGACATTACCATATGCCATTTATCAGATATGTGGTAGTCACATATACCATAATTGGTATATGAATTAGAAGGGAAAGAATTTGCAGAAGCGGTTTTGGAATTGTGCAAGGTCAAATTATGTCAAAGATTTCAATAAGTAGCTGAAAAGATTGGATAAAATAAAACTTGGATGTGCATCAATACTATTTGAATAACCTAAGGAGTGGTAGATAAGATGTTACCAATCTTTTGGATCGAAATGCTTGATTGGCAACAACAATATGAGTGAAAATTTTAATGGGTGGATCTTACTAGTAAGAGATAGGCCATTATTAGCTTGCGTGAAACCATTAGAATCATGGTGATAAAGAAACATTCATATAGGAGATAATTTGTGCAAGCTTAGAATTCAGATGTTGCACTGATGATTATGAATAGGAGATAATTTGTGCAAGCTTAGAATTCAGATGTTGCACTGATGATTATGAAGAAATTTGAGAAGAATAAGAAAGATTCAATGCAACGGAAAATTGTAACACCCCCTATACGAAACCTACAACCATCTATATACATAGTAACCAAATTCCTATACACGCATTCAATGTATACAATTCTATTCAATGCTATACATATACACATTACAAAACTCCCCAATGCTTAACATTATCATTTAACAGTAGGAATACATCTTTACATTTACATGGTAATCCAAAAGAAAACATACAATTTCCTTTCTTCATTACATGTGCAATCATCTATAACTAAAAACACATTCCAAAATTACTTTTTCTTCTATCTATTGGCCTTGGTCCTTGCAGATGTATCCTGTACCTCACTCTTATAACTTGGATTATACGGATTAACACTCGTGCTAAGCTTGAAAGCTTAGTGGGGGAAAATACTTAGTTTGGATGACCACTTGTAGCATTCATTCGCCAAGCATACATATTCAAAAATTCCATAACTCATATACCATAAATTCACATTCATGAACTAAACATTGATATTCATGCTCATGTAAACAATGATGGCATACTTAAGCAAAGTACATAATGCAAATATGCTTCAAGATATTATCCATATACCGAAAATGCACATTTATAAGCCAAATATTGATATCCAATGCTCATTGATACAAATTATCAATATAATTGCACATCATTACAAACAGTACAAATGCTCATCAATACCAATTATTCATGTTGTCATATTGTAATTCTTATTTATGACTGTTATGTTTCCTTTCTGTGTTAAGCCTGCATATTTTCTATGGGCATGGATAACAGATGCTGTGGATATCTGAAGATATCAAACTATGGATACACGAAGGTATCGAATTGTGGACATTGGTAGTGTCAAATTGTAGCAACTGCACTATATCCCTAAGGCATGCCTATCTATCCACAACCAAGAAAATAGATCAGGCACTATAACCTTTCCTTTAACCATTTGCAAATTTCACAATTCATATACAAATCATATGATATACATTTCAAGTCATAAAATCTATATTTGCATTCATACATGAAATTCATGGCTTACCACCATTAGAAGGGTATCAAAATCACACTTGTATAATCATATTATACACATATAAGTAATGGATATGCATACAAATCATTTATGTACATGTAAATTTTCTTTAGAATGCATTATGCTCAATCTTATATTCCAATGTTTAGTCTCTCAATTCAGATGTGGTAAGTCCTATTTCATTTATTTCTAGGTGTTTGAAAATTTTTAGAAACATTCAAAAAGGTTCAGATAAGATGCGGTAGAAATCGGAAGCAAAAACAATGCCAGGGTCGTGACAGACACACTCCCCATTCAATACCACTACTTGTTCCTTAATATGCATACAGAAAAAGTTAGAACTGGGTTTCTAGGTCTTCTAGAAATGTTTTCCTCTATGTCTATTCTTTCTTTAGCATTAACAATTAGATCATTTGAACTTCTAAATCATGAGATATAGACAAAATATCATAAGCTTCTCCAAAATAGGGACAACATCAGGTCATTTTTTTAGATCTCAATTTCCAAGGTCATAGAGCTAGAATTAAGTTAGAGTCCCTTCTATAGATATTTATTTCTATGTCTTTGGTTTCATATGCAACTAAAATCACATAATTTGAAGGTCTCTAGGCTAAGATATGACTCAAAAAATGTGACTAGTTCAAATAAACCTTAGACAAAATTCCACTATACGATAATCTCTTGTCATATTTGACCATCTTTATGCAAGATAACACTAAAATAACACCAAAGCATTAACCTAGCAACCATTCTACATCCAAATGAATCTTTTTATACATTAAAATATACACAAATATAGAAATGAACTAAGTGAAGTCCCAAACCTCAAAATTGACAAAATAGGTCTTCTATTGCCTTTCCTTCCCTTCCTCTTTGGCTTTGCTTGACTCACTAACTAGAAACACCAAAAATATACCTACCAATCCCACTTCCAACTTTATAATTTCATTCCTTTGTAAGCAAAATAAAAAGAGATAAAGGTGAAGAGAAAATTCCTAACGTTTACCTTGATTTCCACCTAAGATTGACTTGATTTCTTAAATGAAAAATGATGGGATGAAGAAGGTGAAATGGAGAGAAGAAAACTTTAAAGTTAAGTCATCAAAGTGTTGTCCATCTCCTCTCTCCATATGCCTTTTTCATGAATTTTCTAGTCTTAGACACATGTTTCAATCCCATTGGACCATATGTCACAATCCTATTGGACCATGTGTTACA
>JANZXP010000003.1:21671454-21696415 GCA_027576715.1 Erythroxylum flavicans
CAAATAAACCAACAATGACACAAAAAAACGCATACACCAATAATCATCACACAAAAACTAACCACCCAACACCCACGGTATACATATATATAACTATATAAGGGCTTCATTTTTTGGAGACAAAATAAACCCAATAGAGAGCTTACCTGAAAATGACGCACGATGGGCTAAAAAACAAGTAGAAACCGATGGTGGAAGTAAGGAAAATCGCACAAAACTGACGCAGCCGAGGGAGGAGAGAAGAAAAATAGTAGAGGGGGAGGGGGCGGGTTAAGATGATAACTAAAACGACGTCTTTTTATTTATGAACAACTCGTCATTTACTGACGGAACATATTTTCTGTCGGTATTCAAATTCACTAAATATTGTGTCATATCTTACCTCCTTATTTTGCGACGGATTCAGTATTCCATCTATAATTTGTAATTTCTCATAGTGTTTTAATGACGGAAAGTGTTCACCTTCGGAAAATTAATGATGGATTATATACTGTCAGTAAACAACCGATGTTGACTATTAAATAAAGCATATTTCACTGACGGAACTATTTCTGTTCGCAAATTTCTGACGCTATTTAATTGCGGAAATCATTCTCGTAATTTTTACCGACAGGAATAGTTTGGTCGTCGCTATATTTCGTTAGAAAATTTGCACGAATATTTTCCCTCCACCTTTATCAGTGACAATTTTGTCCGTTGTAAAATGAAAATTTTTAAGACACTTTTACCGATGGATAATGTTTTTCCGTTGGTAATTAGCTTCGATTTTGTTTCCGTCTTTAAATTTCCGCTGCTAATGTATGATTTTCTTGTAGTGAATCATCTAAAAACTTTAGATAAATCCCATATTAACCAAACCACAACCAATGAACCAAACCGGACATAAACTAAAACAAAACGGTGCATCATTTCATTCAACTCCAATCTAATATCCAACCCAACATAATCACAAATCTAATTTACAATTTAATTCCAACTTCCAACCCATTCACAATCATAAATACAATTAAGTAGGACAAAAATCAATTGAAAACACACCTAAAAAATTCACAATGTATTGCTTCGGGTTTTTAGGTGGGTCAAGTTTGGATTTGGAAATTTTCTAGATATGGTGATTCTAGATGTGGTGATGGCAACAACGGTGGACGGTGGTGGCAGGAGGAGACTAAAGTGGCGTGGAAGAGGGTTGAAGTTGTTTGGTGGTGGTGTGGTTTTCGTAAAGGAGGGTTGTTCTTGCGGTGGTGGTGTGGAGGAAATCATGCATCGTGCGGTGGTTCTGTTGTCGACGGAGAAGGAAAAGCAGCCGCCTAAGAGGAGAACAAGAGAGAAGAATGGAGAGTGTATTGTGTGATGTGAGAGAGAATGGAGGAGGAGAATGTGAGAGAGAAACCAAAATCAAAAATGAGAGATGAAATGAAGCAAATTGGTGTCTGGTGTGTTGGGGGTAGGGATAAATTTTCCATTTTTGCTAATTAGTCCCTCAAATTTATGAAACTTACAGTATCGACTGGTATTTTGAATACCCACCAGCACGAAAACACTCGGTACCGGCCAGTACCCACGACCAGTACCATAACTACTAGTATCGTTTTATTTTTTGGCCAGTACAGGCCGATATGGAACAATATTCATTACACTGGCTTAAATTATTGTGGAAAGAGAAACTAGTGCTATTGGTAGTAGATAATGTTGGCGTTATTACTAATGCACAAAGGCAACATGTTCAAGATAGCTTGGTATTAAATTGGCTCCTGATTTAATTGCAGAGTTATCTTTATATGTAGTGCTTATAGAAGATGGAAAAATGGAATTATATCCCAATAAGTCAGATAGTAGTATTTAGACAGTCTATTTGATCCTAAAGGATGTGGCTTATTTGTTGTTACGATTTAGAGGATGAGAATAGAAAAATGATTGTTGATGTAACGCCCACCAAGGTATTTAAAAGTTTTGATGACTCCGGGGTAAAGATCCACTTCCGCCACCACCATCGTCATGACCGTTGCACTTGTAAAATCCACATATAAATACACACACAAATAGAGACGACAATTGAATGGGAAAATGGAAAAGACCCTTAGAAAGTCGATAAAGATGAAATTAGAGATTGAAGAAAAAATAAGAAACCCTGACATTAAACCAAACCCTAACCACCCTACCCCCAAATGGTAAAGAAAAATTAAAGGAAGAAGATGAAAATTTGGATGATAGAGAGTGAATTAAGAAGATAAAATCAATCCAAAAAAATCAAAAAGAAAAAACAATCAACCACGGCTTAGATCATACATATACATGAATTTCGCATAATAAGTCACAAATATCTATACACGCAATGTATTCTTTAAAAAAAATGGAGAAAAATTGTGTATATCAAATGGAGGTGTTGACAATCAAAATGTTCTTCCTAGGGTGGTGGTGGGGGTGACGAGGCTCGACGAGAAGAAGGATAAAGAGAAAAGGAGATTTTGAAAAAATATAATTATTTATTTACTAATTTATATATTATAATTAAATAATGACAAAAAAATATTTTTAAAATTTAAATTTATTAATATTAATTAATTATTTAAATAAAAATATGACGTGTCTAAAATTATGTTTGACTTGGCTTGCCACATTAGCTCCATTAATGGAGATACTAACATTAGGTTAAATTTGCAAAAAATTGAAAGTTTGGGTATTTAATTATCACTTTTTAAAGTTAGGGTTATAATTGCAAAATTGAGAAATGTTTATGCTTTTTTTTGTAATTAATCATATTTAAAATGAAGTCAACCCTATTTTTAAATACAAACATTCATATTCTATAAATTTAATTACAATATCTTATTTGTGAAGTAACCTTGTAATCATAAAAATATGAATAATAATAACATAATTGCTTGATAATATCTACGTAATTGAAATATTGAATTTTTTTAATCTTTGTGAAACCTTTATATTTAACATTCCACTTATGTGATAAATGATTATAAGCCACTTGCTCGAGTTTAGATTAATTGTAAAAGTTAAGAAAAATATACCTTTTACCATTATTTAATTTCCACTAGTCAAGATGACTTCCTCTATTTAAGATATCATGAAAGACTAACCTATGTTGATTGTTTATCCTTATTGGAGATGATTTAGAGGACAAATGACAATTAGAATAACAGATACTTGTCCTTTACTAGTACATAGAAACTAGTATCTCATTTTTTAAAGGTAACTAATGCTTAACACCAACTAAAAGACGAACACTATTAGATGGAACCAACAATCACTTTAAGCAGTACTCTATCCTATGGAAAACCAAAAAAACTGATACAATGAAGAAGCCTTATGACTAAAAATAATAAAAAAGTGTTATAGCAGCAAGGTTTCGTTATTAAACCCTTATGGGATATTCTTTTTCGCAAATTCCATTTATGCATTAACCTGGGACTCAATCTTGCTACCATTCCTTAAATCGTTGTAGCTTCCCTTATCCTCCTGATTAATCTTTGGCTAATGAATTCTTGGCTCACTTGAGAATTCGTAAATATCCTCCGATTCCTCGTCATCCATATAATACAGACTAGAACTCTGAATGCCATCCTAGATAACATAAGTTCCTCTTTTCTAGAAATTTTGATATTCATAACGTAATCATTGTATTGTGCCACTGAGTGCTGTCATAATGCGATAAGGACTTTATATGGTGCCATAATTTAAAAGAGAATCAAAAATTGAAAAATAAATGACCTATAGACTTGATTTAATCCTTTTAAAAGACATATATAGGTTCAACTTGAGAAGGTTTCAGATTATCCTTTGTATCTAGTTTGCATTTAATAACTAGCCAAACGATTAATGAAGTATAAGGGATCATATTGTGATTCCAAGCTAACTTATTCCATGAGGCCTTAGGATTTTGGGAGATTGTCCTTATTTAAGGCAAACACCTTAATACATAAATTGACTAGCTTCATCTGTCTTCAGCTATGTTGACTTATACCTTTAAGTTAACAAGGATATTAGCTTTAAGAGAATAAAATGTTTAAAGCTTGTATAAGGCTTGTAAATTGTGTTAATTGTCTAATAAAAAGAGGTCCCTTTACCTAACTAATGTTGTATTTAAAAATATGGATTGATTAGTCCTTCATTTATAGGATCTGTCTAAGATTCCATAAGGTGTCAGCTTTAGGTTTAGCTTTCCATATGCTATAACCCTTTAAAGAAGTGAGTATGTAGTCATTTTACCCAGAGTGACTCTTTATTTATTCATAGATTCGATATCTTCTTTATAAAGAGCATTTTAACATAATTTTAATGAAATTTATCCCAAGATCCCCATTCTCCGTTGGTAGATATAGATCTATCCAGCTGACATAAATTTGTCCATTTGATCCTTGACACCATTGCTTTCTCTGCCAACCTCGACCATAAGAACTTCCTTAATAACCTTTCAGTCGATAATTTCATTATCTCCTTTAGAATTGTTATATGAGTACTCTAGTAAATATGGAGATTTTTTAAAATAAAATTGATCAATTATAGCTTGCCCTATAAAAAAAGGAATCTAATACACCAAGTATTAAGCCTCTTATGAATAAAGCAATAAGTGGCTTACAATCTGAGATAGATAATCTCTTTATAGTAATTGGGATCTCTAAATACCTAAGAGGAGTTGTCCATTTTTAAAGCCATTGGTAAAATGAAAAAGCTGCTTTTTGAAGATTATCACTCAACCACAATAAGTCCTTAAACTAATTCAATGATTTAGTGAAAACCTCTACAAATTCCTTTATAGAACTATAAAGCAGTAGTGTGTCGTTTACAAAGGAAAGTTTAAATATATCAATCTTATTACATTTATAATGATATTTATAACCAATATTTAATTCAATTAGTCTTGTGAGTTCCTCCATGCTTAGGGCAAACATATATGGAGATAATGAATCTCATTTCCTAAGTCCCTTTGCAACTCCGAATAGTGAGGTTGGTTCTCTATTGACTAAGATTGGCTATGAAATGGAAGTAATACATTTTCTCAACCAAGCTTTCACAATGCTAAACAAGAATTTTCAATTTAGGGAATCAAAAGTTTTGTTGAAATCAATCTCAAAATAAAGTTTATTATCTCCTAACTCTTACTATAACTTTTGAATAATTCTTAGGCAATTTGCATGTTGTCATTAACGCTTCTTTTATAGATAAAGCATCCTAATAAGGGCTATCGATACACTTGAGAATCATCATTGATCTAAAAGTCAATAACTCAGAAATGACTTTGTAGATCACATTACAACATCAAATAGGCCCATAATCAAATATCCTAGAAGGATTTGATATCGAAGGAATAAAAAAAAAAAGTAAGTCTAATTAAGCTCCTTTAGTAATTTTCCACTTATGAAAAATTCCTAGATAATGTTAGTAAGTATATCACCTTATACGTCCCATGCTTCTTTTTTTCTTTTGAGGAATCAATTATTGAAACCATTTGGTTTAGAGGACTTGTCTTGTCTTAAGATGAAAAGTGTTTGCTTTGTCTCAATGTTAGAGAACTCCATGTCAAAGAGAGAAACTTGATTCCCTGAGATAGATTGTGTAATAAAGCATCATGTGTCTTCACTAAATAGGCTAGCTTTATTAACAGTCCCAACATCCTCTTGACATAATTAAAACTATATCTTTTAATTGTTATCAGTCCATGATAGTAGTGCTCTCTAATTTTTGTAAGGAAACAATTGTATTGACATTTCTCCTAGCAAGAATGACATTAAGAGTAATGCAGCTCTAGAGTTTCAACATATATGTTTAAATATGTTTGTTCAATAAGTTCAAGTTTCATTTGTTGGATTAACACTTAATTGGTCTTAGAGTAGGTTGAGAGAGGTTAGACTTGCTTGTTTATCCATTTTTGTAATGGTTTAGCTCATCTTATTTAGTTAAATTAACTTACTTTTGACAGCTTTTAGCTAGCTTTTACGCACATTATTATCCTTTACAATCTTACGCTTATGTGTTCCAACCCTTGTTATAGCTTTCCTGAAGCATGAAACCTCTAAAAGATAGGTGATGAACTTGAAGGGAGCATTCCTTATCACTATTTTCTCATTGAAGTGCATTTCTATTGATGTTTGATTGGAATAAAGAGGATTCTTGAAGAGAGCAAGTTGAGGGGATACCTTATCATCCAAGCAGAGTTAATAAGGCATATGCATGTTATTTTTTTTTAGAAATTAGTTTTCATATTGATTGTTGTTCTAAATATAATAATTGCCACTATATTTGAGATCAGTCATACCTACACCGCTAATGTATCTCGTGAAATCCTGATTGCTATCATTTGTCTTAGACCTTTATCTGTACACCTCTTGTTCTAGTAAGTGCAATTAAAATAACCTGTTATCACCTAAGGTATAAAGGAGCCCGCCAGTATATCTATTTTTTTTTTTTCCATATTCTCAATCTATTAGATAGTCTCCCTTTATAAACCAAAACATTGTCAAGGTGTGGGTTAGATTCCAAGGTGATTGTAACTTGTAACCTTTTTTGTTAGTATTCTTTTGTAATTGTATTTTTAATCTAATTTACTTATTTAAAAATATGTATTGAAGAGTAATTACGACAATTTTAAATTTGTATATAGTTTATTCGTATTATTATCTTAAGTAGTTTAACTTCAAATTTAGCTTCACCCGCAAAATTTCTGCATTGCTTTTACTTGTGTAGTGTTTTCATCGCCATGTCTGAATTGACTTGACTATTATCATATTATTTTTGAGGTCCTAAATCCACACCAGGCTTTCCCAGAGTGGGCTTATTCTCCGGACCAATCATGTCCACTTCAATAACTCTGAGCACGTTACAGTACATCTACCAATTAATAATAGATGTGCATAATTTTGAAAATAAAACTTGTCTTTTCTTTTTCAGTCACAGTCAGCTCATTTATATTTGAAGTTTTTACGATATTTTATTTTCTTTGAAAGCTGATATTTATAACTAATTAATTAATTAATTAATGATTTCAATCATCTCCAACTCATCTTTGTGAAGTTTTGCTTTTGCGCACAACTGAGGGCTTCTTATCTTATGAATAATGCACTATGCAGTGCAGTACAACGCCTGTACTTAACATCTGTACTGCATAAACTCGGATATTTTGCTATAAAAATGCAGCAACCATATCCACCTCTAACCTGATATCTTCCTCATTCTTCTACATGTTAAATTATCTCCATGCCACGCACGAGAGGGACTGGGACTTGGGAGTGATGTAATATTTCTTCCGGTGGGCAGTTTTATGGTTAGTACTCAAAATTTTAACTAACCTTCTTTTAACTTATTCATTGGCGTGTTCAATTTTTATTATTAAAAATTTATAAATTTTTTTATTAACTTAACAATTAGCTAATCAAATAATTTAACAACTACAGCTTGAGACTTCTTTGCGTGTAAAAGAGTTGCCGAAGATAAATGCTACTGAAAACTGAAAAGTACAATATGTGAAAAGATATTTCGTGCACCAATTGCATTTCAAAGTCTATTAATTAAGTGATACTTCTACTAAATCACCGCCTAAATCTTAGCCAATTCGAAAAGTCATTGGCAGTTAAGGTTCCGTTTCTTTTTCTTTTCGTATTCCAGTTGGAAAGCATATACGTAGGGGTTAGAAATTTTATGCCAATGTATCAGGAGAAAAGAAATTGCAAAACGCTTGCTTTAGAGTTACTACAAAGTAAAGTTATACATGTTGTGTTACTTTCATTTCTCCAATATTAACAGGAACTAAATACATCAAATTGAAATTTAACCAAACTAGACCAATAATTTCTACGCGGGATTTGAAAGGTCCGGATCCTTACCCAATTCCTAATTTCTAGAATCGAATGCTTAAGAAACACTCCTTTTGCAGCTTTTGTCAAAAATTTATAAATTTGTATACAACGTATATTTAGCGAGAGGGGAAGTTTTCAAATTGAAATGACTGATTGATTGACAGCTGAGCAGTGCGTGGTAAGAAAGTTTGATGTTATTTTCTTGCTCAATGGACAAGATACCGGCGCCTATATTTGCTCATCTTTTATAATGTAACAAAATACGTAATCATTACGTATGCACATGCCAAGGCTTCATTTACTCCGTGTATGGGGGTCCAAGCTGATTCATCATTTTATTATAATTCACTGCATGTTAGACCGCTGTTCACGGACAAGGAAAACGTGAGATGAATGGATCGTGGTACAAAGAAATTGTCGGTATCTCTTAATTTGTTGAATTTTGGAGCTCAGGAGGATTAGTTAAACAAGAGAATAATGCCAAGTAGCTACATGCCGAGGTTGAAGGTACAGGGACCTTTAACTTTCCCTTTGTTAGAACTGGCACGGGATCCACATTGTCACCGACAGCACAACTTTCGAGAATTGGTATGGGATCCACAATACAATAGTGTAAGACACCGCAAGTTTCAACCATTCCACTTCTAACGGACCCAGCCACTCTTGCTTGCTAATCTTTGCGTCACTAATTTTGTAGTAATTCAAGTAATTTACTTAAATATTAGAATGTCTGTGAGAGTTATGGGGTACTAACTCTACTGTTAAGAAATATTTGTGACTTGAATTTAATTTATGATACGATAATTATTAAAAGATATTTTAATTGTTGTAAAATTAAAAGTATGATATTGTTTAATACTCAAATTTATTACAATAACTTTCATCATGGTCAAAACTTGATTGCTAAGTAAAATTACGTTATTTTATTAATTATCGAACCAGAAACATAATTAATGTAGGATATTCTGAAAATCTTAAAAGGGACTTTAAAAAGTTTATTCTAAAGTTTACTCAAAATATCAGTTCGTTCTCAAGTTACAACAATTGGTTGAAATGAACCATTGACCTATTGTCATCATTTATATAACATGGAAATATGCAATTAACAATCACGACACTTAAGATCATCTAATTCAAATTACATATCTACGTATGTATACTTTTTAACTAAATTTTAAAATTCCATTATTTGTTTATTTACAAACTTCAGTCCATCGCGGCGAGCAACATTCTATGATTACGGAGACTGACACCTAGCTAGTAGACTACTCAACGTGACATGTTTGCATCAATCATTACAAGTTCAATTATTTCTGTCTATTTTATAAAAAATATTGGTTGCTTTAAGCTTTAACCCCGTATGTTTATTAATCACATTTTAAATTATGCTCCTCCTTACAGTAATAAAAAAAAGGATATTGCAAGATTTCATGACAGGGCTGCTTTAAGCTTTAACTCCATGTGTTTATTAATCACATTTTAAAGTATGCTCCTCCTTACAATAATTAAAAAAAAGATATTGCAAGATTTCATGACAGGGCTTTTGTTATCACTTGCTATTATCTAAAATTCTAGTTAAATCTTATTAGACGCAATGCCATGTCACTTTAATTTCCACCCAAAAGAATGTCATTTCGAATGAACTATTATCAACTTAAATTGAGAATTAAAAGTTGTTATAGTATTTCATGCAGTTAGTGAATAAGCTGCTGCTGTATGCTTGAATATAGGTTCGGTACGAATGAGTGAATAAGCTGCTGCTGTATGCTTGAATTTAGGCTCGGTACAAATGATCTCACTATTTTAAAAGAAAAATTATTAAATAACTCAAACAGTTATTTTCGAGACGAATGAAAGTTCCAAGTTACCGCCATTATTTTATTCCCAGCAAAAAGAAGGAATGATTTTTTTTTGACGGTCAGAAAAAAAAAGGGAATGATCGGACATACTAAACTCGTGAAACTAATAATTGTTTTAAAAATCCCATGTCCAGCGAGAGCAGCTGTGTTAATTATTAATAAAGCAACAAATTCCATCGCAAACGTGGAACAGTAACGATCGGAAGACAGAAACGAATTAATGACACGCTGTGTAAGAAAAGTAACGATCAGAAGACAGAAACGAATCAATGGCACGCTGTGTAAGAAAAGTAACGATCAGAAGACAGAAACAAATCAATGACACGCTGTGTAAGAAAAGTAACGATCAGAAGACAGAAACGAATCAATGACACGCTGTGTCAAATTTAAGAAAAGTTGCACCACATGATTCATGTGCATGATGAACCCGAATTATTGGAGCCCAAAGAAGAACAGAACAAATTCTCTATTTTAGTTATTTCATTCTTACTTTATTTTATTAAATTTTATCAATATATTTATATTTTAACGAAAACAGAGTACTTTCACTCAAAGAAAAGCATGAGATTGGTTCACTATTTTCTAAAATTATCATGAATTGTGTTTTGAATTTTATTATTCCATTAAAATATAATTTATAATTTAATATTTTAAAACATTTAACTTTAACTTTAATGTTCAAAATGTACTTTAAATAGATAAAAATTAAACAGAATTAGACTTTCATCCATTAAATATTATGACAATAATAATTAATTTTTTAAATTTATTAGTAGGCTTCACTACCATGTATATGTCATATAATATAGTGGAGGCCATATGACTTATTTTAAAATTTTAAAATCATTAATCTTTTTAATTAATTTAGTTTTTCTTGATCTTAAATATATTAGTTAAGTTCTAATTTTCTTCCATTTAATCCAAGCTTCTAATTCAAAGAGGGTTATCAATCTATGACAACTCTATATATAACTACAATTGTAAGAACTTAACAAAGATTGATCGTGATTATGTCCTCTTCATCTTCTTCATCTCCATAATCATCCCCATCCATTTCTTCACTTTCTTCATCATCATTTAGGATTTTGGAATCAAGACGAGACCTGTTAGGGTAAATCTCAATATCATGAATGAAAAAGCAAAGAGCCCATCTTGTACTATAATGTTTGAGAGCAAGTTATGGTGTTATATCGTCAATAGCGGTAAGCTGTCAAGTGAGTGTTAGAGTATGTTACTACTATTAGGAGAAGAAACTGAGAACTAAGTTAAATAAGCCTAGAGTATATTGTCCTAAAATTTATGGTGCTTTCATAGTAGTATGAAATGGGTGTTGTGCAATGTAGAGTAGTGGTCAGTGGTAGTAGATTGGAAAAGAAAAGAAAGAAAAAGAAACACATGAAGATTGACTCAAAACTATGACTAGCTATCCAATTATTGCAAGGAATACAATGTTGGCCTTAGTTGTTATCTAGTTTCAAGGAATACAAAGAAGCTTATATCAAATTGGGAGGAGATGAACCAGCAAAAGCTCTAAACAAATTATACAGACATAGTGACTTGTTGAGTATGATGAGTAAATTGGAGGGTACATGCATTTTTACGGAGATATATTTGTAGATCAAGGCCTGCTGTTCTAGCTCCATCTACTGAGATAGAGTAAAAGGAACTCTTATACCTAAAAAAGTAAATTGCAAACTCCTACTCAAACTTTCAACAAAACTTGCAAATTTGAATACAAAATTTTTCTTTTTTAGAAAATTTATGGTACCCAAAGGAAACATGGAGTTATTTCAACTTTAGTAGGACAAATAAGAAAGACAACTAAGCTCTACCTATTAGTCCTACCAATTTCTTTTAACTTAATTACATGTTTTCATTTCAAATATAGTTGATTGTTTAAGATTTTAACAAGTTAAGAGTAGAAAGAGTGAAAATCACCCTTTCTTTTAGACACGACTCCATTTTTTGGTTTCCAGACAACACACTTCCTAAAAGATGGAAATAAGACAAAATGAACATCTAATCCATCTTATCTATCTCCAAAAACCACTTCACAAAATCAAATACTAATGAAACCCTATAAATTAACTTTGACTAAAACAAAAACTACCAAGGAAAAAGCATAAGAGCATTATACAATAATACCTGAACTTCTACTATATGCAGAGGGTGTTAGTTGATAATAAGGAAAGTTAAAGAGTTATTTTGAGCGATTCTCTCCATCAACCCACGACTTATACTAAGAAAGGAGTAGCTTTTGCTTTGGGTGAAGAAAAGCTGAGCATATGCAGTCACTGTCGAGTATTAACAAAGACCATGACATTAGATCTCAAGAAAAGAGTTGTTTGGTGGAATGACATTGTATTAGGGACATGTAAATCGTCAGTCCTGGCCATCTTCAAAATCCTCCAATCATTACAAGGTGACCAATCAAGCATAGCTGACTAAATTTAAGGATCTTTCTTTTAGCCTCAGGGGTTGAGACTTGAGAAGAAGCTCTAATATTTTCAATTAAATTAGGTCTTTTAATTAAAAACTTAATTAATATTATTAAGATACATATTAATTAAAATAAATTAAAAATGTTAATAATTTTTAAATTTTAAAATAATTCATCTAGCCCCACTAAGTCACGTGAAATACATATGATAATGGGATCCATTATTAAAATTTAAAAATTACTAAAAATTAAAAGATGGAAATTTAACCTCATTTACTTTTTTATCACTTAGAGCAATGACATTTCACTTAAAGGATAGAAGTTTAAGCCTTTTTATTCACTCATGGTCTATTTTACACGTTTTAAAACTGTCAAAATTGAAATTGAACATTCTAAATGTTACGGTTGAAGTTGTATTATGGTAAAAATGATAAAGTTCATAATGCATTTTTAGCCTATCTTTGAGGTGCTATTAATTAAAAAGTTAAAAGGAATAATTTTACTTTCTTTTTAGTCCTATGTTAAGTAATTTTATAATTTATTATTAACTTTTATTTTCGTTTAGAATATTATTAAAATAAAAAGTTCCTACTTATTAGTTTTTTAGAGAAGAAGAATATCTTCTTCATGGAAGAAAGATAGGCTCACTAATAATTATATACTCATATAAATGATGAAATAAGAGAATTATTATAATATAATTTTTATTCTTGTACCTTTTTTATAAAATGAAAATTTATCTACTTGTTTATATAGCTAATGGAGAATTTTATATTTACTAACATAAAATCAATTAATATTATAATAAATGAGGAAAATATTGTTAATAACACAATAAAATTTATATAGTAAAAAATTGCAAGGTAGCTTCTACCTTATTTAGAAATAAAATTTCTTTATTTTCTAAAAATAAATACTTTCTGAGTAAATTCAATGATTCAAAGTTAAATTCCTTTAAACCTATATTTATATAACTCTAAAGCTTCTCTTAAATCACTAGAAATAATTAAGATTTAACCACTCAACTACCTTCAAAATTATTGTGGAATTCTAAAAGTTAATTTTATTTCCATTATTTGACCTAACTTTTTTTTTTGTATAACTCCAAATATTATACATAATTTTTGAAGGACAACATATATAAGGAGCTTAATAAAAATATTTTTAACTTGATCAAGATACTTAAAAAACTTTAAGTTAATTTTCTTCTTAGCAATACATTTTTTGAATAAAATAAAATCATGTGTCAATATTTCCTATCATGAAACATTGGATTCTTTAGAAAATCTTAAGCAAACTTATATCTTTGCTATTTCATTTACTTTAATTATAACTCTTTCAACATCATTCTTAACCAAATAGCACGACAAGTATAATAAGTAGCTACAACATATTACGATTCACATGTGGAGAGTTTGACCATAAGTTATTTCTTTGAACACTATGATATAAAACAAATACATTAATATTTTTTCTACCTTTAAAATCTCTAATAAAATTATCATCACAAAAAGTCATTAAATTAAAGTCTTCAGAAGATGAGCAAAATATATCATAGTCAATAACACCTTTGAGATACTAATGAATTCCTTGGTTGTTTTCAAGTAAAATTTGGAAGGCGCCTCTATAAATAGACTAACAAGTCCAATAGTAAATAAGATATTTATCCTTATGCAAGTCAAATACCTCAAACTTTCTACAATTCTTTTGACTAAAGTTAAATTTACATTGTCTTCCTCTTAAAACTGTGATAGCTTTATTCCACACTATTGAGGAGTTTTAACTAACATACTATCCAACATAATAAATTTCTTAAGCACCCACTTTACAAAACCTTCTTAAGTGATAAAATTTTCTTCCTGTTTTTACTTTACTTCTATTAATAGTAAAAAAATTAATCTATGTCACTAATCTTGAACTTTATATGAAAATTTTGTCCCTTTCAACATCTTTGAATTGTTTCTTGTTAAGATAATTTCATATATATAGAAACAAACAAACAATAGATTATCTTTAATAAGGCCAAAGATGTGATTTGCATTTTCATATCTAATAAAATATCTACTATCATCCTTAGTATAACTCTTCTTCCTATTGTTAATATAATGGTACTTATTGCACTCTCCATAATGTGTAAAAGTGATACCAAAAATAATAGTATAGATTTACCTAGACCTTTTTGGAAACATTAAGACGCAAATTGAATATTAGATTAATATTTAAAGAAAATATTTTAAAAGCTACATTAGTGTTTGGTGGATTGAGGTGACCCAACTGTGACACTATATGACTAAATTGATGCCAATTACTAGGAATTGACATAAACCTAATTATATTAGAGTTTAGAGTACTACTAGTACCTTTTTGAAACATTAAGGTACAAAGTGATACTATAAATAAAGAAATATGCTTCCTTAGATATTTTAAGAGATATTAAAGTACAATTGAGATGTTTGGAGTCTATTATTTTTAATATAAAGAGCATATTTGTGTAAGCATTTAGTAAAACCATTATCTTAGAAATAATTATCGATTCAATTATTTCAAACTCTTGGAAAGTGTTTTAGTTGATATAATGTCGTCTTTAAATTGAATAGTTTTTCTTCTTGCATTTCAACGACATATCTCATTGGTTTCTTAAATAGACTTGTCAAGTTTTTGGTATCCTTAACTTCTCACACTTGTTGTGAAGATGTGGATGATGAAGCTTGAGATGATAAAGTGGTGAAGTTCACGGAGAATAAACATTTTTGAATTCTTAAATGACCCCTTTTTATTCTTTATATTCAAAATATGGAAGGAAATCGTAGGAACCCTCCATTTAAGAGCTTCAAACATATGATGCTTCTTTATCAAATTCCACATCACTATTGTTAACATTCTTTTCTTTGCTTAAATTGAATATCTTATAGCCTTTTGAGTTTTCATCATATCCAAAGAAACAAACTTCTTACTTTGATCATTAAGTTTGCAACTTTGTTATCGTAGAACATGCATATGCGATAAAACCAATACTCTCAAATATGATGAAATTGGCTACACTCCAATTTATGTTTCTTATAGAGTGACATTTACAAGTTCCTTATTGAATTATAATTTGAAAGATAAGCCCCATACAACATGATTATTTAGTTTTTTTTCTCTACAACTCTATTTTTTAAAGAGATATACAAATTATAGAAGAATGATGAATCCTATGGAACTTATAAAAGATCTTAAATTTAGAAATAGATTCTCCATTTTTATCAGTTCTCAAAGATTATTTTCAAAACAACTCTTTTTTTAATCAGAGTTTTCAAATTGTTAAATGCATAAAAGCTTTAAACTTATACTTCATAAATTTACTCATATTTTATTATAATCATCAATGAAGAAAATAAAGTACTAGCTTTAACCAGAAAAATAGAGGATTGATGAAACCACAAACATCTATATGAATAAGTTGGCATGGCTTTGGTGGATTTTGAAAATGATTATTTTTTTAAAGCTTTTCTTTGAATGCTTGCCAAGAAACTATGCCTAATATAATTATTCAGAATGATCTACACTCGAAATGCCTTTAACTATCTTTTTCCCTCCTAAAACCTTGAGTGCATTAATATTCAAATGCTTATACTTCATACGTTATATCGTTAAAGGATCATTGACACCAATACTCAAACATATGGCATTCATAGTGTTCAAGTTCAACAAAAAATCATATTGCTAGTCATAGTCATTATAAATAATATTAGCATCATAAAAGAGTATGTTCCATCATAGAAATTTGAAAACCCTTCTCCAAATTTGAGCAATGCTTAAAATGTTATATTTTAGTAATGAAAAAATGTAAATATTAAAAAGAAGCTTATATTATGAACATATGCTTTCTCTTAAGTAAAATCACATATTTGACTTTAATCTTCATCATTATGTTATCACTAAAGAGTATGGTCCTTATCACTTTGATGTCTAATTCTATAAAATTTCCTTTACAACTTGTCATGTGATTACTAGTTATATTATCAAGGTACCTTATGCTCTTTTATTCTTTTGGCTCATCCTTTACTATAAGTACTAATGTTTCACCCATTTAATCTTCATTAACTTCTTCTAATTTTGTATTATCCTCATAAAAAAATCCCTAAGAATAATAACTAAGCTTTCCATATGAATAATATTCAATTTGTGATTTCTCATTCCTTCTTATGTTATTTTTATCAAAATCATTAATGGATATCAGCTTACACTGGCAGTTATTTTCAGCCACTCTTATAATCCTTTAAATAATTGGATGTCAAATGATTAGGGAAAATACTAAATGTAAGAAAAAATTTCGACAAGGATTAATCGTAAATATGCATAAAATGATGTTGTCCAGGATGAATTAGATGCATTGCCAAGATTAATCACTTCTTTACATGTTATTGAAAATGAAATTAATATAAGAAGAACAAGGCTTAGAGAATGTCTAAGAAATTGTTCTACTTGTATTGAGTTCAATCGAGCCCAACTCACATAATCAAGATGTATTTAAGGGCTTTAGTTCTTTTGTTTATTATTGATCAACATGTATTATTATAATTAGGCATAAGCCCAAACCGTGTTAGTCTTGCTTTATATTTGTTTCCTAGTTTCCTATTTTGGTTAGGACTTAATGTGGGGTTCACTCTAATCTAATTAGGATTACTTAAATTTCTAATTTGATTAGGATTTCTTATGACATTAAGGATATGAACAAAAATAGGATTCTTAGAGTCCTAGTTAAAGTAGTTAGTAGTTAATGTTTTGAGTCCTTGTTACAGTTGATAAGGAATGTTCCTTAAGGAGTCTAGTTGTCTATTATTTTTAAGATTCTAGTCATTAAGGATTTAATGCTTATAAAAGGTTGTCTTATTGTTGTAATTCCTAAATCATCAATATAATAATTAAATTGAGAGTTTTCTTCACTTTTTATGGGAATTCCTTCTTAGTTTTTTGACAAGAACTTGATATGATCTTATCAGGGTAACTTGTTGCGATTAAAATTCTTGTGTCTTTGGTTCTAATCAGTATGCATGGTTGCGATTAAAATTCTTTTGTCTGAGTAATGTAATTAGGATCTTTATCATAAAAATTAAATTGGGACTTTTTTCTCTTTTTTTGAGAATTTCCCTATAGTTTTTTTATAAGAACTTAATCTGAGCTTGTCAAGGAAACTTAAGACGATCAAAATTCTTATTCTTTAATGGCTAAGGAAAAATTTTCTACTAAGGCTTGTTATATTACGTCCTTCCTATCTTAATTCAACCTTTCTTCATAAGCTAGTAAGGATTTACTTAGCTTAGTTCGGTCACACTACTCTCAACTTTAAATTCATTAGTACCGAGTACAAAATAATTAAATTTCAAGTTAATTAACCACTCCTATAACTTTTGTGAAGTACTATGAAATTATAGACTCGTCATCTTTTATTAAGAGTTTCTTAAACTCATCCCTTAGTGTTTGAAGTCACATCCTTTTCAATTTGTTAACTCCCAACACTAAATTTTAAAAACTTTTCCATGCCTTCTTTGATGTGATCTTTTTAGATATTTTCTCAAATATTCTTTCGATCAAACCTTGATGGATGATAGTAATTGCACTTACATCATTCTTCCTTTCCTTCTTTAAGGCTTCCTTTTCAAATTGAGTCAAACTTGTCTCATTTACGGCTTTGTGTACCTTTTGTTGACTAAATTTCATACTCCTTTTCAACTAAGAATGGTTTCATCTTCAGTTCATAATGCTCATAATAATTGAGTTTGATGAGTTAAGGAATTCCCTTCTGATGTCATAATTGGCCTTAATACTACTTTGTTGGAAAAATGATGGGTTCATAAATGCTTTGACACTCATATAAATAACGAAGGAAGATTACTATTGCAATTGAAATTATGTTCTTACGTCTCTTTTATAAACTAAAATATTATACAAATTTTATAGAGCCAATAGAGAAATCTAGACTTACCAACTCAAGTCCACTTAATGATAGAATATAAAGAAGAAAAATGCTTTCAATAACCCAATAAAATTTACATAATAGAAAAAGCTGAGTAATATATTTTAATTTATTATAACTCTCTATTAGTAACTCTAAATATCTCAATATCAGGTTTAGAAAAGAGAAAACAAGTGAAAAACTTTATAAGCTTATAAAAAATTATTAATAAGCTTTTATCTAGTTATGTTTTATTTGATTTTCTCAAGCTTGAAGTAGAGTTAATATTGGCTCATTATGGATTTAAACAATTACAAATATTTTATAAGAAAGAAATATAATATGTGCTAGTACTAATTTTCTTATCAATGTCTAGTCATAATAGTAAATGACTAGAAAAATAATAAAAATAATATACTAATTTAACATAGATTGAATAATTATGATCTTTTTAAAATTTTAGTTACAAATTATACTTATCCTAAACAATACGTAATATAACAAATATACAATCAACTAATTGAATGGAAACTATAAACTAATACTAAGGAATGAGATTGAAAAAGAATTTATTTTCTAGTTCACTCTCCTCCTTGGTTATCCATTGAAACGTTGGTCGTGACAGAGTTCACTATTTTCCAACTTAAACTTCAGTGTAGCTTGTTTCATGTTTTCAATCTCTATTATTTGATCATTAACTTTAGAACCTTTTTTTCTCTTTCTTTTTTAGTTCGTTAACTTTTGAAACCCTACAGTGTTTCTCCTAAACAAAGCATCTTGTTGAGTTGTTTCAAATCTCTCTCTCGTTTTTTTTTTTATTCCCATGGAATGAACATAAATTAAGGTGTTAGGCTCACCTTACGATATTTAGAGACTGAGAATGATCGTCATTCAGTATATATGGAACTTGACCAGAAATGCCTTTGCCATCATTAGGTAAAGAATGAGTTTTGTTGGAACCTTAAATATGGGAAAAAAATTACGGGTTTATTTTTCCCATCGATAATTGAAGGATTCACTGTTTTATTGATTGATCACGATTAATGATTGTGATGACTTGAATTGGATTATAAGTGTCACGTCACTTCAGAATCATGTAAGCTCCACACAATATTTGGACTGTTGTACTCTGGAGAGTGCAAGCTCAAGAACCATTTCATCTAACTTGCTTTAGAAGCTAATTGTAGATTTTGATGAGAGTTTAGGACCGAAAAATCGTTATCCCAAAGTTAAATAAAAGAAATGTAAGTTTGTGGCCCTCCGGGTACAGCGGTACATTACAAACACTCCTTATCAAGCTGCTGTAGTTTTTTTTTTTTTTGGTTTCTTATGCACGATTATATTGTAGGCCCATGCAGCCTATATCATAGCTAACGCCAAAAGCTATAAATGTTGAACTTCAACATTAGGAGCCCCCACCTCTGTGTTCTCGGGATTGGTGGAGGATGTAAATCGCGAGATGTGCCTCAACTGACTAAAAATTTGAGCTTACCCACTTATTTCACCATACAAGGGGCCCAAATCTTAAAGGTTGCCCCCAAGATTCGAACCCCTACTCTACAGGTCGCCAGCATAGTAGGCACTACACCACCCAAAAGCTATGTCACCAAAGGAAGAGGTGGACAAAGGTACATGTTTTTAAAAGTTTCCATGTGCGTAACTAAAATTCAACACAAACCGTGCTAAGGATGTCAGAACCAAACTTCCACTATAAAATGCAAGGATACATAGACAGCTGATAGAACCACAAAGTAAAGCGAGAAGCTCTAAGAGATTTAAGGGAACGATGGGGTTGATCTCATTGCTTATGGGATATATTTTTCTTAGTAGTCTGATATTTGGCACAGCTATGGGTGCCGTTCACCACTATGATTTCGTGGTACGTACTTCTGCTCTGTCTGCTGATCATAATAAGCCTGGTTATTGTTGATTAATTTCACTTAAAGTCTGAGTGTGGGTTGCTTATATATCAGTAGAAATGACTGGTCATGCTAATGCGTCGATGTTGTCACTGCCCAGTCCAAATAATTTAAGTGCTGTTTAAGGAAATTGTATCTACGAAGCTAATCGGTTTTGTTGTTTCATCTGAACTGCATGTATGTTGCAGCTGAAAGAAACAAATTTTACAAAGTTGTGTAGCAGCAAGAGCATCCTAACGGTAAACGACAGCTTTCCAGGCCCGGAAATTCGTGTTCGAAAGGGGGACAAGGTGTTCGTTAATGTCCACAATCAAGGAACATATGGTGTCACCATCCACTGGTACTATTTATAAATATCACCAGACCTTACTGTAAATGAGATATTGGCATCCATTTAGAGATCATTGGCTCAAAATCTACCAGGGTTGAAATCCGGCTTACAATGAACTTCATTAACATTATACGATTCGTGCAGGCATGGAGTGAAGCAACCAAGAAATCCGTGGTCAGACGGACCTGAAAACATAACCCAGTGCCCTATTCCAGCAGGAACAAATTTCACTCAAGAGATAGCTTTGAGCACAGAAGAAGGCACTCTCTGGTGGCATGCTCATAGCGACTGGACCCGGGCTACTGTTCATGGAGCCATTATCATTCAACCTGCTAATGGAACTGGATATCCATATGCCAAACCTTTTGCAGAGAAGACAATTGTGCTTGGTATATATATATATATATATACATGGAAATTAAGAATCGCCGAGTTAACTTTTTTTTTGTGATTAATTTACTCGTATAATTTGTATGCAGCATCATGGTACAAGAGTGATGTGATGGAGGTAATAAACACAGCGCTTGCCACAGGTGGGGAACCTAACTCGTCGGATGCCTTTACTATCAACGGCCAACCTGGAGATTTATATGCTTGCTCAAACGGTAAATCGAAAGATTCCTCTGATATTAACGAATTGCTTCTATTTTCAATCTATTATGAGACATGACGTGTAGTAGGCACTAATCCTAATTTCAGGATGTGTATAAGATATACCGCAACTTTTCAACTAATACAGCTGCACTTGCATTATTTTACGTGCTATCAAAAACAGTGATGACTATTATAATAAAATTTTTGTGGGCGGTGAAAAGCTGGATGTGAGGAGTTGGTGAAATGGAATTGAAATTTTAAGACATTATTATTAAGAAAAGGACATCTTATCAAAGTCTTTATCTTTAATTATGTCAAACTCTTTTCTTGCTTGATTTAGTCTTTTAACTTCTGATTATGTAACAAATGATCATCTAAAAATTTTTAATTCCTCTATTTCCTACAACTGTCCAACCAATCGGATGAGAAGCTCAAAAATATGAGGAGTACTAAGTTCTATAAAATTTAAAACTAGAAACAGTATGACTTTTGATCCTATATTATATACATATAGTCATGTGGAAAAAAAAAGTGATGTTATATAAAAGTACAACAGTGTAAATGTGTCCGAGAAGATTGAATTCTCCTCATGATTATGTTTTTTTTTTAAACTTTTGATATGATTGAAATCAAATATTTGGTTACGCAATAAATAATATTAATTTATATGCTATTTTGGCATCGCAGAAACAACACATAGGATACTAGTCCGACAGGGCAAGACATATCTCCTACGCATCGTCAATGCAGTTCTGAACGAAGAAATGTTCTTTGGTATCGCAAAACACAACCTCACAGTTGTTGGCCAAGACGGCGCATACCTGAAGCCAAACACTGTAGAATACATTACTATAACCCCAGGGCAAACCATGGACGTGCTGGTCACAGCAAATCAATCTGCCGGCAGCTACTACATTGCTTCTTCTGCTTTCGCCGAGTCTGGTGTTCCATTCGATAACACCACTACCACTGCAATTCTGCAATATGAAGGAAACCAGACAACATCCTCTATTCCATTTCCAAACCTTCCTGCTTACAACGATACTGACGCTGCCGCGAGGTTCTTTGCTAGTGTCAAAGCTTTGGCCAGCAAAGAGCATCCCGTTAATGTTCCCAAAAACATAACTAGAAGAATCTATATGACAGCTTCGATAAATTCATTGCCTTGTCCTTCTAATCAGACTTGTAGTGGGGCAAATGGACATATTCAAGCTGCAAGCCTCAATAACATAAGTTTTACTACTCCTTCAGTGGATATACTACAAGCATACTACAGGTATCATATTCAAATCCTCTCTACCGAGAGTGTAAAAAATTACATGTAACAATTGTTCTCATAGATCATCAATTCAGAATCTAGGATTAAATTTATTAAGAAGTTGACTAAAAGTGATGACGAAATTAATCTGTCTTACGCAGCAACATTAGTGGTATTTTCACTACGGATTTCCCCGACCGGCCACCAGTGTACTACAATTTCACGGGAAATGTTGACAATGTTACGTGGTTCACAAAGGAAGGGACAAGGGTGATACTATTGGATTATGGGGAAGCAGTTGAAATGGTTTACCAGGGAACAAATCTAGTGGCAGCAGAAAATCATCCAATGCATCTTCATGGTTTCAGTTTCTATTTGGTTGGCATGAACACGGGGAATTTCAATGAAACAACCGACCCCTTGAGGTATAACCTCATTGATCCACCAGAAGTAAACACTATAGGTCTTCCCATGAATGGATGGGCTGCTGTCAGATTTACAGCAGATAATCCAGGTGAAGTCTTTGCACTTCTATATCATCAGAATGGTATTTTGTATATTAATTCTGCTTATTCCAAATCACCAAAATATATAAAATTGCAGGAGTCTGGTTCATGCACTGTCATTTGGAGAGGCATACAACTTGGGGCATGAGCTCTGTGGTGATAGTGAAAGATGGAGGCACCAATGAAACAAGCATGCGCGCTCCTCCATCTTATATGCCTCCATGTTCTACATCCTAGCTACCTGCAACTCGTCAGAACAAAAAATAAATTCAGTGGACTCTGTCAGCTTGGTTTTCAATGACCAAGCCTCCGATCAGGGAAAACTTAATAGTGAATTGGTTGGAGTTAAATTGTGTGCCTATAAGAAAGAACAAGAACCTTGTGAAGTATTATAAGGAAGCTTTCGATTTACTACATTGAGTGCAAGTATGATAAATTTGCAAAAGAAGTCTTTATTATTTAAATTTGTGCTAACAGCTTTGAAACTATATCTCCCATTCATTAGTTTTTCATTAACGATGAACACGCATAGGATGCTATTTCTTTATAGCGCTATTGCACATATTAAATATTGTCTTCCGTCTCTGATAAAAGGGGAAAGGTCAAAGAGTAACTACCATGCAAATTGGCAGTGCCGGAAATGCATTACGTGGGCACTTATAATTAATAATTTTAATATAAGAGTGACATGGGGAATTTAGATTATAAAATTTACTAACACTAGGTTCTTGTGATCTAAATTAAATTAAGATCATAACAACCACCCAATAATAGTCCAAACTACGGCTTAATAGTATAATACATGAAAGTTTTTTTTTTGTTTGGGATAAAACCCGTAGATTCGTATATTTTAGTGGCATCATACGTGATTTCTATAAATCGGATCACCTTTACTTATTAGATATGATTAAAAATCCAAATCGATTGGACCTGTTTTATGAAAATCTTGAATCGACTCATTTTTTCTTAATTTTTAACTTTCTGGTTCGATTTATTTTAGTAATCTTTATTATCAAAATTTGACCAATCAAAATAAACCAATTAATTTTTATTTAACAATCTCTCATTTCAATTAAACTTTAAATTAAAGATAGTCTCCTTCAACCATATTTCAAATTCTTAAAATTTATTCAATCTTTAACTAATTTTATCATGGTTTAATATCGACTGAACCTTTTAAACCTTAAATTTGTTATTTTATTAATTTAATTTCGACATTACTGATATTAGATGCATGATAAAGAAAAATCATCCTAATTGTACTTCTTTTAATAAATTGGATCAAATTTGGGTACTAGAATGATAAAGAAAAACCATCTTAAATCAAAATTGTTTTTTATATTAAAAATATATATTAATTACAAGTATTGAAAGGAAAATTTTAAAATCAAGCTTAAAATGGTGCCAAGTTAGTTAAATGTTAATTTTCACTTTCAAAATTTGTTTGAATAAAATTCATACATTTAAAACGCTTTTGATTGTCTAACTCCAATTCTTGAGATTAAGATTTCCAACAAACTTTAGAAACAATAAAAGATTATGCAATTGAGAGGAGACTGTGATATTATAGTAACTAGGAAGGTATCGGGCTTAGCTGAGTTTAGATTATTCTAAAATTTTAAGTAGGGGTTTGAGTTCTACTAGTGGCTTGATCAAGCTTAGAGCTTGCTGTCTAAGTCCAATTGGGTTTAACCAACCTGAAAGTAGTTTCGGTTAGGTTAGACCTAAAAATATTATTTTAATTATAAATTAGAACTCAAGAAAGTTTTTTTTGAAAGATGGATGAAAAATTTTATTAACACTAGGAAAGCTATTATACCATTACAATGAAAGACATGTTACAAATTATCTATTGTTTAGTACATTATTCACCTGAGTCGCACACCACGATAGCTACCTTCACTCAGATAGAGTGAGAGTCATTCCATGAGGTGTGGGAACGCTTTAAGCTCTTGCTGACACATTGTCCACACCATTATTTTCCACTTCACATGCTAAACCAATTCCTTTATAATAGGTTGATACAATAGTGCCAGTACACGGTGGACAATGCAGCAGGAGGAGCTGTACGAGAGAGGAAGACCGAAGAAACTTATGAAATCTTCGAAATGTTTGGGGATAATTCTCAACAAAAGAGCTTGAGGGGAAGAAGAGATGGACTTCATGAAGTGAGCTCGAATCAAAAATTGGCTATGCAGTTAGCTGAGTTGAGGAGGCATGTGAAGATGCTAACTACACTACAAGAAAATTCAGAATTTGCGTCGGAATAATACCGACGGAATAAATTCCGTCGCCCCTTACCGACGGAAAT
>JANZXP010000003.1:21700867-21712123 GCA_027576715.1 Erythroxylum flavicans
ATAAATTTACCGACGGTATATTGGCTTTTTCCGTCGGTAATTTCCGTCTGTAATTTACTGTTTTCTTGTAGTGCTACAAGGCTACTCCAAAACATTCCAAATCAAGATATGTGAAGTATCTGTGGAACTTTTGGTCATGGAGCTAATATTTGTTCGTATTCTTATGAACCTTTGACAGATGGGGAAGAACAAGTTGATTCATTTAATAGTTTTTAACCAATGGAGTGAAATGATCCATACTCGAACACTTATAATCCTGTTGGAGAAACCACCCTAATTTCTCTTCGAAGACTACCAATCCACCGATGTAACCCTATCCACAATATTAGAATCCTTAAAGGCCAAGGTGTTTCCAAGGGCAATCCTTAAATGACAACCTACTGAGAAAGCCTTCTTTAGAGGAAAGCCTAAATGCATTCATTCAAGTGACAACTCAGAATCAAGAACTGAACAACAAGAGATTCTACTCCTTAGAAGCATCTGTTAAGAGGATTAAGATTCAAGTAGGGCAACTTACAGCTCAAATGAATAATAATCAAAAGGAAAGGTTGCCCAGTCAACCCTAACAAACCCAAGCGATCACCATTCTGGGAAGTGGTAAAGTGATTGACAATCATGTTGAGTTTCCTTCTGAGCTGCCTGACACTGATGATCAAAAGAAGGAAAGCCTCACCTAAGAAGAAGATGATCGGAATGAGAAAAGCAATTAGAGAAACTCTTCAAGTCACATTCAAAAAGGTAAAAAACTTAGGCATGACCCCAAAGACAATGAAAGACAAAAACTGCCAAGGCAATAGATCCTTATCAACCACCAATTCCATATCCAAGTCGCCTTAAGGAATCGAAACAAGATGAGCAGTTGTCCTATCTATATCGCATGCTTTTTAACATTAATGTTAATTTTCCTTTATTAGATGTGATTAGGAAAATTTCAACTTATGTCTAGTTCTTCGAGGAACTAAGCACCAAGAAAAGAAAGATTGAGCCTAAAAAAAAGGTGCTAGTTTTGAAAGTAGCAAGTGCAATTCTGCAATCTTATTTACCCCCAAATTGAAAGATCCAAGTCGTTTTATCGTGTAAGTATCAATGGGTAATGGTGATGAGATTAAGGGTATGCTTGATCTTGGAGCAAGTATAAATCTTATGCCTCACTCTATTTATGAGAAACTAGATCTAGGATAGTAAACACTAACCAATATATGCCTACAATTAGCTGATAGGTCAATCTATTATCCGAAAGGAATAATGGAAGATTTATTGGTGAAGGTTGGCGTATTGATTGTTCCTGTAGACTTTGTGGTCTTAGACATGAGGGAGGCTAAATAGTAAGGGAAGGATCACACTATACTCCTAGGGAAGCCTTTTATGGCCACTATTAATACCTTGATTAACGTGAAGAATGGAAAGTTGAGCATGACTGTTTTGGTAGAAATAGTAAAATTTTCAATCTTTAATGTTGAACGTGTTCTTAATACTACTGTTTCTGAATACTGTTCTTTTATCGATCTAGTTAATACTGCATATTGTGATTTTTCCTTGCAGGAAGAAGAAGGAAAGAAGCTGGATTGGGTTAAGGAGAGTGATGAATGCTGCCAATTGCTAGTGGATGCAAAGTATTTGGGAGATTCTTGGAGACATATTCGAATGAAAAGGAGGAAATAGTGGAATCAATCACTTTGAGCAACCCACCCTGAGTATAACGTCCAGCTACAAGATGTTAAAGAAGCAACCCATTTAATTTCTGTTTTTTCACCTATCTGTTAGTTGTTATTTTTCTTAGTGAACCTTGTTTTCTTTGTGAGCGTAGCCCTACTCTCTCATCTTCTATTTGTTTTCCTTGCAGTTGTTCTTCATTCCTCAATGCAGTACACCACGTTCCACACCAAAGTAACGTAGTGATCACCCCTACATTCGTACCATATTTCTATCCCTTTCTTTGTTGCTTGTTCGTTTACTGTCTTTTAGTTTTAATGCTTATCCTTGCAAATGCTATTTTGTATCTTAGATCCCTATTTTACTTTTTGTATCACATTAGGAACAATGTGATGTTTAAGTTGGGGGGTATTAGTAAAAAAAAGGTTACTATTTGTGTGTTGTTTGTTTTTTTCCAATTTAGTAGTTAGAGATGCATAGTCATGACATAAACTCAATCGAGATTAGAAATGCATAATATGAGTGAATGGGTATACTTGCATGCTTAGACTAATTGACTTGTATTTCAGTTAAAAGGACATTAGCTTGTTGTGATAGATAAATGACACTTTTCAATTGGTAAGAATTTATGCCTTTTTGAAATATTAAATACCATATTCAAGTATTCTTTGTTAAGAGTGCAATATTAGTTGAGATCATATAATCTTTTGCAAATGTTGAAATGATGAAGGCAATTAGGATTTACCTCTTTTGTTTAAAGGCCACCATGATGTTACCTTTAATGTACCCCCTTTGAGCTGAACATGAAACCTTTTCTTTCTTTAAACTTAAATATGAGCCTTGACCTTGATTATTTATCCTCTTTATTGTACCTATCATAAGGCAAGTTGAGCATTTGAAGGGGTATAATTGGGTTTCGGGAATAAGTGTGGGAAAATCATAGCATATAGTTGACTATTGCATTAGGGATGGGTATGGTTGTAGAAATGAATGAATAAGTAAGAAAATGAATGAATGACAAAAAAAGAAAAAAAGAAAAAGAAACAGTAAAGAAAAGGAAAGAAGAGAAGAGAAGAACAAAAAAAATGAAAGGAAAGAGGAGAGACATAAAAAGGGGAGTGCTAATCTTGTTAACTTGAAAGGAAAGAATTGAGTGTTTTAGGCTTCATTGTTTATATTACTTTAAATGTTCAATTTGTTTTGTGGTTTTAAACTGTTATATTCCTTTTTCTACACTTAGCCCAACCGCATTACAATCGAAATAAAAACCTTCTGATTGATATTTGTGTTTAATATAAGTGGTTGAGATTGGATTAGTAAGCAAGCCTATGGTAGATGCCTTATATGAAATGAATGATGAGTAAATAGACTTTACCTTTGAATGCTTGAGAGGATAGAGAGTGGGGTGAGTGTCTATCAAACTTATTAATGGTTCTTTAAATTAAAATGCTTATTGATTTTGGCTAAATCTGCAAAGAATAACTTGTTAATGGAATATTATGAGTTTTAAGTTCTTAGGTTGGGTTTATTGAATTGATCGTTGATATCTTTGACTATTATTTGAGAAAATTGTTGTTTCCATTATTTGTTTTTGTATAGTCTAGTGTTCTTTATTTTGCGTGAGGAAAAACATAGTTAAGTGTGGGAGAATTGTTGTGTCTTAAGTGTGGGGGAATTGTTGTGTCTATTTTCTATTGCTTTTAATTGCTTTCATATCATGATTTTGGTTATAAATCCTTGTTTTTTGATCTCAATGTGAAATTAGTGTGGATGTTGCATGATTCTTAATTTTGTAAATATGGCATGAACTGCATACCGTGCATGTATAAGTAACAACCATGATTTACATGCACAACTGTGACTTATACAACCATTCATTTCCTTCATTTTTCCTTAATGTTTACGTGGCAGCTGTAGAGGTTGATGGCATGAAACCCTAGACCTAGGAGCATACTATAATTAAAAGGAGAGGGTGGCGGCGAAGGGGACATCGTTCATTCACTCTTCATTTAACACTAGAGATAGAACTGAGGGAGAAAAACAGTGAGATAGAAAGGGATATGGAGAAAAGAAACAGAGCTTTGGCTGAGAGAAGAAATGAGAGAAAGTAGAGAGTCGGGTGAGAAGAGAGAAACACAACAGAGAGGTGGAAGCTTGGAACAGAGGAAGAAAGTGAGAGCTAATGCTAAATCTCGGTGAACTTGAGCAATCATTCATCTAGGTAAGAAAAGAGCAGAGGAAGAAGGCGAGAGCCAACACTTGAAAGCTTGAGTTTGGCAAGATACCCACCACTAAATTTTACGTCTGAGAGTCTTCATTTTGTTTTCGTATCTTTATTTCATCTTTTGTTGATAATGTTGAGCTCATTATCTCCTGTCTGTTAACTTACTTTCTCTATTATTGTTCTGTTGCTTGTTAGTCCATCTTTAGTTTATTCGTTTAAAGCTTGAGTTTGGCAGGATACCTACCACTAACTTTTTTGCCTGATAGTCTTCATTTTATTTTCTCATCTTTATTTTGTTGATAATGTTGAGCTCATTTATCTCCTGTCTGTTAACTTACTTTCTCTGTTAACGTTCTGTTTCTTATTAGTCCATCTTTAGTTTATTCGTTATGTTCATTGCTTTTACTTTTTCTGTTTACATTTAACAGGAGATTGAACTATATGGAGATGATGAACTGTGTTTATGATATAATGGGCTGATTCCTTTTTCTTGAGAATTAATGTAGCTATTTTAGTCAACTATGCATGATTGAGTTACGGTTTTGTTGTCTTATTTATTGTTGTTGTTTCTAAGCTGAATAGGGTAATAGCATGTTCAAACTTTGCATCATTTTGGTATTAAATAAAGGACTGAAAGGAGAAATTTAATATGGAAATAGAAACTGTAGACGCTTAGGTTATGAATTAGCAATATATTAACTTAAGTGGTAATTAGTAGTCAGCTTTTCATAATTAATTTAGATGATAACTTGTTGAATGCGAAACCTAGATTTAGTCTGTTATTTAAGTTGATCTCAAAATCTGATTGTTAATTTTAGTAAGACAATTAACCAATTTATTTCCCTTAATCATGCATAGGAGATTATATTAGTGAAATTAATTCTCAAGAGTTTCCCACTTTGATCTCTACTCGTTTTTGCTCTTGGTTGATTCAGTTTACTTTTCAGAACAATTTGTGATTTTCTTTAAATCTTTCACTCAATATTCGGGATAGAGTGTTTAGGATGGAAATTATTTTGTTTTTGTTCAAAATTAATTTAAGTGAACTAATTTCACGTTCATAGGAGACGACCCTGGGTAATCACTACAACTATCTCGTATACTTACGAGTATGAATGGCCTAGGTAATTTTTAGAATTTTTGGGCACACTAGGCATAAAATTTCCCAGTGCCACAATCGTGACTCATTGGTCATGATCGTGACCCTTTTGTAATCTCTCTGTCATGATGGGCCACAATCGTGGCTTACGGCGGGGCGAAATAGGAAGATGTGTTTTTCAAGCCCCTTTTTCCAATTTTACTCCTCCTTTCTCCTCCTTAACCTATATATTCACCCTTACCATCATTTTTCTTACCCACACCACTCTCTCCACTCTCCCTCTAATAACCAAACTCTCAAATCTCTCCCTTCTCTCTATAAAAGTCTTTATCTCTCTCTATTCTTCACACCTCTCATTCCAAAGTATAAGTGTCAGAGTGTGGACAAAGAAACTGGTCGACGGATTATGGAGTGCCTTTTCTGATTTACTTGGAAGAAAAAAGTAACCGATTCCAAACCCTTAGTTTGAAAAAAATTATTGTGCCTCGATATTTGAATTTTGAAATATTAGAAACTATTGGATTGAGATAAAGAGTTGAAAAATTAGGGGGAAGAATTCACTGGAAAAAATTTATGCTCTTTAACTTTGTCATTTATGAAGAACTCACCCTATAATTCTTCACCTCCCTCCAATTTGAGCTTAGTAACCTTAAGGATCTATGGTTTCGGTTTCAGGGTCAATCATATAAACTAAACTACGAGACATGAAATCGGTGGATTACTGGAGTCAAGCATAATGTACCAGCACAATGCCTTCCGTGCCATACGCTATTGGATTGAATTGACTAGGTTGGAGAATTTTGACTCTAAAAATGCCCATAATAACATAATACGTGGTTCTGAAAAATTGCTACTACACAAGTTCATGTGTCAAACATTGTTTGAAAAAATCCAAAGTAATAAGATTTCGGTTAAGGAACTTTTCATGTTGTGGTGCATGGACCATAACGTCCAAGTTTGCAACTCCAACCAGATCGTTAACGCTATTATTTCTACTCCAAAAAAGAGGAGCAATAATTTGGGCATATGGTACTTAATTGTGGCTATTGCAAAGTATTATGGTGTCAATTATGATGGAATAACTGTACATTTTCCTGAGTTCCTTAACATTCTTCACTTGACGAGAGCTAAGATCTTGAAATCCCATAGTATGGAACTTTGAGATATTAACACAAAATCCCATGTTAAGAGCAGGGCGGGACAAGCTAGTTCAAAGTCGACGTTACCATAATAAGAGAAGGAATCAACTAGTGAAGAGTCTGGAGAGGAAGAGACAACTGGATGGGAGAAGGTACTTAAAGAAATTTCAAACACTAACAAAGTTATTGCAAATAATGCCAAGGTTTTAAAGGAGATAGTGAAGGAGTAGATAAAACAACACTGAGACATTCGAAGCATTCATAAATACTTTGCTGCTCAAGGTATGGAGATTCCAACTCCGACACCATCGCCATCACCACCTCAATCACCATGATGGGTTCTTATACTCAAAACCTTATCTTTTCATTATTGTTTTATTTTATGTTTATTCCTCTCTTTTTGTTTGATTCCCACCTTATGTTATTATTCTTCTCATATTAAAGACAACGTGTTGTCCAAGTATGGGGAGGGTTGTGTGCAATGTATGTTTTTATTTTGAGTGTGAATTTTGCATAATGTATATTAGTCTTATTTAGGTTTTCGTGATGTGACTCATGTGAATGTGTCAATGGCTAGAATTTAGCGAAATTAGTTTAGTTTTGAACATAGTCTTTTAGGTTGTAAAGATTTATTAGCTTGTGAAATTGGTATCTTAGGTCACTTTGGTTAAATATGTATGTTAATTAAGATATGATGTTAGTTCATTCACCTTAGGAATTTTCTATATACATTTATAATTTTAGGTTAATCGAATAAATAGCATCGTTAGTATCCTTTCATAAGAATGATTAGCTAAAGAAATGAGAAAGGCAATAAAATATGATAAAAGTGTATTTCTTAAATAAATAAATATTCCGTTAGCCTTGGGGTTATGAATAGAGCTAGTAGCTAGTTGAAAATGTGATCTAGCTGAGTAATAGGGGAACATTCATCATAAATGTTTGTCTTCATGTCAAAAGGCTAAAATCACATTCTAACCAAGCCTATGAATAAAAACATGTACTAATTGAGTAACTGGGGGACATTCGTCATAAAATTTTGCCTTTGTGTCAAAAGACTAGGTTAATGGCAATGAAAATTAACAAAAATATGTTTTGATAAATAAAACCTAGTGATCTTTGTGAATAACTTGAATTTTCCTAAAAAGCTACTTAGGGATAACTACAATTTTGATTGACTAAATAATTATTACTGTGTGTTTGTAAGTGATGGGTGTGAATGAATTTGACATTAAGGTCTTGATTAGTATGTATAGTTAGTTCGAAGGGCTTAGCCACAAATTTCATAAGTTAATAAGTTACAACAACTTAATGATTTGTGTTCGAAGTTAAATTAGTTTCGTGAAATTCAATGCATTTTACCATTATTGCTTATGCGTGTTTATATATGTCATTGTTTACGGTGTTTATGTTTGTTTTTTGTTTTTGTTTTTGCTTGATGACAAGCAAAAGTTTAAGTGTGGGGATGTTGATAGGTATAAGATGCATTATGTTTTAGTGGGTAATTTAATATGTTTTTAGTTGTCAATTAGATGATTTGTGCATGTTTAGGTTTAGAATTGTGTTAATGTGATTATGAGCTTTTGTTTTTTAGTGTTTTGCAGTTTAGAGTATGATATCGAGCTTTAATTTTATGTGTTTGAGGTGTTTTGATGATTTTGTTAGTGTTTCAGATCAGGTAAAGAAGACTGGAGAAGATTTGGAGAAACCTCGGAGGAGGAGCTAAGGCCACAATGGTGACATACCAGCCACGATTGTGTCAAAAGCAACCTAGCATAGGCAATCATGACTCATTGTCCATGATAGTGACAGAAGCCAAATTTTAAGTGTTGCGATTGTAACTTATTAGCCACAATCGTGACATATTGGCCATGATTGTGATAAGTGCGATGACAGACACAGAGACTGCTTCCAAACTTAACCTTTTGAGAGTTAATTCAGACATTTAGACTCGAGTAAAACCTTTTCTTTTCCCTAAAAAAGCCCTAGGACTATAAAAGACAAAAGAGTGACCTAATTTAAGAGAGCTTCCATTTGCTACATTTTGGAAGAAGCTAAGGAAGAGAAGAGAAAAGAGGAGAAGAGGAGAGAGGAGAAGGAGTTGCTAGTGTTGTTGTCACTCCCACTCCACTCCAAGTTATCTTTCTTATTCCATCTTATTATTTCTTTCATTTGCTATATAAGATGGATATGATGATGATGAATTTTTGTTTAAGGATGTTTTAAACTCTTTTAGGGATTTGTTCTTGAATAAATGTTAATTTAATTTCTTTTGATGTTAATGAGTTGGGTATTGTGATTGTTTGTTGTATTTACATCCTTTGATAATAAATCTCCACATTGAACCGATAGCAAAATGATTAGATTAGGTAATGAGAGCTAATCAATCTAATATATCACATAAACAATCAAATCGGTAATTTATACAAAGAGATCTTATATGAGGACCTGATTTTCTATTAGAGTGCTTAAGATCTAATTGGATGTGTGGGTTGTTTGCTAATTAAGAGATTGCAAATTCCTTAATTCAATTCAATTAGGGTTTATAATTTAGGGATTAATGATTGTAACTTGAGAGAGACTAATCTACCCTTCGAAAGTTTATGACATATACCGAATTAACTCAAAAGTGACTAAGTTAGTGTTAGATGATAGGATAAATCCCCTTCTCTCATAATTGGTTGATCTTCATTGTGTGAATTTTCAATTGTTAATTATTTGTGGTCAATTTTGATTTCTTTTTGTTAATTTTACAATTTCAATTTCAATCAATCGATATTCAATTGCTTAATTTTTTGTTCATTTTTATTTTCATTTTAATTACAATTTTAGGCCTTAGGCAAATTAGGATTTGATTAGTTCAGTAATTCCTTGTGAGATTGACAACTTATATACTACACTTACAACCGTGCGCTTGCAGAATATTGAGAGTTTTATAAGATTAAAACTTGCTTAACAATTGATTTTTCTTCCCTATTTATTTTTGAATTTTTTTAGGACTAGAAAGAATTCCAACCAAAATCAATTACGTGAGAATTTCCCCTCATCTAGCTCAAGTAGCTATATAGAATAAAGAAAGGGACTCCCACTTTCCAAATCTATAAACCTCCCCCAAAAGCCATTCCTTACTCAAGTTCCCAATAAAGACCAATCAACATTTCATTGGGTTAAGAATAGAAAGAAATTAATACTTTGATCATTTATCAATATAAAATCTTAAGGAAAAGATACAATGTTGTGCTCCAAATGACCTTAAAGTCCCTATATTGAAAAAAGAGATGATTTCTATTGTCCTCCTCCTCTTAGACAAATTTAGGATCATAGGAACTAAACCATCTATCTTTAGTTATGATCATATTCTTTATAACTAGCTAACTGATCAAGGAAAATTTAAGGTTCAAGGTTTGTTACTATAGTACTTTATACCATGGTACGTTCTTTAAACAGGGTCTATAAATTTTGTAGCACGAGTCATTAGTGAAAGATCCATTGTTGTTAGCTAACCAAATAATTTTGTCTTCCCTATCCAAACGATGAAGCTGAGGTAGATAGTTTATCAATGCAGTTGAACCTCTAAAGTTTTAGTGCCAATCTCTATGCTAAACGAGTTATGTGACCTTAGTTTTTGAAAGGATTCTATTCCTTAGATGTAAGAGGTCATTTTTCATGACTACTAAACTAAAATCATTCCAATTTTTGTGGAAAAACCAAAATTTTCCACCATTCCCCAATATGTGCTTGGTCTAAGGGTATAAAAAATTTCTCATTTTCAATATATGTATAAAGTGTTAGGAGTGATCCTTATTTTTTCCAACATATTCTATTTTTTTAGATTTAACTTAGTAATCCTTTTAATCTATAATGATCCCTTATCCATGTATAACCTCCAAATACTTTTACTTAAAAGCACTTTTTGCATAAGAGCAATAGGAACAATTCCCACCCCTTATCTTCTTTGGAATGGATATCTCCTCCCATTTAACCTTTGACCATTTTAGGTTTTTTGCCTTACCAGACTATAAGAAATATTTGATACTCATTTAAATCTACTTGATGAATCTTTTAAAAAGTATTAAGTGAGCACTCCAATGCATATTTAGACTGTTTAGAATATAATTGATAAGAGTTAGCCTAGCAGCAAAGGATAGAAATTTATTTTGCTAAGCATTGAATCTTACTTTGTATGATTCTATCAGTGGAATGTAGTTAATAAATTTTGGCTTAGTAATGGTAATAGGGATATCAAGATATCTAAATAGTGGGATTTGGCTTATGTAGCTAGTACTTTTGCTCAACTATGGCTAGTTCTCACATAAGAAGAGATGAACATATTACTTTTGTTAGCATTTACCTTCAATCTAGAACATGCTAAGAATAACTCAAATGCCTAATATTATTTCAGTGGATTAGATGTTCGCACCATATAAAAACATTATATCACTAGCAAAAATCAAGTTTTTGATCCTGAGCTCTCTACATCTATGATGATATTGAAACCTATCATTTTAAGAGATAAGATTAGTGAGCACCCTAGATAAAGCTTCCATGGCTGGCTTGAATAAGTAAGGGGAAGTAGGTTCCCTTGCCTTATTTCCTTGATATTTTTAAAGATTTGAGTAGGTGCTCCATTTATTAGAATGATAAAGGAAGTTTTTGTAATGCATTCCATTATCCATTTCATATATTGCATTGGGAATCCCAAATGATAGTAAATAAGATTCAATAAAATCCTATCTGATGGCTATAAAGGATTTAAAGAACTTAATTTTGAATGTGTAGCTTTAGATAGCTCTTCGACTTTCATTAATTCCTATGTGAGCAGTATGTTGTCTCCTATTGATCTCTCATCTATGAATGCATCCGGTGTTGGATTAATGACACTTTTTGCTGGAACCCCTTCCCGAGTGGGTCACAGGCCCGACGTCTTACGTGACATCTGGACGCGTTCCCACGGGGGAGGGATTCCCCACCAGTGGGCTTAAAACGAACAAACTCATTTAATTTACCTCCGAACAAAATTTAGAGGTAAATCATAAAAAAATTCAACAAGTGTTGACCCCGAGGAAAATGCGTGGTGGGATCGTAAAATAAGCACATACATTAAAATAAGACAATCAAGAACAAAAATTTCGGAAAAATAT
>JANZXP010000003.1:21716831-21745478 GCA_027576715.1 Erythroxylum flavicans
TTATTTTTTATTGGATGTTTTGACGTAATTATTATTTATTATATAATGAAAATTGAAATTGTAATATTTAAATACTTTTTATTGTTTTTAATTTTATATTTTTATGATGATGATTGTCTTTTTTTCATAAAAATTGTGATTATTATTTATATGTGAAATATCTGAAAATTATTATTATTTCATATTAACTGTGATTATTATTTATTATTATGATTTTTGGAGAAGAGTTAAAAATATATTATACAATTGTACAATATGACAATGAACTATTTTGCAATTTTTAAAAATGTTCAGGAACTATTTCTTAAATTTAAAAAATTACCTGAAACGGTACACAATATTAACTGGTACCGTTACAATACCATACTAAAACTCAATCCAGTATTAAATTCGGTACGGTATTTGCAAATTTGGTTTCTAAAATCACTAAAAGAAGAAAGAGAAAAAGGGAAAAAAAAAGAGAAGAATGAAATAACTAAAATTGAAAAATTAAAAAAACTGTGTTTTTAGTAATTTTCGATAAATTTGCCGTGGAATAGTTTTATCTGAAAAAGATATTAAATCAAAAGAATAAAAATAATAAAGTAGAACCAGGACATGTTTATTTTTCAAAAAGAAAACACGTAACCCTAAGAGATATATTTATCTAGATGATTAAGATGCGGGCGGTACAGTTTTTATCTTCAGAAAACCGAATACAGATTTAAATTTAGTCTCAATTCACGATTCACGGTGCCAATGAACAGATTACTTGCGAAACTTTTAGAAATGATTATGTCAACTTGTAAACTTTCTGAACGTGTCACAAAGAAATGGCCCATGGTCATTCCAGTTAGAAAAAGGCTTGAAAGCCGAATAACTGATTCTATTATTGGCTTTACGGAAAGGGCACAATTAAGACAGCTTCAAATCCTTAAAAAGTAGAGGCAAAATCGAACACAACATCCTTGTCTATGGTGATAAGCCGCCCACGTTCACTATGGTGGATTCTTAGCTTTCCATACGAAATGTAAAGTGAACAAGACGATAATTTTGAGGTCATTAAAACAACAGAAGTTTTCCTGTTAAGCTTTTACTATGTTTTAATGTCGAAAAGGACAAACTAATAAAGACAATGATTGCTAACGAAAAGATTATTCCTCACATCATAACAATATGAATAGATACCTGCCTAACTTAAATCATGTCAATTAGTATAGTGACAATGATAGGGCAGCCTTGAGACAGCTAATGAGACATACGTAGCTCTTAGATTTCGCTTCTTAAAACCAACCGTTCCTTGCAAGTTGCAATAGTGCACTAAATCATTCTAACGAGTGAGATAGCAATAGTGCACTAAATCATTCTAACGAGTGAGATAGCAATAGACAATAGTGGGGCATTATTCCATCGAAATCATACCAATAGTGGGGCATTATTCCATCGAAATCATACTTGGTGCGTACGCTTTCGATGTTTGTAGTCTAGCTACTTTATTCATTTTTTAAAAATATGATCAATAGTTGAGTTCTTTGTTTACTTATATTAATGATAAATGCTCAACAATCGATAATTAATTATTTACCTAGTTTATTTAAAAGTACGAAGTTTATTTAAACCAACTTTCTTACTTTTTGCCTAGCTTATTCAAACATTGACATCTATGGTCATTTTTTACCACCTCCATAAAATATAAGCTCAGCTTCATAACTAAGAAATTTCTTTGCCAGATACCCTTTGATTTTGTTATGCGGTTTATTTATATCAATTATGGGTTTTTACGTACAGTTCTGTTTGTCTTTTGATTATGTATTAAACGGGTTATATAATGTAAGACACTTCCACTTTAATTTGTTTCGTTGGGAGAGGGGTTCAGATATATTTACAGTTGCTTACTCTCCTTATTTTCTCCATCTTGCTCAGTAAATAAATACTTCAGAACATAATGAAACGACAATTAGAGAGCTCATACCAAGTCTCTTTATTTTCCCCATCTTACTCATTAAAACTCATTCATTTTAACTTCTTTGATCACTTGGAGTTTGGTGACTTTGTTTCCTAACATAAATAACATTTTCTTTAATTATTTATATCTATCATAAAAATCAACACATAAATTATGTAATGCAAGAGTTGTTGTCTCAAATAATTCAATTCTCATATATAAATCAAAGTATATATTGACAAGGACTTTTACACATGAGTTGATCTCCTAATAAATAAGTGTTGAAAAATTAGGACGTGATCTCATAACATGTGAAGTGAAAGAATTTTTTTTAATGATTTCTCGAAATCAACATGATTATAATACTATAATATGATTAAGGCATAAACATAATAAATCACGAATCATAAAATCTTACCTAATTTTATGAAGTTTGAATTTTTATCAATAACTCCCTAGCAAAACTAGTTTATGAAATAAGTTTATGTCAAATTACTAGAATCGATCAAGTGTCTTAACTTTTAGTAATATCTACATGAATCAGTTGAGATAATTTCACAAATGATCTAGAGAAGGTATCGAAAGAGTGCTAGCTCCTCTTAAACTTGTACCTATTTATAATAAGGTCGGATTTTTTACAAATCAAAATTTTATTTAATGATAATTTTAATTAAAATTGAATTAGATTTTTAACTAGTTAAATATAAACCACTTCCAAATAAGATCCAATACTTATTATTGTTTGATAAAAGTTTGTGACATAGATAAGCATACACAAGCTCATCTAAGTTAAAACATCTTAAAGTGGTTACAATTCCTCTACAAGGTTCATCTCAACACTCGATCTCATCTAAAACTCATTTGCAAAGAGATATATCAGAAAATAGATAGATATGGCTCATGCCATGTTTCATTCCCTATTCATTCTCTTTGTGTCATTGAATTAGCCATTGTTTGCCACCAGGGTTTCCCTTATCCAAGAAAGCAAGCTTTGACATATCTTCTTAGATTCAAGTTTTTGAATAGCCTTGCATTTCTCTCCCTCCAAATTATATGGAAAATAGTAACCAAATGCCAATTTGAATTTGGTGTGATCACCCTTGTTTATTTGTTGAAGCTGTGTTGCCCAATTTTCGCTAATCACTATTTTGGTATTGGATTATCTTCTAAATACCCTTGGTGAAACTATATTTAATGACCAAATGACCTATAGATTCAAACTTCAGGTTAAAAAGTTTGCAAGTTGGGTTACAGCTTTAAGTACCTTTAACTCTATCTATTATTTGTAGCCTATTCCTAATGGTTAACTAAACCATAAAAGAGACCTTAGGGTGGTAGAGCTTGAACCAAAATAGCCTATAATAAGGAACCTTAAGGTGATTATTTTGAAGATTAGGTGACATGTTTTGTTTATAAACAAACAAAATGAATGTCTCAGCCATAAGATTGTGTCTTTTTGGCTCTAATTTAAGTTATACCTTGGAAGATTATTTTGTGCAATTGACAGACCCACAGAGCTATAATGTCATTGTCTACCTCTGATTGTCTCCTCTACTTTGGCCTTAGACTAAAGCATGTTTGATGTTGAACATTTCAAATGAAAGATGGAGAGGCCCTAATTTACTATAATTTCATACCAAAGCCAAGTGCTCTTCCCATCGCTAGCCTTGATTTTGCATTCCTAGCATAGCTTCTCCCTAATCCTTAGGATTTTATTTATGGTCCAAGAGATTTAATTTACTGGTTTAATTTCCAAAAAGCAATTATTCTCCAAATAATGAGATTGTATCTATTTACCCAAGAAAACTATTTATCTGTGAGGATTCTCCATACTCTTTTTACTAAAAGAAATTCATTTTTTCTTTGAATATGCATGATTCCAAGACTCTTTTCATCTTTATTGAGTCTTAAATCAGTCCATTTAACCTTTTCATAATGTTTCTTTACTACATCTTCTATCTATAGGAAGATTCTCATCATTTTTTCACTACTTTAGTAAGATTCCTTGGTAAAACCAAATGTGAGGACCATTATATATGTGCTTATTATTAAGATTTGAGATAATAATTATAGCCTACTAGATTATAAGAGCCCTCTATTATACCAATGTCCAATTTTCATATGGATAGCATTAAATAATGGCTAACAATCTTTAAATATTTGTCTTTTAATGGTAATAGGCACTCCCAAATAAATGATGCATTGCCCATTCCATTTAATAAACTAAGGAGGAAAGTCATAATCTTTCTTTGAGTAAATTATGAAGTTCTAGCTAATGGAATCAAAAGCTTTATAGAATTCTATCTTGAGGGCACATCTCCTGATTGAATAATTCTTATATTAGTATTTAAATGACTCTTAAGCAAGGAGAAGAATGTCTCTTATGCTATTTACCACGATGAATGAACTTTAAGAATGGTTGATAATGGAATCTAGCACTTGTTTCAATCTTAAGGCCATGATCTTGGAGATGATCTTGTATGAAGTTTCATGATAGTGGTAGATTGCATAATGTTTAATGGGTAGTTTAGTATGTGTTTAGTTATTAAATCGAATGTTTAGTGCATGTTTAGGTTAGGATTTTGTTATTTAGTTAAACATTTGTGTTTTATGTGTTTTTAGGTTAAGGCACACGATTGAGCTTCAATTTTATGTGTTTGAGGTGCCTTGATGTATTTGTTAGTGTTTTAGGGCAAACATCGAAGAACAAAGGAGAATTGGAGGAAGCTCGAGGCAAAATCCATCACCACGATATTAACAAAAGCGAGATGGAGCTACCACGATCGTGGCCAGTCTGCCACAATAGCAACAGAAGGTGAAATCATAAGGCCACAATTGTGGCCTACGCGACAATAGACGTAGACGACCTTCCTTATTCAAGTTTTTGAGGGACTTTTCAAAATCTCAAAAAAGCCTAGGGTTGCCCAGAATAGAAAAGAGTATATATAAAAGGTGTTCTCCTTTTTGCCACCTTGGGAAAAGCTTCAAGAGGAGAGAAGAAGAAGAGAGAGTAGGGAGAAGAGGAAGAAGAGGAGAGGGCTTTCGACACTGCTACCTTACCGAGTCATCTCTGTCTTTTTCTTAGTGGCAGTTTCATTCATCTTGTTCTTTCTTTATTGAATGTGTAAGTTGGATATGAATATGTTTGTGGATTTAGATTAAATGATGATGTTCTAATTCTTTAGGGATTTTGACTTGATTTGATGTTAATCTAATTGTTTTTCTGTTATTGCAATTGGGTGTTGTGATTGATTGCTGTAGCTTCATGTTTCGGTAATAAATCGAGAGAGTGAATTGAATGCGAAATAATTAGGTTGCTTAATAAGAGTTAAATAATATAATAGATCACACAATTAATCAAATTGATAATTGTACGGAGAGAGATCTCGTGTGAGACCCGGTTGTTTATTAGAAAGCTTAAGAACCAATTAGGGTTAGGGTTATTTGTAATTGAGAGATTACATGTTCGGTACTAAACTTAATTACGATTTGTGGTTACAACTTGAGAGAGAGTAATCCTCCCTTTGATAATCTAAAACCACCACTACGATAACTCATAAATGGTTAGGTTAGCATTGATGATAGGAAAAATCCCATCTCTCATAATTTGGTAAATTCACTTGTGTGTTTTCCCATTGTCAATTTGGTGTTACTCAAGTTCACTTCTTTTTCGTGTTAATTTACGAATTAATTTTCTGTCAATCATATTCTTGTGTTTACTTTTCTGTTCTATTTTTATTTTTATTTTATTAATTCCTTAAGCCTTAGATAACTTAAGATTAGATTAGTCCACAACTCCTCGTGGGATCGACACCTCATGTACTACAATTCACAACCTGTGCGCTTACAGTATTATGAGGGTTTTAAATAGATTCAAACTTAGCATCATCAAATCAGAATAAGGTATAGGCTAAAATCCTTTAAGGATGAGGGATTAGATGATTTTGGCCTATACCTTGTTATGATACTTAATATAAGATCATCTCTAAGCTCATGGCCTCAAGATTGAAACAAGTCCTAGGTTCCATTATCAATCAATCATATATGTCTTGTGTTAAGATATTTCAACATTTTCCTTTATAGAGGAACTCTTATATTGCCTTATTAACCTTCTAATTAAACATACTTCACGATTCCTTAAGGAAAAATATGGTGAATCTATTATATCTTAGAGCCTTATTGGGATTAAGGCTATTTGAAGTCTCCTTAATGTCTTATAAATGAAAGGGTTGGTGAGGGTGTTCCTTAGAGATTAGTTTATGTATGAAGGAGCTAATAACATGTATAGATGAGAAACAATCAATAAAAGATCTAAAAGTTCTTTAAAAGTAGTTATGAACTTTTTATGTAGCTCTTAGTATTTATTGATCTTTTCCCTATTCTCCTTTATTAAAGTAGTTATCTTATTAGTGTTTCTTCTTGACATAATAGCCTTGTTGAGGAAGTGTTTCTATCACTCACTTGCAATAATTGGGAACTAAATTTTTGTTTTAGAAGAGATTTGTTAGAATCCCTAGTGCTATTGTAATATGAGAGGATTGCTTACTATTAGTTCTCTTAAACTAAGAAACTAAACCAAATTCTCCTACACTAAGAAACTAAACTAAATTCTCTTAAACTAAGAAACTAAACTAAGTTACGTATCAAAGATCTTATTTCAAAACCACCTAACATTGTTTTAATATAAACACTTTAACACTTACCATAGGTCTATAAGTGAATCAGGTTCAAGACAAGCATGAGAAATTTGTTAGTCTACATATACATCAATTAACATCATCGATGAAATTTTGATTAGAAACCTAGAAATTAAGATAAGGATTCCGGAAGATCCCACGTTAAAAAGTTCAATAGCAATAAGAGTTCCCATAAACATTCACTAGCAATGTTGTGAAGCCTAAAAAATGTAGATGGGGGATGAATTTCACTGCCACAACCCTCCAAACAAGGATGTACCTTATTTGGTTCCTTATAAGAGTAGATTTAATAAGTTCCAAATAGTCCCATCATTCATCAAATAAAAGTGAGTCATTTGAACCTAGGCAATTACTTTAAGGTAATATATAGCAAGCAATTGATAGCCTAACCAAAATTTACTATAATTTATCACAATTGATGTTATAAGAGTCAATTTTTTTCTAGAATCTAACTATCTAAATTTTATAAGCATTACAAAGAGACCCATTGCATTTACAGCTATAGTTAAAGTTAGATAATAAAAAATATAATCAGTAAAGTGTAATCATTATATATGTAATGTTGTAAAGTTTAAATATATGATTCTCAAGGGTTTTAGAATTTAATAATTTTCATAATAGTAAATACCGTACCTTTATCCATGATGAAGATAGAAGAATCCCTTTGCAATTTAATGAAGACAAACTTTTGATAAAACAAAATTTTGATTTTTGTCTGTCTTAACTTTTCTTTCTTTCATCGAGTTTCTGATGGAATAAAAATGAAATTAAATATGTAGAGAGAGAAAGAAGTTAAAACTCAAATGACACCTTTTTAACTATTTTCATTTATTTTACGCTCCATTAATGTAAAATTAAAAAATATTTTATAATGATATCTTTTCAAGGGACTAATAGGATTGAAATACTTAAATAATTAAACCATAAAATATTGGCCACTTAATGGCATTATCTAACATTCTCCCAATTGGTCCATATAACATAATTATGATTTAATATATAGCATAATATGCATATAATAAAAGTCAAATCCTCTTTGCTTTTGTCACAACGTTAATTATAATTAAGAAAAAAATAGAGAGGATCATAGTAGTTGTATGTCATTTAATCAGATATACTTCCTTTATGTATCACAAGACTTGTTTAAAACTTAATATGATCTATAATGAGATATGTCTTAATGGTTTAATATTCAATAATAATGTCTTTGTAATAGACAAATACTATTAAAAATTCACATAATCATTCATATATATACATTATTAACAAATAATAAACAACAAGATACTTAAGTATTAGAAACAATACATAAACAAGCTCAGCATGTCAAACATATAAAATATATAAATAATAATATTTTGTTCAATCATGGAACCCAATAATGCCCATTCTTTTGACATGTTCATTAAACACCTTTGACAATTATCCTTTTATTAATGAATCCATAATCATAAGATTTATACTAATATATTCAATTGACACTCTTTGTTTATGAACTTCTTCTTTAACATCAAATTATTTTATTTCTATATGTTTAATACCATTTGAATACTTGTCATTTTTAAAAAGAAGACTATTGTGGCATTATTATAACAAATTTTCAGTGGCTTGTTAATATTGTTAATAATTCCAATTCCAAAAATAAAGTTTCACAGCTCTAAACTATGAATGATGGTCTCAAAGCACACCTAAACTCAGCTTTTATAGTGGATGCAACAATGATAGACTGTTTAATACTCTTCCATAAAATTGCTCATCCAGCTAAAAGGAACAGATAGCCAAATGTGGTTTTTCTTGTGTCAACACATTTGGTATAATCTAAGTTTGAGTATCCAATTACCTCAAGGCAATATAATCTCCTATAAGAGAGCATATAATCTTTTGTTCTTTGAAAATATCTTAATACTTACTTTTCATATTTCCAATGTGACAAACCATAATTACTTTGATATCTACCTAACATTTAAAAAACAAAACTAATTTCAAGTCTAGTGCAAGTCGGAGTATATATTAAACTCCCAGTAATAAGTGCACAAGGAATCATTTTCCATTGCTTTATGTTTCAGTTCATTTTTTAGGCATTTTAAAGACAAAATTTATCTCATTTTTGAATTGGGACATTATTTTTAGAGCACTTTTCCATTTTGTATCTCTCTAATATTTTATTGACACATGCTTTCTAAGATAACCCTAACATTCCTTGTGATCTACCATATAATATTTCAATTCCTATCACATAAGATACCTCACCCATATCTTTTATTTTAAAATTTTTAAAGAGAAACTTATTGGTATCATGTAATAAACCAACATCATTAGTAACAAGTGAGATATCATTACATATAGGACTTGAAACATAAACTTGCTCCCTCTAACCTTCAAATATATACACTGATCAACGATATGCCTTCTTTGATTCCAAAAGAAGTAATGGTATCATTAAACTTAAGATACCACTGTTGGGAGGCTTGCTTAAATCCATATATTCACTCCATAAGTTTACACACATATGTTTCTTTCCTTCAACTAGAAAGCCCTTAAATTGATCTGTATAGATTTCTTCCTTTAACCATTTAGAAAGCTAGTTTTCACATCCATTTAATAGAGTTCCAAAATTATAACGAGCTACCTTTGCCATAATAATTATAAATGAATCTTTTTTAAAACAAGAGAAAAGGTCTCATTATAATCAATACCATCCTTTTGAGTGTAACCTTCAGTGAAAAATGTGGCCTTATATTGTTAAATATTGCCATTTGAGTCATGTTTGGTCGTAGAGACCCGTTTATACCCAATTGAATTACAACCTACTAGTAATTGAATAAGATCCTAGATTTCACTGCCATCTATAAACGTTAACTCTTCTTTTATAGTGTCTAACCACTTATTAGAATGTTCACTTTCAATGGCTCGTGAAAATGTAATTGGATTTAAAACAATTCCTAAGTCACCTTTTAGCTTTTGTAAATAAACCACATAATCATAAGAAATAGTTAATCTCCTTTTATCTTTAAGATCTTCTTAATACTACTTCATGTGGCTCATCTATAATAGGTTCATTAATAGTGACTTCATTATTTAGAGTTTGTTCATGTATTTTTTTAAGTTAAAAAATTTTCAAAGGAATTAATATTCTAACTTCTTAAATTATCACTTTATATGATATTTAAATCCCACTAATTTCACAATTTTTGATGAATCTGGCATTTCTAGTTTCAATAGTCCTTATACTATTATTAGGATAATAAAATATGTCCTTTTAGACTTTTCCAGATAACAAATTAAAAATCCACTAATTGTTCTTGAATCCAATTTCCTTTAATGTAGACTATAGATTCTTACTTTTATCAGGTAACCTCAAACAAGTAGGTTCTTTAAACTAGCTTTCCTTCTTGTCTAGAGTTCAAAAGGTGTCTTAGGAACTAGTTTACTAGGAACTTTGTTCAATAAATATGATGATGAGGGTAAAAAGAATAATGATTCATTATACTTCTAACAATGTCCATTAAAGTATGATTACGTCTCTCTGCTAGACCATTTTATTGTGGTGTATTTGGCATTATATATTGAGTACATATGCCACTTTTTAAAAGGAATTTAGAAAATGAACCAGGATATTGTCTAATTTAATTATATTTCTCATAATATTCACCATCCTTATCAGATTTGACAATTTTCACCATTCTATCTAATTGTCATTTTACCTTATTAAAAAACACTTCTAAGGCTTCTACTTATTGAGATTTTTCATGTAGTAAATAAATATAACCATACTGTGAAAATTCATTGGTAGAAATGATGAAAAAAATTCTTCACTAAATAACGAAACATCAAACGGCCACATATATCAGAGTGTATAATTTCAAGGAGCTTTGCACTTCTTATAACTTCTTTATTAATTATATGTTATGTATATTTTCCTTTAATACAATTTACACAAACACCAAGATTAATAAAGTTTAAAATTGGAAGGATTTCATTCGTTACTAATTTGACCATTCTTTCTTTCGATATATGATTCAAATATTTATGCAATAAGTAAGTTGAAGTTTTATTTATAAAAACCTCATTTAGTAACCAACATTATGATGCAAGGTCAATAGAGTTTCAATGTAAATATTGTCAAGCTTTAAGTTATACAACCCATTGCAAAGAATGCCATAAACAATGAGACAATTATGTTTGAACAAATTGAAATATCCATTACAAAATTTAACAGTGCATCTACAAATATCAAGTTTTGACAAAGAAAATAGTTTTCAAGAAATAATAAGGACATGACGAGTTTGGAAAAGGTCTAAATGATGTTCAATGTCTAACATCAAATGGTAGGTTCTAATAGCTTCAACTAAAGCTTTGAATTAGTTTCCTATAGAGACAAACTTTTCATTTGAATTTATAGTTTAGTTCGTAAGGAATGATATTAGTAATATAAATGTTACATCTAGAATCAATCTACCAAGTATTATAACGAACTTTTGCTAAATTACATTCGAAACATATTTACCTTTCTTTTTGAATCAACCTTACATTCAGGCAATCTTTCTAATAGCAATCTTTTTGATAGTATCCAATTTTCTTATAGAAATGGCGTCTATCATTCCTCGTTTCCTTCTTACCGATTGAAGTTGATGATACACTATCCTTATATAGCACATTCTTTCTCTTTTCTTTATCTTTTTTGAACTTCTTTCTCGCTCCTTGATGACCCCCAAACTTAATTAAGTGACCTTCTTATTTCCTTTTGAATAAGCATACTTTATAATTCATTCACATTACATTTGTCCTTTATAGTATTATAACTCATTTAGAATGGACCATATTTAGGAGGTAAGGAGTTAATAATAAATTGCATAAGAAAACTTCACTTACTTCCATTTATGAATCTTATTTTTTATCTTGTACTTATCATTTCAATGAAATGCTTGTACATATTACGAGAACCGTTAAACCTTATAATGGTTAATGTACCTATTAAAGTCTTAGCAAGTGACTTATCAAAATAGTCAAACTAAGAAATATCTTCAACAAACTTAAGATATTCGTTAGCACTTTCAATTTTAGGAATTGTATCCTTAATGTTATTAGTCATAGTCATTCACATGGATATTAAGCTTAATCTATTTGATCTTTTCTAAAGTTCATAGAATTTTTTTTTTTTACTTTAGCACTACTAGTTTTAGTTAGAGTAATGGTCATATTGGTTTGGAGTGCCAAGTCCTAGGATTCTTAGGTTAAATTGAACTTGTTCACATCATTTAGTAAACTTAAGCCCATTAAACTCCATAATAGGCAAAGTTTACAGCTGAATATCAACTGATGCAACAAAAATATATTAAATGCTTATATAATAATGCTTTGAGTCATAATTTAAATACACAAATATAATCAAGTAACAATCACATTAACAATATATGTATATTGTGGTTCTCTTTTGGGTGAAACAATAGTACACAAAACAACAAAAACTGATGCTTAGCAATATTTTTACACTATTGATAATTATATATAATACATTTAGATATGATTGTTATCTTTGGATGTATTAAACATATATAACAAACTATATCAATTAACCACAGTCATCATCATCATCATCATCATTATCACCCAATCTGAAATCCCGCATTGAAGCGGGGTCTGGGGAGGTCCAATAGTATGCAGTCTTACCCCTACACAGTAGAGAGGCTGTTTCCGGTGGACCCACATGTAAATGAGACAATATACAAATGATGCAAGATACTAAAAAATTAACCACAGTCATGTTCATCTATATAAAATTAACCAATCAATCTTTGAGAAATTCTTGAATATTTTATGACCAATAAACTTATATATATATATACTGTGTGTGTGTGTGATTTCAATAATAAGCATCAATTATCACAGGTAACTAATTATTATACAGCGAAACAATGCCACTATATATTAAAGATCAGTGAGTACCACCACAAAGTTATTATCCTTCTGAACAAATATAAATTTATGAAAAAAAAGAGTGTTTTTATACAAGTACATTAGGTATGATTTAGGTTGAACATGGATTCTTTTAATACATAAAAAATTACCAACACTTTTACTTTTTAACTTTTGCGAAAGTTTAAACCCTATTAAATGGAAAATTACTAATATCTTTCCCAGTATCATTTTAAAGTTTTAAACACGACATAATGAGGACGTTAGACAAAATACTAAGAGCTTATTTGTTTTTTTTTAATTTTTGTTCTCAAATTTAGTAAATGAATATGTTTGGTTTAGTTTTTATTTCTTTTTTAATTTTAATTTCTTTCTTCTTTTATAACTTATGGGAATCACATACACTGATTTTTATTTTTAGTATAACTTGATTTATCATTTATCAAATATATATTATTTAATTATTTGATAATTAATTACTAATAATTATTATTATAAAAATATTATTTAATTTATTGAAATTTTAGAAACTGTGTTAAATAACATATGTCGAATTTGAAATATATTTAAAATACAGAGGTCCAAGTTTTAAAATAGTTATTTAAGTAATATTTTTAAATATAAAATATTAAATTTATAGTTGAAATAATTAAAATAACTATTAAAAATAAGTATTTGTTCATAAATAAATATTTCTAAGTTTTTTATTTAATTAATTAACTATATTAATTAAAATATAATAAATTTAATTAATTATTAATAAATATTTTATAATAGATTAAAATAATTTTTTGTTTAACTCATAAAATTAATAGATATCTTATTTTTATTTAATATTTAAATATTATCTTTATTAAAAATATAATTAAATTAGATTAACTGTTAAATAGATTATCTTTTTATTTAAAAATAAAAATTAAAAACAGAAAACAGAAAACAAAAATTTAAGAATCACAACGTAACAGCCCCTAATTAAATTATGTTAAATAAATCATCTTCAATATATTATTAAAGAAGTTATTGATTTAGAGGATATACCTAAAGATTTTTTTTGCTTTTTTGACTCAAGGTACACGATCAAGTTATGATGCTGGCATGCACTTACCTGTCTCTTTTTGTGAATGCCCTTCAATTCCGAGTGCAGAGGTAAGATTCCATTTCGAGAACTTTACGTGTTTTACTAACATGTTACTATGGTCCCTCCCTTCAAATGATTATAATCATTGCAGAAGAAGACTGAATGGATTAAGATAACTAAATCTGGAAGTAGTAGGGATATAACTAAATTTGTAAGTAGTAGGGATTAGGAAGAGGCTGTATGTAAGACGACTCACTCTCAGCTTTGAACCTGTGGTTGGAGTCGGCGAGATCCCTTTATTTTTAGTTGGTAATAAAATGGTAAGCATACAAGTCAAACAAGCAACCAAAATCAAAATTCTCGGTCATGTTGGGCAGGTTCATGGCCTTTTAACTCTTTTACTGGTTGGACTCGTCGTCAAGTAAATCACGAACTTAGAGGCAATAAAAGTCCAAAAGTTGGAATAGAAGTCATGGACGCAAAATTGATTGCGATTACTCTAGCTTCTAGCCAAGGAATTAACTAAAACCCTTTGCTTTCAGGAGTAACTATATCAACCCAAAAAAAAAACATAATGTTAAGGAAATCTTAAATAAACTAACTCTGATAAATCAGATTAATATTTGTCGATTTTGATCAGTTGTACGCTAACCATGGTTGTGGCACTAATTAAGAGTGCTAATATTCTACCTAATAAAGTTTGGCATGTAGAACTTGCCTTTCCTTGCAGGCTATGTGGTAGTATCCAATATCATCATAATATTTATTTATTTAACTAATAAATTTATTCATTGTTAATAAATAAAGATTTTATGTAGTCTTAATGGTAGGTAACAGAACTTGTCACGTTTGTCTTTGAATGTTGTAAAATAGTGTCACGTAACTAAGAAGAAGCCGCCTCCCAAATCCAATTAATTACCAAAGCTCTTGGCTTCTCTATAAATAGCTAGAGGAAACGCATAAGGAGAGATAGGGAGGTTGGAATTAGCGAAATGGCATTAAAGAAAGCGAGACTATTATTGTTATTAACAATTCTAGGGGTTGTGCTTCTTGATAGGCTGCTCTTTTGTATGGCAAATCCGCATATTCGGTATCGGTACTATGATTTTGTAGTAAGTGGTTGCAGTTCGCATTATATACTTTATAGTTCCCTGCTCTTCATATTTAATTGTTCAATGTCTTACTTTGCTTTAGGTGTCCAATGTCTCAGACCCAAGGCTTCTTACTCCTTCCTATTTCTTGTTTTCCCATGACCTACATAATCTCTCCATTTTAACGACAGTTTTGTAGTGTGTGAAACCATGCATAGCCGTTCAAATGCCTTCTTTTGGAGCACAAATATATATATATATATATATATATAGGATTTGGTGCTCCAGTTCTAATATATAACTTAAATACGATAATAAACAATCGCTAAATAAGCTGTTTTTTCTTTTTGTTAAATTAGGTATTATTTTGTTCACATGAGATAGGACAAATGTCAATATCTTATTTAATCTAATATTGCAGTTACAAGAGACAAACTTTACAAGACTGTGCAGTACAAAGAGTATGCTTACTGTGAATGGAAGCTTCCCTGGCCCAACATTAACAGTTCACAAGGGAGACACCATTTATGTAAATGTGCACAACCAAGGAACTTATGGTGTTACTCTTCACTGGTAATTTATTCCACTTCAGTTTTTTTCTTTCGTAGTCGACAGAGCAACCAAATTCCCAACCTCTAGCGTAACTATGGAAATTAAGCTTTCTGCTGGATTTCCTTTTGAATGGCTTGTTAGTTGACTGTGAGGGCTATATATGAGAATAAATTATATTTGCAACTCAAATGGGTTTTAGTTCTGTAACTGACTAACTTCTGCTACAATAATTATTTAATCTAGTTTGGTTAAAGTTTGATTTATAATATGGTCCCCCATGGATAACGTACTCAAATTAGCAAGGTGATAGATTCGTGGATTCAATCTTAAGGATTTGGATAATAAAAGGTGACAGTTTAATAACGTATTCTAAATAGTTTCGAATGCACAAACATGCATGATTGTAACCAAACCTAGAGAAAGGACTACATGACTTTCATCGAGTCCATTTTCCACATAGAAGAAAGAGCAACGGGGAAGTGATAAGATAATTAAATGCTGTTTCAGTTATCTACATACCATTAAAATTGATAGCGTTAAGTATGTAACTAATATCAATTTTCAAAATTTAATATATACAGGCATGGAGTGAAGCAACCAAGGAATCCCTGGTCAGATGGTCCAGAGAACATCACACAGTGCCCTATTCAACCAGGAAAAAACTTCACCTACAAAGTCATATTTTCAACAGAAGAAGGAACTTTGTGGTGGCATGCTCATAGTGATTGGACACGAGCCACAGTCCATGGCGCTATTGTCATTCTGCCCTCCATTGGAACTAACTTTCCCTATCCTACACCTTATGCTCAGCAAACTATTGTGATTGGTGTGGCTCTATTTCCTATACTCTTGCCATTATTTTCATTTCAACTTTGGAGAGATTAAAGCTCCAAAGCTCCTCTTTCCTCAACATGATATTACTGACCTCTTATTAACAAGTTTAGGACTTATTTGATTCTATTTTTATTTTTTTTGTCTTTGATTTCTTTTTTTAAATATATCAAAATGATATTACATTATTAAATTTTATAATAAAATTTAGTGTAAATCTAAAAATATTTTTGAAAAATTGAAAATTTTAGTTATTAATATATTTTGAAACCTAAGAATCTAAAAATTAAAATTTAGATAACTCTTATTATGAAATTAAAGTATTTTAATTTTTATTCATTTAGTAGTTCAGTTTAATTATTATATGACATTAAAAGAAACTTTGCTATTTAACTAATAAAGATTAATTTTTTCTAAAGATTTAGTGCTTTGTTAGTGTTAACAAATAAAAATGCACCTAGGATTATTATTATTAATAACAACTAAATAAATTTTTTTATCAAGAAAGACAGTAAAAATAAAAAACTAAAACTAAAACTAATAAAAATAAAAATAAAAGTAAAACCAAACTCATTTCTTGATAATTTGGTTTTTTTTTTTGGATTTTGAATTTGATTTGTTCCACGTAGGTATCACAAGTAAAGTACCTAGACTAAGTTATGCATATAAACGCTAACAGCGGGACAATTTGATCTCTTAACAGCATCATGGTTTAAGGGATCGGTGGAAGATATCATAACCTATGCTCTTGCAACTGGAGGGGAGCCAAACACATCCAACGCTTTTACAATAAACGGTCAACCAGGAGACCTGTACCCTTGCTCCAATGGTGAGCACTTGTCTTTTTCTTTCATTTCTTTCAGTCACTATATATCATTCGAATGCTTATCACATTAGCCAAGATTTTTACTTAAGTGGTATTGTTCCACCACCTCACCGTCTAGAATTAGTTGAGATAGTCTAATACAATAAGGCTATCCATCCCCAATTTATACATAATTTAGATATGGGAATATATTTTAACCTTACAGAAGTGTTCTCTTTTCTTTTATATATTTTTTATGTAGTTTTTTTTACCACTTAAATCTGTTGATTTGGTGGAACAATTCCATCCAATAATTTCGGTAATTTCTCCAAAGATTGCATGCTTATTGTATGTTCGAATATTTTAAAAAAATACTTTATATATGTTGACATCTGTGTTCTATGTTCCGGAGAAAAGCTGAACGAAGAAAAAAAACTCGAGCTAACTTTAGGGATGACAATTTTTAGCCTATAAGCCTAAATTTAGTTGTTTTCAATAAGCTGGCTCATGGGCTAGGTTCAAGATTAGACTGACTCGAGATTTAATTATTCTAAGCAAAATAATATCGTTTTAATTAAAAGAGTTAGACATCAAGTAAGTCTGAATCTAGACAGTCCAAATTTGGATCCAATTAAAAAACAAATTATTTTATATTTTTAATTTTAAAAAATTATTTTAAAAAATTAGAGAGGGTTGACGCATGGTCAAGCCATTGCCATTGCCATCCCTAGCTAACTTTCTGTCATGCAATAAAAATAAGTTATTTCTATTAAAAATGTATAACTTTAACTAGACACAGAATATATTTGAATGAAAATAGGTTCCTATTATATATTTAGTAAGGTTGTGAGGACAGCTAGCTAATATTTTAGAAATCTGCATGTTCTTTGCGTTCCAGGAACTACGTATCATATGCTGGTACAGTACGGAAAGACCTATCTCCTCCGGATCATTAATGCTGTGATGAATAGAGAGCAATTCTTTGGAATCGCAAACCACACCTTAATAGTAGTTGGACAAGACGGGGCATACATAAAACCAATAACTACAAGTTACATTATGATATCTCCAGGCCAAACCATGGACCTCTTAGTCAAGGCAAACCAAGCACCTAGCTACTATTACATGGCCTCATCCCCATTCTCTGATAGTATTGTTCCATTTGACAACACCACCACCACAGCCATCCTCCAATACAATTCAAACTGCACGCGCCCACCGTCTATTCCTTTCCCAGACTTACCGGGTTTTACAGATGATGCTGCAGCCAGAGCTTTCACTAGTCGCGTTAAGAGCTTAGGTGGTGCTAGAAATCACCCTGTTAACGTCCCCAAAAATATTAACCAGCGTCTATACATTACCGTTTCTGTTAATGAACTGCCTTGCCCTAATGCCTCTTGTGCGGGACCAAATGGTAATAGACTTTCTGCAAGCATGAACAATATTAGTTTTGCAAGCAAACCCATGAGCATCCTTGAAGCATATTACAGGTATTGCCTTATTACTCTTTTTTTTTTTTTTGAAGAAACGGATCAGAATATTGTGACTTAATGGTAGAAGGGGTTAGAAGCCTTATAGCACGAAAACAAAAAAGAAATGCATTCTAATGTGTAGTACTAATGCATTTTAGTTTTGTCATCATTGATATTTGTGCACGTGATAAAGGAACAATGACACCATTTTGCAGGAACCTGAGTGGAGTTTTTGACAAAGATTTTTCGGAAAACCCGCCTTTCTATTTTGACTTCGCGGGAAACACAACCAGTGTTTCTGACTACACAGCAATAGGGACAAAGGTTAAGATGTTAAATTATGATGATGAAGTTGAGATTGTGTTTCAGGGGACAAATCTGAGTGCTGCAGAGAACCATCCCATGCATATACATGGTTTTAGTTTCTACTTGGTCGGCACAGGCAAGGGGAATTTTAACAACGTTACTGATCCAAATAATTATAATTTGATTGATCCACCATTAATCAACACTGTGGGTGTTCCTAAAAACGGATGGGCTGCCATCAGATTTCTTGCTGACAATCCTGGTATATTCTTCAATAGTTTTTCTTACTAGATAAGCTCCAATTTTTACCCAACGTTTTTTCTTGTCGAAAATTATAGAACTCTTACGTAATTGGATTTTGGTGACAGAAGATACTTTAAATATCGTTTACCCCACAAATTTTACGCCATTCTTTTTAAAATTGCATAATGACATGTGACATGATTATTGATTCTTAACATTGCTCAGGGGTATGGTTCATCCATTGTCACTTGGATCGCCACATGAGCTGGGGAATGGACATGGTCCTCATTGTAAGGAATGGAAAAACTATGGCTAAACGTCTTCTCCACCCCCCTGCGCACATGCCTCTTTGCTCATAATCATTCTTGAATTCCGTCAACTTTACAGCAACAGATTCATCAAATTATAATTCTAATTAGAGAACATTTCGCTGTGTGATTGTTTCCCGAGTGATGGTACCTATAGCAAGAATGCTTATTTTGGTATGATTGAAGTTGTTTCTTTTCAAGATTAATAAACTTTTTCTACATGAAAAAATATTGAATGCAATGGCATGCTATTTTTCTGTTTCATCTGTGTATTGAGCTAATTGATTAATGTCTTATCCTTCCCTTTAGATTGGCTGGGTTTTGATAACTATTTGGTTTCACCTTTTTTTTGTAAGCTAATTTTGTTTGTTTTAAAAATTCTTGAACTTCAATAGCCAAATGTAGATTAAAGGCTAAACCAAACTCAAACTCCTAACATATATAAATTTTAATAACATAAATTTAAGTAAAATGAAATTATCAAATTAAAATCGATTGACAATTAAATTTAATTTCAACAAAAAATTTTCAATGCGCATAATAAGTTAAATTTTTTAGTTTCCATTTACGAAAACTATAAAGTATATTTATAACTACATATTTGAAATGGATAGAAAATAAAATCTTTGATGGATCTACAGTTAAATTAAGGATTAAATAAGATTAAATAATACAAAGAATTGTTTTTCTAAAATAATACTAGACGGGGCAAAATTTATTGAATTTCATTAAAATCAAAATTTTATAATAAATTTTTTTGTTGTTGTTGGAGCTTTTAAGTCTAATTGCAAATGCATGATATCAAATTAATTCTATTCAATCTTAACTCATTCACTAAATAGGTTATTTAATTAAAGTAGAGCAGCTGATCAAATGAAGCCGCTATAGGAAAATATCAAGTTTAGTTGGTTTAATACTAAATTTCATTTTGATGACTAGTGTCGGGAATTTTATATATTGTGCGCTACCTATAATTAGTGGCGATAACTCGGGGTGGCTGCTCTGGCCTCTTCCATGCTTGAACGCATGCTTCGTCTTTTTGCCAGTCACTCCCCCGTCTCTCACTCACTACAAAGTCTAACCACTCCCTCCTCTTACTCCCCCTTAAAAATTAGCCGAGCTTTGCCACTGCCTATAATTATAGAATATTGTATAACTCAACAAAATTTTTTGTTATCCATAAGATTTAAAATATGCAAAAGGTTCTGTAGTAGTGTTAGCTTGAGGAATAGTTTTGATCTTATTAGGCTAGAACTCAGTCTAAAGACTCTTATTGCTTCGATGGCATAATTAGAATCTCTATAGTATTTGTATTTTTGTAGCTACATGATATCGATGGCTTTGTTAATTGGAATTCTTTTTTTCCAATAAGAAGGAATTAAACGAACTCTAGTTGTTGGAAAAAGGAAATATATGAATAGGTATTATTATTTTTCTTATGATAGGTTATACCCTTGGTGACTGTTAATTTAGATACATTAGGTAAAAAGAAATATTGTCTGACCAATGATTCTTCTATGTTTTCATTAAGCTTACAATCTAGGTAGTTTGATAAGGAAATTTTATGATGAGCTCATCGAGTTGCCAGCATGACATCTCAAATAATTACGTAATACTCTCTGTATTCCTATATTTCAATCATCTCCGATGGCTAAACCTGAATGTAACTTTCAATTCGTTATTAATAATACGTCATAGTGTTCTTTCGATAAAGTTGATGAACGTAACCAAAGTTCGTACGGATACTACCCTGTTCTCTTATCTGTGAGGCCGACGTTAAAATAAAATGTTTAGAAGTACTAAAACAAATATTATACTAATATAATTTAAAAAAAAAATATACTAACATTAGTATCGATTTTAATTTTGAAATCAACATCAGTTAATAGTAAATATCATTTAAACCAATTTTTAAATTATAAAATAGTTTCTAATTTAATATAATTAAATATTAATCTTTATTACAAAATTAAATAATCTCCTTATTTAAGAGTTAGACATCAATTAAGTTCAAATGTCATGTTTGACAAACTACTTTTTGATGAGAGAAACATCAATTGATGCAATGCAAATAACCCACCAATAAGTTGATACAATTAATTTTCCCTACTTATGTAAAACTTTAGGAAATAATTAGACAATAAAATAATCTTATGTAGCAAACAATTAAATCAACATCGTTATTTACGTTGAAAGCCTCCTCGATGTGAGAAGTAAAAACCACAGGACTGAATTCCAGCCTATATCTCCACTATCAACAAATAATGGATACAACAGCAAGTTCTCTCTAGTATCCTACTAGAGGCAGCAATAATAACATCAAGAGTACAATAATTCTTGATAACAACATCAATAACAACAAATAGCGAAATCAACAAGAGAGTTTGCAAAATCACTAAAATCACACTCTCCAAAACAGCATGAGCAGATCACCAAAATGGTATCCAAACAACAAACTGACTGTTGGATATCAAGATCAATGTTTCGTCTACCAACTGTCAAAGTTTCAACTCACTTGAACCACTTTTCACTATCTAAACTGCTCAATGTTAGAATTTTAGGATCCTAAAAGTCAACCCAATTTTGACCACGAATTGTCAAAAAATCAGAACCCTGATAAAGATTCTGATCGTTGGATATGAACAACCACCATTGTACAGTAAGCATTCAAAATTTGAGCTTGATCAGACCACAAACAACTATCTTTTCGAGGACTTAATCAAACTATTTAAAACTCTCTGACACACTCACTAGTGTTTTTCTTCTTCAACTCTCTCACTTTTGCTTTAGTAAATTATACGATGCAATCCCACAAAATCTGCTCACTCCCTCGCTCTCTTCATACAACAAAGGAAAGAAGAAGACAAAAATTAAATAAAAACAATTTGACAAACTTACCAAATAAATAATCACTCAAAGATTTTGTTTTTTCAATTATAGGGGCTACATCAAATATGGAGGGTTGACTAACAAATCTCCCCCTCTCGACACATTTGGCTGGCTAGTTGGAACGAATTTCCATCCTAACAATCAACCTGTACATCTTAAGCTTTCCTCTTGGTAGCGTCTTTGTCAACATATCGGAGCCATTATTGTCAATGTGAATCTTCTCAAGTTCAAACTCCTTGGACTCCAATGCATCTACGATCTAATGATACCTGACATCAATATGTTTTGATCTAGAGTGACATGTAGAATTCTTACCGAGATAGATTGCACTCTGGTTGTCACAATGTAACATATATCACTCCTGCTTAAAACCAAGTTGTTGAACAAACTTCTTGATCCACAATAACTCCTTAGCTGCTTTTGTTGTTGCAATAAACCTAGCTTCAATAGTAGATAGTGCAATGCACTTTTGTAGTCTCAATTGTCATGCCACACTTCCCCTTGTAAAATTAATCATGTAACCTGAAGTAGAATTTCGAGAATCAATTTCTCCTGCCATATCTGAATCTGAATAACCAACTAATTCAAGTTTCCCACTTCCAAAACTCAAACACAAGTTGGAAGTGCCTTGAAGATATCTCATAATCCAATTCACAGCTTTCAAATGCTCTCTACCCAGATTAGATAGGAATGTACTAACTATACTTACTGTATGAACTATGTCTGGCCTTGTACACATAATAGCATACATCAGACTTCCCATTGCTGAAGCATAAGGAACTTTCTCCATATCTTTCTTGTCATCATTAGTAGACGGGCTCTACTCAGTACTTAACTTGAATTGATTACCAAGTGGAGTAATTATTGCTTTAGCCTTGTCCATGTTGAATCTCTGAAGCACCTTCTCAATATACTTCTCTTGGGACAAGTATAACCTTCTAGCTGGTCTGTCTCAAGAAATCCGCATACTAAGGATCTATTTTGCTGGTCCCAAATCTTTCATAGCAAAAGTGAGAGAGTTGAAGTGCTTCTTCAATACATCAATTATGAAGATATTGTTGCCAATAATCAACATCGAGTAATAGAATAATAGCGTCATTATCAGAGAATCTATGAACAAACACACAATGATCTGAAGTAGTCTTCTTGTAGCCTTATTGCTTCATAACAGACTCAAACTTCCTAAACCATTGCCTCGGTGCCTATTTCAGACCATAAAGGCTTTTCTTCAACTTGTAAACATAATTTTCTTTACCTCTCACCCTAAAACCCTCTGGCCACTCCATGTAAATTTCTTCTTCTAGGTTTCCATGAAGAAATGCAGTTTTCACATCCATTTGTTGGACCTCCAAATCAAGATTTGTTGTTAACCCAAGAACAACTCCAATGGATGACATTTTTATGACTGGAGAAAAGATTTCATCAAAGTCAATACCTTTTCTCTGACTGAACCCTTTCATAACTAGTATGGCTTTGTATCATGAACGTGAAGTATGCTCTTCTTACTTCATCATAAACACCTACTTATTTTTTAAAGCTCTCTTTCCCTTAGGTAACCTTACCAGATCGTAAGTGTGATTATGCTGCAAGGAACTCATTTTGTCTTACATAGCCTCAAACCACTCCTTTTTGTGCTCATTTTCTAGAACCTTTTCATAAGTCTCAGGTTCTCCCCCGTCAGTCAGCAACACATACTTATGGATATGATACCGAGTGGAAGTATGTCTAACTCTAGTAGATCTTTTAAGTGAAACTTCTGCTCAAGCTTCTGGTTTTATTAGTTGAATAGGATCAACACCATCTACTTCAATCTGTATAGAATCATCTGCACTATCTTCATCAAACATATTATGTTAAAGATCAACCTATGGCTCTTGTGGGGTTGCAATCAAAGGAAGTGGATCCCAATCAACCACACCATCACTGAACCCTGAAATTATCTTCTTTGATTTATCAATATCTTATATGGTTTGATCTTCCATGAACACAACATCACGACTTCTAATAAGTTTCCTCTTAACTGGATCCCAAAACCTATAGCTAAACTTATCCTAACCATAACCTACAAACACACATTTTTGTGTCTTCACGAAAAGCTTAGACCTCTCATCCTTAGGAATTTGCATACAAGCCTTACAGCCAAACACTATGATATGATAATAATAAACAACTTTGCCTGAACAAACCCTGTTCGATGCATCAAACTACAAAGGAACACTAGGTGTGAGGTTAGTAACATGAACAACTGTATATAAAGCGTCACCCCAATATGACTGCAGTAGCTTAGCGTGTGATAGTAAACATCTGATTCTCTCCACCAGTGTTCTATTCATCCTTTCAGTTAAGCCATTCAAATGAGGAGTCTTTAGAAAAGTCTTCTCATGTCTAATACCTTGAGATCTGCAGTATTCATCAAATAAGCCAATGTATTCACCGCCATTATTTGTTTAGACAAATTTTAACTTCTTTCCTGTCTCTATCTTAACTGAAGCCTGAAACTGCTTGAACACATCTAAAACTTGATTCTTGGACTTTAAAGCGTAAGCCCAAATCTTCCTTGAGTGATCATCAATAAACGTCACAAAGTAACTAGCACCACCAAGTGTTTACATCTTCATAGGACTACACAGATCAGAATGCACCAACTCTAATACTTGTGACTTCCTTGAAGGAGGATGACTCTTGAAGGTGACTCTAGTTTACTTGCTTGCTAAGCAATCACTGCACTTTTAGAGCTATACCTTTTCCACACCTAAAAAGAGATTTTGTTTAGCCTACAAAGACAAACCTTTCTCACTCATGTGTGCAAGCCCCTTATACTACAAAGTAACCGTCTCCTCACTTTGAACTGCATTCACATTGTCACTGAAAACCTTTGCTGACATAAAGTACAATGTTGACTACTTCTGGCCTCTTGCTATAATCAAGTTACCCTTAGTGATTTTCAAATAACAATTCTTGAAGGAACTTTCAAAGTCATTCTTGTCAAGTTCACCAACAGGATAATATTCAACCGCATATCAGGAACATGTCGTACATTTCTAAGAACTAAACTGGAGCTATTACTAGTCTGTAAACACACGTTATCACTACCAACAGCTTTATTCATACCATCATTACCCATTCTTACAGGACCATAATCACCGGATCTATAAGAAGAGAAGAAATGCTTGTGTGAAGTAGCATGTATGGTAGCACCTGTGTCAATTACCCAATTGGTATCCTGACTGATAACATTAACCATGTTGGCCTCATTATGCAAAAGAAGATCCTCAACAATGGTTGTGACCTGCTGTGTATTATTGTCTCCATCATCATCATTCTGCTTTTCTTTTCCCTTTTTCTTTTTGTTCTCTCTTTTCAATTTCCTATTGAATTTCTTGACATGCCCTTTCTGACCATAATGATAACATTCAATATTAGAATATTTACCTCAAGACTTGCTTTTGCTTTTATCTCTGTTCTTCAGAACTCTACTCTGACCTCTCCCCCTATTTTCTGTAACATGGACTTCTGAAAGTGAAGAGGAACCTTGTACCTTTCTTCTCATCTTTTCATTCAGGACTGCACTCTTGATTGAATCCATAGTCAAGGAAGTATTAGAGCTTGTGGTTGAATTTGTAAGTGAACTCCTAAAATTCTCCCATGAATTTGACAACGAACTAAAGTCTACACCTCTTCCTCAAACTTAATGTTTGTACCTATCAACTGGTTAATGACCCCTTGATATGTATTCATTTAATCACACATCGGAGTACTATCATGGTATCTCAAATAAATCAGTTGCTTTATCAGGTACATTTTTATTATTCTCTATCTTACTAGCGTATAATTCTTCTAGCTTTATCCACAATGTGTGTGCATGAGTTTCATTAACAATGAGGTTATAAACATTGTCATCTTCCCATTATCTAATAATATCACATACTTGCAGATGGAGCAAATTCCATTCTCACCACTTTTATCTTCTGGCTTTTCAGTGGCAAAGACAGTATCGTGACAACTTTTGACAAAGAGTAGATCCTCCATTTTACCTCTCCAAACATGATAATTGGAGTCATTCAAACTCACCATCCTGCCTGTATTACCTTCTATGCTTACCACAAGATACTAATCAAACACAGAACTAAGAGCTTTGATACCAATATGATGGGAGAAACGCCAATTGATGCAGCGGAAGTGACCTACCAATCAGTCGATATAATAACAATGTGTTATACACGACCCCATAGTTAAATTAATTTTCCCTACTTATGTAAACCTTTAGGAAATAATCAGGCAATAAAATAAAATAATCTAATGCAGCACATAATAAAATCAACACTGCAATTTATGTGAAAAATCTCCTGGATGTAAGGAGTAAAAATTACGGGACTGAAGTCTAGGTAATATCTCCACTATCAACAAATAATGGGGTACAACAGTAAGTTCTCTCTAGTATCTCACTAAAGGCAGCAATAATAACATCAAGAATATAACAATTCTTGGTAACAATATCAATAACAACAATAAGAGAAATCAACAAGAGAGTTTGTGAAATCATCTAGAATCACACTCTCTAAAATAGCCCGAGCAAATCGCAAAAACGATCTCCAAACAACAAACCAACAGTTAGATATTAAGATCAACGTGTCCTCTACCTGCCATTAAAGTTTCAGCCCAATTGAACCACGTTTCACTATCCAATAATGAGCTTGATTAAAACTGCTCAATGTTGGAATTTCAGGATCCCAAAAGTCAACCTAAATTTGACCACGAATCATCAAAAAATTAAAACTTTGATCAAAATTCTGATTATTGTATATGAACAACCACTAGTTTAGAATAAGCCTTCAAAGTTTAACCTCGATCAGACAACAAACAACCATTTGATCGAGGACTTAATCAAACTATTTAAAAGTCTCTCTCACACTCATTAGTGTTTTTCTTCTTTAACTCTCTCACTTTTTCTTTAGTAAATTACATGATGAAATCCCACAAAACCTGCTCCCTCCCTCTCTCTCTTTATATAGCAAAGGAAAAAAGAAGACAAAAATTAAATTCAAACAATTTGACAAACTCACCAAACAAATAATCATTCAAAGATTTTATCTTTTCAATTATGGAGGCTGCATTAAATGTAGAGGGTTGACTAACACTTTTCACGTAAGTAAATAGAGCAAGATTATTTTTACGTTCTACTATGAGTTCTAGAAAAGTATTGAAGTAAATAGATCAAAGTTCCATTATCATACTAAACTTATATACCATACATTAACATGGAATGACGACCTTTCTAAATGATTTGTGCTCAAGGATATAAAAATTTAATAGGAATGAAATAATCAATTTGTAATTTGTGTTTAGAACTCTACAAATAAGGTGTGAGCACGTGCGTGTAAAACCGCAACTTTTTACCAAACATGCTGAATGTCATTACCAAGTCTTGGATATAAATAAACTTCATCTAATAGGTTTTTAGGATTCAAATTAAGTATAATAATAACTTAAAAGAATGATTTAGTTACTATTACTATTACTTCAAGAAAGAAAAGACTATTAACGCGAAGGAATAGACTTATTTTCGATCGCATCTTTTTTCTTTTTAATTTTGTAGGCCTGGACGAGTGATCATCTGAGAGCTGCATATAATCGACAGTTTCTTAACATTCTCATTGAGGTCTATCTATGGATAGAGAAAGAAAATCTATAGGCATATTTTCTTAAACTTCTTTCTGTGGATAAAATCTAGAAGAAAGAAAAAGTAATTTAGGAAGAATATATTCTAAAGAAAATAGAGAGTTAATGTGGAGGTTTACTATCACTCAAATAGCCAAATTAGGTCCATATCAAAAATTAATACGAAGTGAAAAGAAAACTAGAAATGCTTAAATAGTTGCAAATGAGAAGTGTTAGTGAGACAACGACAAGAAGAAGACTAAAAGTAAGATGATTGTAAGGGAGATGGAAGGGGGACGGTGACGATCATAAAAAAAAATATTTTCAATTTCACTTTGATATTGTGTCAGTATTTATTATACAGGTTATTGCTCATCGAAATATCTAGTATAGTTTGAAATTGGTTACTGGCATAATGAATTTTTATATTTTTATCATTTTTTTACTATTACAATTTTCTTAATAATTCCTTTTATTTTCCCTATATATCGTACAATGTATCATTCTCTAATTACTTAAAGGAGATATTGTTACTAAGTCTTATTATTTATGTTAAAGAAAAATAAAATACCTAACTAAAAATTTCTCCGTAAGCCTATTGCAGGTTGTATTGAAACAAGCTGGGAGGTAAAGACATCAACCATAACTTAGTTTTATCCTTAGGATACAACTTTAATAAAATCATATCCTTTAAGGCTCCGTTAATATTGAAAGTTTCAGAAATTTTCAAAAAATTGGCAATGTTTGTATTTAAGTCCTCATTCGATAAGTCTTCAAGCTACATGAAAGCGATCTAGAAGGGGGGGTTGAATAGATCTTTTAAACTTTTTCGTAAAGTTCTACAAAAACAAAGTATTAGAACACACACAAAATAAAT
>JANZXP010000003.1:21748110-21762879 GCA_027576715.1 Erythroxylum flavicans
TCTTTGTCCAATTAACCTGTAAATATTACTTAACCAATTCTTTAATTTTATTATTATCAAAACAAAGACGGATTTAATTTGTCAACCTCCATTGGTCCAACACTACATAAGTTGTTAAATTATCTAAATCGTAATAGGTTGATCCTAAAATTATTAACCTCTACTATTAGCCTAATAATGCTGTACTCTATCTAAATGAGTGATGATCTAGCATAGCTCCCATAGTACGGTGTCCTCCTTATCCTGCCATTGTGTTTGGTAGTTGTAACCTTAAAACTTATAAATTTATCTTCCTTCAATTTTGAAATAAGGTCTTTTCAATTTTTGAATCTGAATCAAGGAGTTCTTTAGGACTATTCTTGGTTATAAACTAAAGTATCTACTTCTTGAAATCCAACCAACAAATAAAAGATCATAAAAAAGTTCTAAAATAAATAAAAATAATTAGATTAATAAAAATAAAGTATTCTTAATATTTTAGTCCCCAATTGCCAAAAACTTGATTGCGATATATATCTTATCAAAACAATAATAAAGATTACTAAACAAGTACACTTATCTTTCCTACAGTGTAGTTTAATGAGTATGAGTTTTGATCCTACAAGAACTACAAGTATAAGTGCTAGCTATCTTTTAATTATCTAATCAAACAAAAAAAAAGGATTGATTTTAAAAATATAATTAACTAAACTAAAAACTCAAATCTAAATTAACTAACTAAAGTAATAGACAAAAATAAAGAAATCAAAGATAAATAAGATACAGAAAAGAATTCTCCTAGAATCTTCTTATGTTTAGATTTATCTTATTTCAATGACGAATCCTATTTTTTAGATTGACAGAAATTCCAAAAATATAATAATATTTTTTTTTCAAGATATACCAACTTATGCTTAAGTTGATTGATTAAAATATCTTTCTAATTAAAACTCCAAGAACTTATTCTATAACTTTCCTCAATAGATTATACTTTAACTAAAAAATTAATGTGGACTTACCTCTATGATTTCATATAATTATAATTATTTTTGCCTTAATCTTTCCATACCTATGATTTCTTAATCCCCGTATATGAAATCTAAAATTGAAATTGAATCACAATGTAGCATATTTCAATTTAATTGTCATGTATAACTTCAAAAGATAACTTCTTTTATTAAATAAAAGAATCAATCCATCAATAGGTTTGAGGGTTCGTTCCATCTAAGTCTATCCCAACTTAGTTCATACTAAGAATAGGAAACTCAACAACAACTAAAAAAAAAATATACAAAGAATTTTATGAATTCTTAAAATCTTGTTATTTCGTTTAATATTGATATAATCCCCTTTTTGTCTCCATAGTGGCTTATTTCTTATCCTAAGATTCTCTAGTTTGAATCTTAATGATTTTTCCCTTCTTCTGCTTAATTCTTTAAGCTCTTTTTATTCTTTACAAAAACCTAAAAATTCAAAGATTTTTAGCCTTCTTTATAATTGAATAAAATCCCAATTTATGTAAAAATTATCACTAATATGGGTCACTAACATGAATACTTAGAAATAAAGGTCTAAAGGTTATGAAAGTGTTCAGGTCGTGTTCCTTCATGTGGTAAGTTCTTTATAAAGCATAATGAACTATTAGCCTAAACAAGAACATTGGGTTATGTTTAAGCCGTTTCTTGAATATAGGTTCCAACCTGTGTTCATCCAAATTTATAATAAAAATTCTCCAATTTTTCTATAACTTGCTCTAATTAATTCCTTTTTTTAAAGTTAAATTAAATACCAACTCATATAAAAGTCATCTAAATACAAATAAAATGCTCTCAAAATCATGCTAAATTGTAACCTAAATTAGCACTTGTTCAATATACATAACAACTCTAATATGTAAATGCCATTAGTGTTAATCATGTTTTTAATTATTAGCAATATTATTTATGATTGTTTTAGTTCAAGATAATGTAATGGAGTCTACATATACTACTCTATGATGCAAAGCTTATTACTATGTGATACATATTTATTGGTATGATTAGGCTAATAAGCCCATATACCTATTATTCTTAGTGATGCGGGCTAATCCATATTAGCTAATGGCAAATTTGTGTATCTAGGGCAAGTAGTAACACGCATGAAAAGAATTTTTTTTAAGGATTGTTATACATAATAAATAAAGATAAGGATGGTCCTTATCCTCGTTAGATATCGCTTATCACAAAACATTTATTTGCGTGTAACTAAATATTATAATGGAGATCTATCAAAATTATAGCTCTCTATGAGACCTTCTTTTTGGTGTTTAGTTGTCACACATATTACACAATTTTTACAATATGATGGTGGCATGTTTCAAAAAGGTGTTGATGCAAAAAAGCTGCCCAAAAAATAGGATAATACACTAAAATGTTGGAAAGGAGCCTAAGTTATCATTTGGAGAAATGCAGCCCCATTTGAAATTAGGTTGATTGAGGCAATATGGCAACTGATACTTCAATTTCAAGATAGGCTAAAGCAAATTTCAGCTCTTGGCTATAACAATTATTTTTCGATAATTATGTCAATTAAGAAGGTTAATCGGTTATGTTAGTTGGTTATTACTTGTCCTAATTTGCTTATTGGAAAAAGTCGTATTCAAATTTTTTTGTTGTTTTAAACATCTGTAGATACTTAATTATTTGGACAAGTTTAGGATCGTAATATTCATAATAGTTAGTGGAAAATTACCATTAACTTCTCTAACTATTGACTTTTCTATATGTGTAATGTAGCTTGAAAACGAGTTAATTTTTACCCTATTCCAAACCCTCATCTCATGTAATATCTGTTATGAATGGTACATCAATAACAGTTGTTAGATATATGATGTATATATCTAATTATTTTTGTTTTGGCATATTTATTATTAATTGGACCTATAAGATATTAATTGGATGATGATAGCTAATCATGTATTTTTATTTCACTTGGATTCAAAAATAAAAAGGCTATCTTGGATAAAATTTTATATTGTATAGAATTCTATCTTGTATAGATGTGAATTTCATGAAGGACATTGCTGGAAGTTTGAGTGGGAATAAAATTGTTCTTACGTGAATGCAGTAAAAGAAAGGGGTATCATTGTAAATTCACCGGGGAATTAAGTGATCTTTTGCATAATACACGATGGTGGGTTTTTACTGGGCAACAAAAGGACCTACGGTTGATCAGAGAGAGGAGTTTGTTTTTGTGAGTAGAGTCTTCTGCGTAAGTGCCCTGTGCGTAGTCTCTTGTTGTTGGTTTTTAGTTTTGATATTGAATGTGGGAAGAACTACACCTGCTGATGGCTCCTTGATGAATTACGTAATATTGGCTAAATGAGTCTTTGGCCAGGCGTCTTCCTTAAGCTCTCGTCGTTGATATCTTGTGGTTGCGAATGTCTACTGCGGTGATTGTTTTCTTTTTGGGCTGGAGCCTTGTTGATAACTTTGTTGGTGCAACTCTAATTGTCCTTTGGCTTTTGCGTGAATTAATCATGTGGTAAAGGAGTGCAGAAAATTTCAAGGCATCAGTAGGTTGGATAGCTAGGGTCATTGTTGAACAACTATCAGATTAATCTTCAGAAGAGCTGATAAATTTGGGAAGTTATTCTTTGTCTTTTTTTCAAGTGTTTTTAATTATATTAGATTCTGTTTAATCACTTGAGTTTTTTTTTGTGTGTTCTTCAGTTATAATATTGTTGAGTAAAATCCTCTGTTGAGGTTAATACGAGTCGGTCGTGTTATCGGGAGTGAAAATTTTTCACGGGTAGTGAGATTGAGAGATAGTATCAAGGGTTGAGTGATGTCGGCTCAGTAAAGCCTTAAGTAATTCTATTGTACTTTCGTGAAAGTGATTAAGCTGGGTGAGGGCCCCGCAGACGTAAGCAAGGAGTGCCGAACTGCATTACCAAATTTCGGTGTTTTTTTGTTATATTGATTTTATTTGTTTTATTCTATTGACGCCAAAGACATTTGTGGAAAGTTGCAAAATAATTAACCTCCTTCGGTTTTTCAACAGTTTCTTTCTTATATATGATCTAAGTTCATTTTATTTCATGCCGAAATGCATCCCAGGAGTAAAATTCTAGAATGAATTCACTAAGAAGTCCTAAAGAATTACTTAAATAACGTACCCTACCAAATGTTCAATAAAATGATTCAGTGCCAAAAGTTTTTTAATAGAATTACTAGACGAAGTGCTTATAACCTATTTGCTGAAATTCTGCTGAGAGCTTAACTTACTCTTCACACAACAATTGATTAAGTGATAGAGCATTTGTGCTGAATAAACATTCAACACTTTGATATTGTGATGTATGCAAGCTTAATAAATTCAAGTGCCAACATGCTTAATCAATTAGCTATATGTCTAGTTAAACTTCAGCCCATATCACAACAAGATTATTATATATAATTGATTACTTTTATGTGTATGCTTAATATTATCCACCACCAATTTATAATATTAATAATACTTTCATCAAAAAAAGAGAAGAAAAATAAATTTAAAATCATTATTGAGAAAATATAAATTCATCTAGGAAAAAAACTATTTCTTGTATAAAAATGAAAAAAGTACAAAATTTAAAGATGCAAAATTATGGTTTTGCTTAGGCTCAAGCTGGAGCCTAACTGGATCTGATCCAAACTATTTTTTTAATTGAAAATGTTCCTTAGGTTTGGCCTGTACCCTACTGCCTTCTCTAGTTTTACTTGTTCACCTTCCCGAAATGATTAACCATCATTGTAGTTAACGAATACAGTAATGCTAGTAAGCTACGAGTTTCTAAAGATATTTTTGAGCATCTGTGATTTGTACAAAAAAAATAGAAGGGCCTCACATCCTCTTCAAAAATTAGCAACATTAGACTTAAATTATTGGATTTTTATATCCAAATAAGATCTAATTGTTCAATTTCACGAATTGTATCGACTTATTTCTCCTACATTTTAAAGTATAGTATATGTGACAAGGGATATTTCATCCTAAATTTTAGGGTATGTCTGCTAGTCAGTCTACTTCCATCAACCGACTGGCGGGAGCAAGAGATTTGGGATATGTTTGGTGTTTCTTCCATCAATCATCTGAATCTACGTGGTATATCAACACACTATGGTTTCAAGAGGTCATCCATTACGAAAAGACCTTCCTCTTATAAGTAACATCATATGATTGGCTATAGATATTTTGTAACAAATGTTTTAGTCTGCCCTAATTAATTCCTCGTAATGTATGTTGTATGAAAATATAGAAATAGAACATTAACGTCTTGATAGGTGAATAGAAATAGAGAAGTGGGAATGAGAGAATACAACCTTTGTTCCCTAATTTTTATGTGTTTGGTTACTGGTGATAAAATAGGGTATGATATTATTAAAATCACATATTACAACTTTTTATTTAATTTTTAAATAATTATGTTATTTTATTTCATCAATACTATATTAAGCAATATTTTAAAAACAAAAATAAGAGGTTTGAAAGTTTAGAGATTTAATTAGTTTTAGACTATCATAAATCAGTATACAATAAAGATTAAACAAAATTGAAAAACTTGAAATATGATTGAAGAAAGAGACTATCTTTATTATATATTAAAGAGATTCAAGTTTAATTGAAAAAGGAGACTGTTAAATAAAAACCAATTGTTTTATTCTAGTTTATAAAAAATAGTTAATTTACAAAAATCGATCGATTAATTAATAAATCGATCAATTTTTAATAATAAAGGTGGGATAAACCAAACCGATGAGTTGAATGATTCAAAAGTTTTACGGTTGAATCAGTCGAACCTATTTAATTTTTTAATCATTGATATTAAGTAAAAATAAGTTTTTTTGTAGTTTTTAATTTTATTCTTATCATAAAATCATTTATAATAGTTACTTATAAAATAAAAATATTTTAATTATTTATATATAAAATAAATCATATAATAACTAATATTATCATTCATAATATTTGATACTTAATACTAGTATAGCTATTTTTATTTTTGGTGATTACGAACCAAACATTCATACTGAATAATTTCAATTCTATTTTGATTCTCATTTTTTATTCTTATTCTTATTTCTTATTTCAATTTCTTCATTACTGATCATAGGAGGCCTAAAGGGAAGAGTTATGTTAAATATGTATATATATTATAGGAGGCCTAAAGGGAAAAGTTATGTTAAATATGTATATATATTATACATTATTTATTTCAACTTTAATTGGTAATTTATTTAAAATAATTTTTAAAATTTTAATATGGATACTTATAATAATATAGTATGAGTATAACTAACAATATTAAATGAGAATAGTTAGTCGATAATAAAATAAAATGTACATTACAAGATTTTTGTGGACATAAAAATGATTATTTATATAGATATTCCAAAAGAAAAGAACAAACAAATTCTTAGTTATCGGGACATTATTACTGATGGATATCAATCTTCACTGTTTAGCATCATTTCATAATTTCTTGAATAATGGCTACTTACCCCTGGTCCTGCGTTCATTGGGTTGTTGGTTATGATTCTCTCATGCCTCTAGCTAAGCATTTTTCAACGTCAATTTCAGATAATGCAAAGAGAGGTGCCAAGCAGACAAAGAGAACTATGTAAGAAACAATCAGAGTATTTCTTTTCTTTCTTCTTTCGTAATTGAGCTTCTGTCAGATCGACAGATCAAGGAAGACAAATAAAACAAAACAAAAGATGTTTAAACCATCCCATTCTTATGGAAACTATAGAGTAGCACTATGCACCAAGAAATGGCCGAGGCCGAAAGTAGAAAAGAGCGAAAACAATTGAATGGTTAGTTTCAGTAACTAATAATGTCACCGACACGTAGCCAAACGATTAGACTTTCTTGAATGTTAATGACCGAATCATAGAATTAAATAGGAATGCATGGAGACCAACACTGCTCACATTGAGTTCTCGTATAAGCAAGCGTCATTCTTGGAAGGAATATTAAATTACTGATGATGGGAAACTTACAGTCTTTATCTTATATTCTTTAGAACATACCAATTTTGGACAGCTTTCCAGAATACAATTGATAAACAAGTAGCAATTTATCTTAACATCACCAACTAATTGACCACTTTTTCCATCAACTCCTTTAAATTTCTCAGAAGCCATTGGGAGCTAAAACTAGTCAATTTGGCTAAAGACTTTCAGTGAATATGTTTTCCAAGACGACATTGATCTGCCAAACTTCATGGGTGATTCTCATGTTATCCCTCCATTGCTTGGCAATAACCCATCATCATTTTAAGGTTGGTGAAATCTGGTTTACTATGAGAAGCTTTCTGTCTCGTATGCTTTGTTACCAACGCGATCAGATCATACAAAAATCCAACTGATACTTTACGCAGAATTAAATAACACTTGGTACATAGAAACAAATATGGTTCGTAGTCCTTGGTTATCTAAATTACATATATAGCTGGAAATATTGATGCATATATTTTGCGGGCATGTTCCTTAGTTGTACATATTTAGTCATTGTGGCCTGTACATCCCTATGCAAGCTCTCTTTTTCCACAAATATATGTGCGTGTATAAAGGTGAACGAAGCCCCGTACAAGAGACTATGCTGCACAAAAAAGATATTGACTGTGAACGGGAAGTTCCCGGGACCAACTTTGCGCGTCCACAAAGGCGAGATGATTCAGGTCACCGTTCATAACCAGGGAAAATATAACATCAGTATTCACTGGTGTGGATTTTTCTTTCAAGACAATTATACTTTGTCTTAAAGATCCAGATTTTGAGAATATAACCTCGTATTTCATATTTTACAGGCATGGGTTGAAAATGCCTAGATATCCATGGTCAGATGGGCCTGAATGTATTACACAGTGTCCAATCCAACCTGGCTCCAGTTTCAGGCAAAAGGTCATTTTCTCAGAGGAAGGGACATTGTGGTGGCACGTTCACAGTGACTGGTCAAGAGCCACTGTCCATGGAGCTATCATCATCTATCCCAAAAGAGGAACTCGCCATCCTTTTCCAAAACCTCATGCAGAGGTGCCTATCATTCTCGGTATGCAATTACTCAATTCATGAACTTCATAACAATCATCCGATTCATTGCATTTCTTTTAAAAAGCTTTTTGGGTATTCTTTATGCACAAGTTAACGCCGCAAGGATGACAATTCGTTCAGCTATTAATACACAACTGCTTTTGTGATTGCATTTGTAGGAGAATGGTGGAAGAGAGATGTGATGCAGGTTCTTCAGGAAGCCTTATAACTGGAGGGGATCCCAATGTATCTGATGTTTTTACTATCAATGGCCAACCTGGAGACTTGCACCCATGCTCAAAATCAGGTATGCATATATAGTCAACTAGTAGTACTATTCTGTACATGGAAAGATCCTTGAATTAGCGTTTCTCAGTGTAATGGTCAGAGCTACTGTTCAATTTTTTCTTAAATAAAATTCACTGGCATCATCCTACGGTAATCATTTCTAGTAGAACACATTTATTAACCATCTTTTACATATCTTGTAAATACTTCGTTGTGCTGGTCCTAGTTGTTTAGATTTTCAGAAATTCACAGATTTTTAATACAATAGAAGCCACAACCACGTCGGTTATATGGTCGAGGAACTTGGCACTAAGCTGTGCCTATCAGCAATAATTGTTGTTTGATTATATATATAGGATCTGTACAAATATGCTTCTGGACTGAAGCGCTAGTCATTAACATCATAATTCAGTTACTAAGATTATCATCTTCTTCTTTCTCAGAAACTTTCAAGCTAAATGTCACACAAGGCAAGACATATCTTCTCCGCATAGTAAATGCAGCAATGAACAACATTCTCTTCTTCCCAGTAGCAAAGCACAACCTCACAATCGTTGGAGAAGACGGCAGCTTCACCAAGCCACTGACAACGAAGTACATTACGACATCACCTGGACAATCATTAGATGCTCCATTGCATGCCAATCGAAGTCCCAACCACTCCTATTACATGGCTGCTAGGTCCTACTCTAGTGGCACGGGCGTTTCTTTTGATAACACCACCACAACAACGATCCTTGGATACAATACTAGAGACTGCACTTCTACTGTCTTTAAAACCTATCCTACCCCATCTTCCCTACTATAATAACACAAAAGCAGCTTTTAAGTTTTATGGTAAACTTGGGAGCTTAGCAGATAAACAACATTTCATTGAAGTACCAAAAAAGATTACCATTCGAATAGTATCAACTCTATCCGTTAACACATTTCCATGCCCAAAGAATCATACGTGTGAGGGCCCTAATGGAACCAGACTATGCTAGCATGAACAACATAAGCCTTGAGAGCCCAAGAATTGACGTGCTAAAAGCCTACTGACATCACATAAGGGGGGTGTATGGAGATCATTTTCCGAGTTTTCCACCTCTGATATTTAACTTCACAGATACTTACGTGCCCCTGATTTGGGAAATACCGAAACGGGCAACGCAGGTGAAAATTTTGCGTTACAATTCCACAGTGGAAGTTGTGTTTCAAGGGACGAACTTGGTGGCAGGTCTTGATCACCCTATGCATCTCCATGGCTATAGCTTCTACGTCGTTGGGTCCGGATTTGGGAGTTTCGACAAAGACAAGGATCCGAAAAGGTATAATCTCGTTGACCATCCAACACGTAACACCGTCACTGTGCCTAAAAATGGTTGGATCGCCATCAGGTTTAAAGCCAGCAATCCCGGTAATTCCAATTTTTCTTAGTAGCTAATAATTTCCAGCTGGTGCAATTATATTTTAACCACGATCACGAAATTCTTTCTTTGTTTTGTGTTTCTTGTTTCTAGCCACCGATTTTTGGGTATTAATGAAATGTAGGAGTTTGGTACCTTCATTGCCATTTCGAACGTCACCTTTCCTGGGGTATGGACACTGTTTTCATTGTTAGAAATGGAAAGCATCGCAAGGCACATATGTTACCCCCACCACCTCACATGCCACCATTTTAAGTTTCTGGCCAGATTTCATTTTGAATATTTTTACGCAGTATACTATGTTTTTATGTTCATTATATATATTTGACTTGCATGTGGAATATGTTCAAAGTTATATGAATGATGACCATTTATCATGTATTTTAAAGATTTCCTTATGATTCATCTATATTAGTTTACCGAAACATCTAAACAAGTTAGTATTTGAATTTATATTTTGGTTAACTTGAGGTCAAAGAATAACCTGATAATTATTCATGTTTGAAATAACACAAAACGATGTTGCAAGAGAATAATCGGCTTACTGAAAATCTCGGTAAAACTGAGCGTTTCACAAAAGGAAAAAGAACCATTAATTTTCTCGCTGTCTGCACAATGCGTCATGTCTTTCTAGGAAAATATCGATCGCAAACCATGACCATTAGATGAATATGATCTGACGCTGAGTTTAAGCTAAATTATGTGTCTAGGCAAAGTTTGTCCTCTATTTTCACCCACCACTTCTTGTCACGAATTGAGAAATGTAGGCTACATATATGCGGTAAACATGGATTCATCCCTGTTGTTAATTCAAACGATATTAAATTACCCTAAACTTCTAGTATTTCATCTTAGACCTTAATCTTGAATTGATTACATCGTGACTATTCAAATAAATTTATATCTCAACTGTTTATAAGTTCTAGATGATAAAGCAAAAACACGTAAGAGGAAGAAATTGTATGTAAAAAAAAGTTATATGCAAGGTATTTTCAAATTGATAATATCATCCTAAACAAAATAAGTCTATAAGTAGAAGGGCCCCGTTAACTTTCAAAAAGATCATGTTAACATTAAAAATGTAAGAATCCTATTAATTGTTTAAAAACGGAAGGAGCCTGCTAGCCCTCAAAAGGAAAGGAGTATGTTAATTGATAGAAGCCTACTAGCGCTCAAAAAGAAAGGAGCTTGTTAATCGATAGGAATCTGTTAACACTCAAAACAAAGGGAGCTTGTTAATGGTTTCAAAAAATTAAATGAACCTCTTTTGATATAAAAACAGAAGGAGTCTATTATAAAACGGAAGTAGCCTCTTGAAAATTCAAACTTATAATACAGAAATTTAAAAGTTAGAAAGGGAGAAAGAAATGACACAGTTAATTTATATTAGTTCCGCTTATATAAGAAAGCCTACATCTAGTCCTCAAGTACTTAACTTGAGTATTTTACTATAAAATCTGAGTAGTAAATTTTCACGAGCCTTTTCAAGCTCACAATTACATATTTTTAAGGTTCTTCAACCTTCCACACTCGTAGTGTTTAACAAACATCTACAAGCTCTCAACAAGAAATGTATGAAGGATTTAACAATCTCTCTCTATAGAGTGATTTTATTTTCTAAGCCACAAAGAGTTTGATATAGATATGACTTTCAAGAATATTGATACTGCTAAACTATTTCGCGAGTCTGTATGTTTTTTCTTCTTTGCAAATGCTGTGGCTTCTTCTTTAAGTAGACATTTTCTTTAACTAGTTGTTGCTAAATCTTCGATATCATCTCTGCTGAAATTTTCAATATTTAGACATTAAGATAAATGTTTCACCAAAAACTTTCGGAGTTAATTATTCGAATTAGTAAGATCCTTCCGAATGCCATGAAATCATTTCTAATTAGGTAAGTTTATAAAGAAAGTTCCTGTAAGAAAGGAAGGAATTATCTTATGATTTTATTTTCTTTTAAGAATTATATCATTGCCACTACAAGAAATGAAACCCTTCTGTGATGTTTTTAAAACGTCGCAAAAGGAAATATAACGTCGTAGAAAACCTTCTCTGACGTTTATTAAAACGTCGCAAATGGCGGGGGTAGGTAATAGGTATCGGCGACGTCTAGTAGAAAACGTTGTGAAAGGCAACGATATTGGGCGGCGTTTCCTAAAACGTCAGGAAAGGTAGGGATATTTGTCGACATTTTGTGAGAACGTCACGGATTGATTGATTTTTAACGACGTTTTAAGGACATCGCAAAAAAGGTATATTCTGCGACGTTTGGTTCATCAGATGTCGCGGATTGTAAGACATTTATTAAATTTAATTTAACCGAAATAAATTTATTTATAATAATTTTATTTAATAATGATTCAATATAAATTATAATTTTTTTCTTTTTTTTCATTTATCCGAATATAGGAATAATTTAATAATTAATCAATTTTAATGATTAATTTAAAATTTTCAATTTTGAGAAAAAATTTAATTTAATTATTTTGAATTATAATTAGTAATTTTAATTTTAATTTGTTACAAAATTTTGAAAATAATTTTAATTTAATTATTTGTTAATTTAATATTTGACAAATTTTTAAAATATTATTTATTTAATAACTATTAAATATTATTTATGAAATAAATTTATTTAATAATTCTTCAATTTTTTGAATATATCATTAATTTTAGTAATTATTCATGTATAACAAGAATTGAATACATGAAAAAAATTTATTATTTAATTGCAATTCGCAAACATATTATAATACGATAATTAAAATAAACAATACGTCATAAGTGTTTAACATATCAATATGAGCACATATTTAATCTAAACGTACATTATGTGTAGAACATAAAAGTTCTAAGACCTTTTTTTGTTGTTCAACTTGGGAAGTTAATCGATTCTGCATTTCTTTAAATTGTTTAGTCAATTCATCGACTTGAGACTGTAAGTCCTCATTAACCCTCTTTGACTCCTCTAATTCGTCTCGAAGTCTCTTTTTGACCGATGTCTTCCCTTGTGGTCGAGGCCCAATTCCCATGCTAACAATGTAATCTGATCTAATGCCTAAGACTTTGTCGCACACTTCATCCACTGTCATCGGATGACATTGTTCTAGTGAATGTGTCATTTCATGACACATTAATTCCTGAAAAAGTAAGAATTTTAACAAATATTTGTAAATGAACTATGTACTCACCCATTTTGCTTTGCATTCGACAGTTATCCATTGATCTTTACTTTCATCATAATGAGTGTGATACCATAGCTTCTTCCGGTCACACTCTTCTCCATCTCTGTCACTCTGTTGTATAAAAATATATTACTAGTAATTTTTTCATAAATTTTTAAATGTCAATCAAAGAAAAATATAATTAAAAAGATAATAACTCACAATCTCATGTCGTATCGCTACAAAGGCCTTGGAGTCAGAGTTTGGTTGACATTTGACCTGACTCCTAGCCAATTTGTCCTTTTGACTTTTTTTCTAATCATACATGTAGTAAAATATATTATAACATCTATAAATCACAATTCATAAATACTAAAATATAATCAGTTGTCAAACAAGTTGTGAAATTAAGTTTTTTATCAAATAAAAACTAACCTTTGTAGCTGATTGCTCCTAATACTTGCATAAATCCATCAACTCTGCCACTGTGACATTATGCGGCTTCACATCCTTTCCGTGCTTAGTAAAATGCTTTTTAAAATTATACCTTTGATTTTTAGACCTTAATGCTAGAAACCTCTTCACAGCAGCATGTACTTCATTGTCAATTCTCATTCCTTGACTTCCAACTTTTGCTACAAAAAATTATAAATTATTGGTCAACACTTTAAGCATATGGAAAACATGTGCAAATTGGATTGGTTTAGAATACTTAGGTCTAACTTACCAAATGCAATGTCCAATTCCTCATTAGTATTTTTTGAAAATTTTGTTCTTACAGGTAAGGAAATTTGGGATAGTACACCAATCTCACTGGATAATTTGGCAGACTGTACAGAGTTGAATGGTCGCCCTTCAGCAGAGGAGATCTCAATCTCTAATCTTTTACCTATTGCCTTATTAATCTTGGCCAATTCGTGTCCTTTTGTGACACCCCTTGTTTTTTTTTCATCAGTCGTGGATCCTAAAATAGCAAAGGAATAATTTATAATTCGCATATAACATACTCTATATTGGTTAGATAAACAAAATAATTAATCTTAATAAATTTAACCAATGTGATGTGAAAGAGCATACCTACAGTGCTTGCAGAAGAGGAGCCCAGAGTCGAAGGAATAGTGTGATTTACTGGTGCCAGATAATTAGAAGCTGGAGGCATCTCTTGAGAAGTTGACGGAGAACTAATATTGCGTCGCATATTCAAAATTTGTTCATACTTATCTCTAGGATGAGTACTAGGCATAGAATTGACTTGTCTTGGTGTTAAAGTAGGCTCAAAAGGTGCAGCTGTATGATCTTGTGCCTGTGTACTTGCAAGTGTGTGATCTTGTGCCTGTGTACGAGCACATGACTCATTAGCTACACTTCCAATTAGCTGACGATACCGCAACTACAATTGTGTAGGTACTAAGCTACTTGGTGCAGCCTTATTCTTCTTCTTGGGTAGACCAAGTCTCACGTGATTCACCTGCATTCACATCGACATTAGATTTTAAAGTAATATTCATCAACCATATTTAAAGAAACGTGTATTGCATTCATAAGTTTTTATGTATAAATAAGTGCTTTTATGTCTTCAAGCCAAGTACACGCAAATTATCTATTTTTAATAGCTGCTCTTGACGCATACATGATAAAAAAATCAGTGGTTCTCGCCTTTAATTTCTTTACTTTATCCACTAATCTTCTTCTGTAAGCATTGTGCTCTATATATGTTACTCAAGTTATAGAAATAATGTAATGGTTTCTCAGGTTTTTGTGGTGCTGCAATAGTTATACATATTGTCATCTACTTTTCTGATTTAACATGCATATCCACTCTAACTTAATTCGACTTTCAAAGAACTCTCATTCTTGTACTCAACTAAGTCTTAAATA
>JANZXP010000003.1:21770770-21789634 GCA_027576715.1 Erythroxylum flavicans
TCAGAACTCTGACTCGAAGGTGAATGCTCTGACCCAGAGGAAGAAGTAGGACGAATGATCTGACTCAGAGGAAGAAGGAGAAGATCAAAGGAAGAAAAAGGTGTGTAATCTTACTGGGTTTTGGTCCCACAGTTTCAAATTTAGAGGCTTGCTCAGAGGTGTGAACTGCTGATTATGTAAGATTCTATTCTTTATTTTAATCCCTAACTACCAACAACAAACATTCAGGTATCGCATTCCTTACTACCTATAATCCAAAATTAGCTGCATATACTGTTGTTGATGCAATAGAAGACAACTGCTGAAATAAAGGCATTAATCATTACAAACTAAAAGGCAATGCATAAAAGCAGTATCTGGAACCATTACATGCACTCGACAGAGCCGAACATAACTGTACAAGCCGATAAAAGATGAACAATATAATTGAAAGAAAAAGAAAGTAAATGTACAATAATAAAATTTGGAAAGGAAAAATAAAAAAAGGAAAGAGAAGTTCAAACCTTCAACGACGGTTTCCTAAGCATCGCAAACGATCCGTCCACTACGAGACAGAGACTGAATCAGAGTGGGTGAGCTAGTGGAGAAGGAAAGAGAGAGAAGCTTGAGGCCTCTGGTTTCTGGCAATCGGACAAATCTGTAGGTGATCGGAGACAGCTTTGGTGTAGGAAAAGTGATGGTCGGTATTACAGAAGATGATGGCTGTGTCAGCTGAGTTGTGAAGAAGAAGAAGAAGGTTCTGGTTAATGAGGTAGAAAGAAGAAAATCAGATAGGTTCTGTCTTCTGGCAGAACAAAGGGAAAGGTTAAAGGTGACGTCGTTTGTTTTGATGCTGAAGGCTTCAATGACGTTTTCTTCAATAAAATGTCGCGGTTTATAAACCACGACATTTTATTCATAAAATATTGCAAAAAGCGTCATAAATCTGTGACGTTTTTATAAAACATCGCAAAAAATTCAAACTTTTCGTGACGTTTTTAAAACGTCACCAAAAATCTTTACAATTCGCGACATTTATCAATAAAAAGTCGCGAATTGTATTAATTTTTTGTAGTGACTTGAAAATAGTTGAGGCAATTTAGTTGAAAATAAATAACCAGATAAACTAGTCAAAATCAAACAACTATCAAAATCCTAGAAATGCCTTTATCCTTTTATAAGTAGGCTTAGCAAAATAGATAGGCCGGTTCAGTCTAAGCCGAAGTAAATAGGTTTAATTTAAGTTGACTAAGTTTCTGTTTAGACAGTTTTTTTTAATTTTCTTTGAGTTTCAATTCAGGTTTGTATTCAAACTTCGTAATCCAACTAGATCGAAACATAATGTTATATATACTTTTAACCCTAATTAGTATTCTATTCTTCAACTTAAATCCTTAATGTCATTCATCTTCTCTTAACTCCTAAGTTTGATTTCTCACTTTCTCGCTCCCCCTATTTTAATGTTTAGCTCCTTTCCACTTTACTCTAGATTGAGCTTTTTAGTTGAAAATAGTTTTAATTTTAGCAGTGTTACCAATAAATGAAAGTAAGGATGAGCTTATTAAAGCCTTGAAGGATTTGATTCTCATTTAAAAGCCTTAATCGAAACATTTAACTTTTGATATTTCCACTATTTGTTTTATGGACTTCTAGAGTCTTCCAAGGCAACTTTTTCATGGGTTAAAGGAGTATACATGTGCAACGATAAATAAATCAAAGGTTAGACGATTGATTTTGATAGGTTATGCACTTCTATTCTTCTTCTGAACCCAGCTTGAAGTTCTTGCTTTTCAAGATTTTCACCTTTTTAAAAGGTTGACAAGGTTTGAAATATGAGATGTAAGGTTCAAAAGATGAGGCATGGTTGAACACATATACCAGAGATGGGTAACTTTGTGTCGGAACATGCATATTGGAGTTTTGTCAAATCGAGTACACCTAATTAGGATTTAGGTTTTAAGATGTTTGAAACCCCATTAGGCTAGGGTTTGAGTGGTATAAGATAAGCCTGATAAGGTTTTAGGCCAGACTCAAGTTGCACATTAAGAGGTTAGGTCGAGTGTCATCCCTATTTATAAGATCTTGGGAAGTTATGTTTTGATGATATTAAACATTAATTTATTAAATAAAAATATCTTAAATTTGATTAAAAAGAGAATAAAAATTACATTTCAAATAAACATAATTGATTGTAAATTTAAATAAAATGGAGTATAAGAATTAAAATTTAAAGAAAATTGAAGAATGAAATAAATAGTCAAATATGAAGTGTTTAGTTTGTACTTCATTATACGTAATTTATATAAATATACATGATATGCACTAGTTAAAAATATGGCCTTGCAAAAGCCTATACTTAAAAGGATGAACAATGCATCTACCATTTTGTTTTATCTTAAGTTCTCCACACCTTACCCTGAATATGTCAAAGATCCAATGTCATATTATATCAATTATGCTTTTTCTTATTAGGGCATGGTATCAGGCCTTGTGTGTCCTATCTCACATTTTCATTCTTGTTACCTTTACTAGATAAAGGGATATTTAGATCAAAAACAAGGTGTGTTTATCACAATGTCATCTCCCCCTTAACAAGAAAAGCTTAAAGCAAACTTAGGCAACAAAGTATCTATATCAAAGGTATTTTGATGTTGTTTGGCATAATTGAAGCAATCAATTACATTATTTTCATCCAAGATACATCCCTAAGTAAAATTCTAATCTAACAGCAATGTGGTACCTGAAACATCAATTGGTGTTGTTTATAGGAACTCACAAAAAAATTTATATTAGCTATTTTCATATATATAAGTAGAAGGAAAGTAAAAAGGACTTCATAGCCACAAAAATTACAATTTCAAAAGCTCATGACATAGATTTTTATACAATAATAAGAGCAAGTTCGAGTGCAGAAACAATTAGTATGACTAAGGAATATTGTAGACCTTAGAGACTGTCTTCCAAGCCAATAATATTATCAACTTTAAGGTGCCCCCGATAGAAAAATATTTTACACTTAGAGCAACCTTTAATAAAGGCCACATATATCTTATATCTTAATACTTCCATAGAGGCTATAACCTATAAGAAATTTCAGTAAAGGCATCAACCTATGTGGAAGTCCTTATTAATATTTAAGGCTTCCAACTTTCAAAAGGCACAAAATAGGGCTAGAGGTCTATTAACTTCGAAGAAGTAAGGAGTTCTCCAGATAGACCAAACCATTAGTGAACATAGAGATAATATGAGACAAGTAGGCGATGAAGTGCTTATACAATAGATTATGAGAAAAAAGGAAATGATACCTTAGAATGTGATAAAAATGACCAAATTAGGAGTTTAACAGTAAGCCTACCACCTTTGAGTTCATTAATAAGATAAATTTTTTAAAATGTGATAGAAGTGACTAAATAGGAGATTAACAGTAAGCCTACCACCTTTGAGTTCCTTAACAAGATAAAATTTTAATTACATTTAATAGAAGGACATTACTAGATTCTTCAAGCCTCTCACTAATGCCCCTTAAAGGAAAATCAAAAATAAATTATACTAGTTTTATAGGGATCATGGGTATGAAATTAAGGGCTACAAAGAATTAAAGAAAAAAGGTGAGTATTTTTTTCTAACAATTACAAATAGGACAATTATAAATCTTGCAAATGATAAGGCATAGACGATTTGATATCTTAAGTTAAAAGGGAGAGGAACAAAACAATAGGTAATTTATTAGTCACATGCATCCAACCTCCATATTTTAGGGGTTGTTTTTATCTTTATCATATTTATAGAGCTACTAACATAGGATTCACTAAAGATTGGGGTGTCATAACATAATTATAGGAAGTGGCCTAAAATAGATTGTCTCACAAATTAACATCTATGAAAATTGATACAAATTGATAAGTCCCGTTAACCAGCTTACCATCAAAAACCATATAAGATAATCTATATCTTTTAATGTAGAGGTAGTAGCTTTTTGAAACTCGATTAATGACGTAATAGTAATGATAAATACCATACATCAAAATTTTAACTAAAGAGGATCTTTATTGATAATGGTAACTTAACAAATATCTTATCTTATAATGATATTGCAATAGACTTAAATCCTACTTAAATCATTAGCTTCAAATTCTTTCAGTGGATTTGGGGGAGGATAAACAATTGTCAAAGGAAAGGCATCACTCTAGCTAAAATTAGTAATAAGTTTAAAGAAAATAAAAAATGTAACAAAATTTTTACTGTAAAATGACCTACAACTTCCAATTTTATCTTAGGAAAGCCTTCATTATGCCTTTCTAGAGTTGTAACATACATTTATAAGCTAATTATGAAGTTCATCAAATTATAAGAATTCAAGAAATGGACGATTAAGAATTAAAAATTGAGAGGGGAAACAACCAAGAAATATTAAAAATCACAAACAAAGACCTATTATGTTAGAACATGTATAGGGTTGGTAAAAGCAAAAATCTTTAAGAAAGGGATGACATCAGGGCATTACTAACTAATTTTAAAGATATATTTGCATAGGGGTCCTATAAATATATTATGAATTAATCCCTTTGTGATTATGCATAATAATCTTTAAGAGAGGGTGAGTCTTGGAGCAACTGGTAAAGTCACTCCTTTCTGACCAGAAGCTCACAGATTCGAGTCACGAAAACAACCTCTTTGTAAAAAATACAAGGGGAGGGCTGCATACATTGATGACTATTCTCTAACCATCGTAAAGTGGGGAGCCTTGTGTACTGGGGTATGTCGACTTTTCAACTTTTTTGATTATACATAATATAATAATCAACCTTAAGCTCAAAATAGTGAAAAAAAAGTCTTTAATTTCTAAAGGCAAAGTGCTACAGACAATAAAGGGAATTAGTTGTAGTAGGGTCACTTTATTAGAGAAATATAATACCCTGACTAGCTAGTTAATTCGGTGCTCGTGAAAAAAATAAACAAAATAGATGATGTTTGTTAAATTTATAAATCTAAATAGGATATGGCCCAAAATATATTTTCTCAAAAAAATTTATGAATTGGTGGATGTCAATTCGATCTATTACTGGCTCAACTTTATAGACGTGTCTTTAAGATATAACTAGATTTGTATGTGTGCAGGTGACTGTGAGCACTCTACATTTATAATTCACAGTGGTACATACTATTACAAGTAATAACATTTAAGTTGAAGAGTACTAGGACTACCTACCAACATTTGATGAACAAAATTTTTAAAGCCTAGGTAGGGAAGAACATAGTGACCTACATAGATGAAATGATAGTTAAGAAAAGGAGGATGAAGTTCACTAGGAAGACTTATGTTAGTGTTTTGACAATATTTTGATACTTTGACAAGGTATAATATGAGATTGAATCCTAAAAAGTACACATTTAATGTTTTTACTGGAAAGTTTTTAGATTTCATTGTAAACATTGAAGTCCTAAAATTTCCTCTACTAGACAAATAAACTTATAATAAAACAAATTATGTTATATTAAGAGAACTTCATAATCATTTCTGATAGAAGTAGAAACATGAATATGTAAATGCAAATGATTAAACAAAAACATATGAGAACTATTTTAAAACACAATACAATATATTTTTCTCATTCTTTTAAAACAAACATTGAAAATGAAAACAAAAAATCTTAGCATAAACTGTTTAAGCAAAATTCAAAAAGATTACTTTGAACCTCAAGAATTATATTACAATATAAACTAGACATTAATATTTTACAATGTTTAAAAATCACGCTGATGTTATAATAACCCCATATATCTAACTTGAAATTGATGGATCCCTAAATTATCATCAGGTTTTCGTTAATTTCAACTCACTTAGATACACTAATGTGTATAGGGAGGCCCATCACTACAAAATTATGCCTAATTACACTAGTGGGCCTCCACTCATAGGCAGAATCCTAATATGAGATGTTAGAAATTTTTTTCCTAGTTCCTTGATCTATTTTGATATGTTGTCAATTGTTAGTTAGTTTATTTTTTTTACACTATCCTAATATAAGATTAGAAGTAAGAAAATTTATCATTTCATACTAGTTTAGTGATAAATAAAGGTTAATCACATTAGGAACAATATAATATCTAAGTATAACATTACTATTACTATGTAATAAATAACAAAGGGATATATCTTATTTAAAATAAATTAAATTAAACTAAAAAGATTTAAATTCCATCAGAAACAAACCAAACACACACTCTTCATCACTAACATCTTCCAAGCTAAGCACCTTATTTCTTGCCTCCTTTTCATTCTCAAACACATACTCATTTTCCTCCTTTATCATTATATCTCTCTTGTTGGGACATTAAGGTGCCATTTATCCTTTCTTTAAGTATTAAAAACTTGATCTTATGATTCCTAGTTGTAGAAGCAAATTCAACTTTAACTTTCTCTACATTAGAAGACTATACTTTTAGCTTAGTTACTTTATATATAGGCTTTAGAGCTTTGTCCTCCTTTCTACTGTAAGATTTTGTCCATAATAAAGAATAAGAATTAGACACACCTAAATATTTAGGAGGCCTTTTTTTAGTTATCTCTCTACCTTTATGACCATATACACTGAATCCTCTAATAACTTTATGAAATTAATAATTTCTGAATTTAACCTATAGATAAATTGAAGCATTACCACCTTTTATCTTCCTCTATATTTGCTTTAGCTATGGCAACCTTCATCTCCTTGTAGTATTCCACCACACTCTTATAGTCTTAAGTTAGTATTTCAAACCTTTGGTAGAGCTCCCTATGATAGGAACTTGGCATAAATCACTTTCTCATCCTCCTAAGTTCTAATAGATGGTTCTTCATTCCTCCTCTTACTTAAAATTTGTTGATCTTATAATTCAACCGCATAATCACTAAACTTTACTTTGTAATCATGATTACCTTTTTCTTCTCTAAAAAATGATAATAATGAAAAATCAAACCCATTTGCTTCTTTCACTCCAGGTAATTATCTAAATCTATTTTTTCTATAAAAGGTTGTATCACCATCTTGATGCTTCCCATATTATTATCTACTCTTTCTTCATGCTCCCTTTTATATCCTATGCCAAACCTTCACCCTCTTTGTCTCCCTATTCTTCTTCTTCTACCACCCCTTAGATTTAGTTCTTCCAAGTTGCTTGTAACTCTTTAAAGTCCATCATCCATCTTAAACTCATCCATATTTGGAGTCTTATGTGGATTACACTGTAGTCTAGCTATAACAATGTCTTATTTATCCAACCATTCCTTAAATTCACCAAATTACCTCTAAGTTGCTTGTATTATCCTTACATAACTTTAATGAATGACTCATAATCTACTCCTATTTTTTCCTCCTTACTTGGTTCCTTGTATTTGGACATTGTTCTACTTTGGGTTAGAGTCATGTTGTACTTTTACAAAAAAAAAGAATTAGTAGTAAAAGCTCTCCCTCTCATGTTTGCTCTTAAAGGTTTCACTCAAATCTTAACATAACTATTAAATTAAGGTTTTTTATAAACTAGACAATCTAAATCAAAAGAAAGAGTTTAAATCTTTTTCCCTTCGTCAAATACTCCTAAAGAAGCAAACTGTAGGCATGAAACAGAAAAGGAATGAAATTAGAAGCCAATGAACAAGCAAACTCAAAATAAGAAATTGAGTTTGAAGAAACCCAATTAGACTCAACAACTGAAAGAAGAATTTGACAATGATGAAATGGTAACAAAAACAAAACTAACTAATTAAATATAATATATTTGGAATTACTATTTTTTTCCTTGTTGGAATAGGAATAAATATTTCTCTAATTCTCGATGTAATTGCTAGTCTATTTGTATTTGTTTTAGATTAAATTTTAGATTAACTTTCTTTTTTTATTGACCTAGAATTTAAGAAACAAGGAAAATAAACTTAGGAAAATTTTGTTCTCTATGATTCTTTAAGAAAGATATGAACAAACAACATATATTGTCTATATAGATAATGAAATTAAGAATGAACCTCAACATAAAATTGAGCTCTAATACCAAATTCTGATATAACCCTTACGAATAGAGCTAGTGAGATTCAATATTAATATGATAGAACCTAGGATCATTCTATAGAAACAAGTTAATCCAAGAAACAAACATGAAGCACATAAAGAAAGATATGAATCACCACATTCTAAAAAAGAAAGGATTGTGAGTGATAAGATTCTTAGGTTTTGATCATCACTAGTAAGCTAGATAAGATTGAAGTTTTCATAGAACCTTGAGTAGAAGCACCTTAAAAAATTAAAGAATAATCTTCAAATGGTTTGATTAATCACTAATAATGTCATGTATCAATTACAAGCATCTCTAAGCCTCTTATATATATAAAACCCTTAATACTAAAGTTATAAAACAATAGGAGACTGATGCCTATCTTAGACCATAATTGACTTCAATTTTATTTTGGGCAAAACTACTTAAAACCAAATCCTAGTTTGACATCGGTTACATGTTGAACTCCAATACAAATTTTTTTATAGAACTCTAGTCTATAGAAACTTGTGAAAGAAAGTTTCTAATAACAAAGATGACTTTAATATTGGTTATATAATATTTTTTATTACTCCATTAATAGTGCAAGATTGGCACCAATTATACTTAGAGTCTAGCACTGGTTATGATATGTAATAATGATTCTTCATATTTATCCTTCACTAGATCATCATTGTAAATTTACTTTCAATATTTAGAAGTAGCAAAGCCTCACTTCATATATAGAGATCCACTATTAAGTTATTAAGAGCTTCTTTATCCTTCCTTGCCCTTTCTGTTAACGATCCGTTAATATTATTCAAAGGATCTCGATTAGCCTTCGGAGCTCAAGTAATTGCTACTTGATTTCCATCACCTCCCACATACTTAAATTGTCCTTAATGGAAGACTAATAAGAACAAAAATAAAGGAATAATACATCAACTTTAAAGAATGGGGGAAGAAAATAAGAATAAGAAACTAAAAATAATGAAAAAGATACTTGAAACAAATCAAATAACATATAGTAGATAAAAAGTAAATAACATAAATAAAAATAAAGTGGGTTTTGAATTAAAAAGGGAAGAAATAAACATAAATACAATAAACTAAAAAAAATGACATCCGATCAGCTAGTTGTTGCACCATCATCACCATTTTCCTAATAGATGGAAAATATAAAGTGCATTTTAGAAAGAAATGAGACTCTTGCCTAAGGGGATGAGATATAAGAAAGGAAAAGATTAAACACTCCTAAGCAAAGACATAATATCTCTCTATAACACTCTTTATAATTAGTTAAAAAATCAACAATATAGTTTAATATTATATTATTATTAATTGGCAGTAGTTAGTAGCTACAAAATCACTTTTAATAATTTAGTCTATGCAATACCTAAAATTAGTATAATTGATAACTACTGATGTACATTAGTTATAATTTAATATTAGTGATGATGTTATAATTATTTACCAATTATACTTCTTTAGGCCACTTTTTCATTCACCAGAGAGCTAATAATTATTCATTTTAGTTTTATTAATTTTGATGAGAAATTAATGAATTATAGATTCTATTTATTTTATTATAAGCTCATTTTAATTATAATACTGACTTTTGACAATCTTTTTATTGAGGGAAGTTTTAATTTTCAATTAAATTGAGCATGTTGAAATTGAGTCATTAATTCTACATTATTCATAAACAATGTTCAACCTCACTATTTTACATAGGAAAACATGTTGGAATGATTATGTGAATAGAGTAAGATCACAACTTAATTAAGATAGGAAGAAATATGATAAACAAATTGTCATTATAAGTAAAAAAAAAAGGAAGTTATAATACAAACACTCACTGACCGTACGTTAAAAATATTAATTTATAACTAAGAACCTATTAGATTGGAATCTTCGTAAGCTCCACTCTTAGATTCTTGAACTTGTTTCTTGATATATGAAACAAAAAGATTGATGAGTATTTACAGGTGCATCAAACTAATTATATCTATATTTTTCAATTTTTTATGGGTATCATATGTTATAATATTTACTTTTATTCTAAAAAATGTTTATCTTTATTTAGATATTTTATGAATAATATCTAGATTATTCCAATAATCTTCAACTTGATAATTTGATTAAGAAGCAATTAATCTTCACACCATCTTTTCATTGTTATATTGCTTACATTTCTATTAAGTCGTATAAGGATAAATACCAAATAAACTTGTCACTTTTGACTTTTTTTTCCATAAAATTTTATATAATCTTTGGAATAGACATTTTGCATATCTACGGTTCCTTCTTCCATTTTGCTCATAGAAATTACACTTGTATATGCTTGATTTTTTTAATGAAATGTTGGATTCCTTGCTAATTGCAAGGCACTTTTATTGTCACAATATAATTAATCTTTCCATTGTTTTTGCCTTAGTTCTTCTAAAACCAATTTGAACTATATTACTTCTTTACTAAATTGCGTTGCTACTACATATTCCACTTCTATTGTTTATGTGCCCATAACTGATTGTAGCTTTGATTACTAATTTACCACCCCATTAGTAAGAATAAAAACATAACATGTAATGAATTTGCTCTTATCAAAGTCACTTACATAATTAATTGTAATATAAAAGGTCCCTTTAATGTATCTTAGGATTTTCTTTACATCATTTTAATGCTTTCTTCCAAGATTCACTATGTAGTGACTAACCATTACTAGAATTCCCCATGATAGATGTATAATAAGAAGAGGGGCAGATATTGGCATATTGAAGCATCACAAAACCTTTTTTAGGTTGTTTCTTTGGGAAAGCCAAACCTTCTCATTATTTATATCATATTGAACTTGCATCATAAGAGTCTAGTTTGATGGTCTCAATTTTTTATTTCAAATTCCCTACCTAACTTTTTTATTTCTTTATTATAATCTTTATTAGGGCCTATAACTAATATATTGTCTACATACAATAGCAAATGTATGCATTAGCTCTGTTGTATTCAAAGCTCATGATACCAAAACCTCTACACCAATTTAAGATCATAAAAAGATTTTTTTCCATTTACAAACCAAGTTCTCTTTTACTTTTTCTTCAAAGCCTTCTAATTAGAGTATGTAGATTTCTTCTTTAAGATATCCATAAAGAAAAACAATTTTTAGATCTAACGAATTTAGATTAAGGCAAATAAATTACACTTTTCTAGGTCTACTATAATTATAGTAAGTTAATCCATAAGAAAAAATATTTCTTATTCCTTCTTTTTAAGCATACCCTTTTACTAACAATCTTGCACGATGTCACTCCACTTGATATTTACAACTTTACTTGATTCTGAAGACTAGTTTATTATTAACTATATTATTTCCTTATGGTAATGGTAGAAGTTACCTAGTTTTAATCTTATGAAAAGCTTTAATTTTTTTATAGATTACTATTATTCACTGAGAGACATCTAGATTATTAAATGCTTCTTAAAGAGCTAATGCTCTTTGTTCTATATTAAAAGGTTGTATGCTATACTACTCTCCATTATATAATCTGAGTGTTAGTTCGCGGGTCTTTTATACAATCTGATTAACAAATTTTTGGAGATTTAGACTCAACTAGTTCTTGAACATCTTGCTCCAGTACTACTTTCAAAGAATTTTGAAATTTCTTTCTGTTTGTATAATAGTCTCTAAATTTCTTATAAAATGTTGTTTTCTTTATCTTTGTAATTTATCTTTTACAAATATGAATTCCCTACTGAAAATAAACTTACGGGCAATGGAATCCCAAAGTGATGCCCCTTCATTTTATCATCATATCTTAAAAATAAGCATTTATTGGATTTTAGATCTAGCTTTATGGTTTATTTGGCATTATACATCACCTATCAAGACTTTTGGACATATGGAGGTTGGAATAATCCACTATCTTTCTAATCTGCAACTTCATCAATTTCTTCAATTTAATTGTAGTTGATAGAACCTGATTCATTATATAATAGGCAATATTGATTGATTTTGCTCGAAAAGCCACCTATAGCTCTCAATATTGCTCTTGTTCTTTCTAATAAATTTCCATTCATCTAGTCTACGACTCCATTTTATTAAGAAGTGTATTGATTGATGAATATTTGAACATAATTATACACATATATCTAACATACTTTCCTTGATATTTTGTATTTTTGTTGTATATTTTGTACTTAATTCATTCCAAGTGCATTTATAGGTCATAATTGCCTTTATTGAACAAAAGGAGACAAATTTGAATGAAATTGTGACATCAAACAAAGATTTGACGTAAATTGGAGATACATATCATGTATGTGACCGTTAAGTCTTTGTGAATATCTGAAGTTACAATTTTATAGGTTTTTGGAGCTAAACAATCACCTAAATGACCATGTAATTGACCATATATATCCCAGAAACCTTAGTTTTGGTTATAAAAAGATGTGAGTTAAGGCAAATTAAGTGGAGTCAAATTTTACAACAGATCTGAGGTGTGAAACATCAAGACATGTGATAATTTTGATCAAGAGACGAGAAGAACATGAAGTTAACATCGAAAGAGATATGATAAAAGGCTTTATTAAATCAAAATTTACAAGATCCAATAGAAGAGAAAGAGAGATTTAGAATTATGAACTCTTTGTTTTATAGTAGTTTCATACATGTTTATCTTTGATTTCATTCTCTATGATTAGCAACTAAATATGTTTAGTGTCTAGGTGTGATGAACCCTAATTTAGGATAACAATATGTTTTAATCTTTTCTTTACTATAATTATATTGATTGGTCTATTGTGATTCGATTATGTATTTTCCTCTTGTTCTAATATATTCGGAATATCAATGCATAATTTGATTTATAATTAAGATTGATAAGTCCTTTATAAATCTATCATAATTGAAAGGAGTTTATTGCTAACCTAAAGGTAGGTCGACATAAATTCTTTGGATTAGGTTCAAACATAATAGTGGAATTCATAAATCGATAATACAATCCTAAGGGTTTTAACTAGAAAGATTTCTATTAATCAAATGATATAATAGTTATTAGAAGTCTTAAGAGAGTTATTAACATAAGATAGAAATTTTCCTGATCCAATAATCAATAATATAATTGGATGATAAAAGACTAATTATTTAATAATTATATAGGGGATTCATCACCTAGGCACTAATATTTGATACTAAATTTTTTGAGTAATTTCTTATAGTTGTCATTTGCATTGTGTTTTAGGGTTTAATTTGTTATGTATTTAGTATGAATTTGAGTGTTGAGTGTGTATTTAGGTTTTAATTGTGTTAGTTTCTGTGTTTAAGTGTTTTTAGGGGTTAATATGAGTCTTTGAGCTTAATTGTTATATTTTTGAGGTACCTTGATGTGTTTGCTAGTGTTTCAGGGTAAACAGCGAAGAACGAAGAAGTTGAGAGGAGTTTTTGGGCCAAAGACATAGCCCACGATCGTGGCACAACAAGCCATAATCATGACAGAGAGGGATGAGTCAAAGCAGCCAGGCCATGATCGTCCACATGGAGGCACAGTCTTGACAGAGAGCTTCCATTAGGGCCACGATCGTGCACATTAAGCCGCGATCATGACAGAAAGATTTAGGCGTTGGCCACGATCATAGCCTGCATTGGGCTGAAGTAAAAACTCAAAATTTGCAAGATTTTTCGGACCGTTTCGACCCCGACTTTAATCTAGAGCATCAAAGTGTAAGTACATCATCATGAGACATATGCAGCAGCCTTGGAGAGTCTAAAAAAGAGAGCTTTCACGTTAGCCGATTCCGGAAAAACCTAGAGAGAAATCGAGAGATAGAGGAAGGAGACAAAGGAAGAGAAATACAGACAAGAAACTTGACGCAATGTACTTCCCGAAATAGGTGGTTTCTTACTATTGTTGCCTCCGTAATTCTGTTCTCGACATATTTTTCAGTTATTTCAATTTTATTCATGTATGGAATTGAAATAGGTGTTGAGAATAAGTTGTGTTGAATTTTGAGTTGTTGTTTATACTCACCTTTGAGACTTTAATTTTTTAGATTAATAAAGTTTGATTGGTTTTATTTTTTATTGATTTAATTCTGCTCTTAATAATTTGGTAATAAACTGATAGGGTGAGCTAAGTGAAAATAATCAAATAGGGCTAATGAGAGTTAAGTGATTTGATAAGTAGAGAATTGAATCAAACCGGTAGAATTGTGTAACGAGAGATCGAGCATAGGTTCCCGGTAAGTTTCAGACAATTTAGAACTAATTTAGGTTTTGGGTCAATTGTGAATTGAGAGATTATAATTCCATAATTTAAATTAGGGATTATCAATTAGGGTTAAGAATTATAACCCAAGAGAGAGTAATTCACCCTAGGATCGTCTAGACCCGTTAATTCGATAATTGCACAATTGATTAGGTTTTCTTTAATTTGGATTAAAAACCTCTTTCTCTAACTTGATGATTTCCAGGTTGGTTTTGGGATTGGTTTGTGTGACTTGTTACCTTGTTTAGATTTTTTCAATTAAATTCTTGAAGTTAATTATTTGATTGGTTTATTTTCTGCATTAGTTTATTTATTTTGAATTATTATAGTTTAATACTATCTTAGATTTTAGGACTAGTTTAGCTCTCCTCGTGGGATCGATACCTTAGGTACTACACGAACAACCTGTGCGTTTGTGGAATTTACCGAGGTTAATAAATATTAAAACTTAGTATGTGTAACCTTGTGATCAAGTTTTTAGCACCGTTGCTGGGAGGCGATTAGTTTAGTTCTTTAGTCTAAGGCTTTTCTACTAACTTTTGTTTTTTTAAAAAAATTTAGGCATAAAGTAGAGGCACATCAAGACTCCTTAGAGTGAGAATGAGACATTTGAAGAGTTGAATGCTAAGAAGAGATAAAAAGAACAATTGTGAAGGGTGTATAATATAAGGAGCAAGGGATGCTTGTGAAGTTCAAGGAGCCCTAATTTGGTTAGAAAAATCATCATCCTTATATGAACCTATACATTTCAGGGTGGCAGAACCACCCCAATTTCTGTTGATCCAACAACGTAGGGACTCACTTAGGACATCAAGGCTTATTAGAATTTAAGCAAGATGAGTCCAGTTTATGGGATTCCAAGTTAGACAAAATCATGGATAAGCTCATAGATATGGAAGAGAACCATAAGAGATTGGAAAAGAAGTTTGAACAAGTAACAGAAGATCATGCATCTTCTATTCACAATCTAGAGGTTTGAATAGGCCAGCTTTCCAAGGAATTTTGTAAGCAAAGTGTGGAAAATTGTCTGCGTAGCATGAAAGTAAATTCAATAGAGCCATACTAGGCTACCACAATTAGGAATGGGGTAGAGCTAGATGAACCAGCAAGAAATCAAGCTAATCCTGACCTTATAGAAGACCAAGAACTCAAGAAAAAGGATGAAGGAAAGGATGGAAACCCCCCATACTATCTACCAGATCTTAGTACACCATATGTGAACATCGGAAAATCTTAGGAAGATGATCAAGCAAAGAACTCTATCTTTTGGATTGATGATGATCAAATGACATTCAACATGAATGATGTAATTGAGAATCTGAAGGTTAGTAGCTCATTCAGGATAACTGATAGAAGAGGACGAAGAACAGATGACAACAGACATCGAGTTTGAAGAAGCTATAAAAGTCTCTGTTTATGAAGTGGAAGAAGCAGAGGAGACGAAGGTGATTAGCGAAGAAAGAGAGAAACTCACCTTCTTACAAGACAAATTGTTAGATTTGATGGAAGATTAAGGGAGTTTTGTTATTCCCTATTTTAGTGACAATTTGTTAGAAAAAAGGACATTACTGAGCTTAATTGGTTTACTCAACTTTATTAATATTGTTCTTATGATCATTTTGCAATTAGTAGGTCACTCACAGGCTACAAAACTTATGTTGAACGAGAAGGGTGGAAGCAAGCCTCTCATAATTGATCACGGCTAAGTCTTAAAGGATGAAGGTCAAGCTAATGACCATAAATTAGCACGCTTAGTAGTCAGATTTAAATTATTGTATAGTTAGGTTTGTTTTATATTCTTAAATAAGTTTTGAATGAATTGGAACTGTTTGGATTACTAATTCTTTTGTTCTTTTAAATCACTTATAAGATAGGGAAACACTCTCAATGTCAAACGGATTTAGTATCAACATTATTGCCATGACCACCTCTATCACCATAAACGGTTTCATGTTCTAACCCTTTTCTTTTCATTTTGTTAGAATTATATTGTTATGTTTTTCAAATATTATGTTTTATCTCCCCTGGTGTGTTTGTGTACCCTGCTCACATTGAGGACAATGTGTTGTTCAAGTGTGGGGAGGATTATGTGTTTTACTTTTCAATGTGATTTTTGCATATTGTATGATAGTTATTAGGTTGCATTTTGTGAACTGTTTGAATGTATCAATGGCTTAAATGGAGTAGAATTTATTTAATTTTGAACATAGTTTATTAGGTTGTAAATCATCATTAGCTCACAAAATTAGTGAATTAGGAGTCTTTGGATAAATATACAAATTAATTAGGATTTAGTGTAAATTTAGCACCCTATAGGTTGTCACATTCATTCATAATTCGAGGCCTTTTAACTTAAGTTGCTTAACTAGTATTTTCATGGAAATGAGCAACTTAAATAACAAGGTAGGCTAATAATTAAAAAAAATTGTTTTTGTTAAATAAATCAGTATTCTGTTGGCCTTCAGGTTATGAATAGAGTTATTAGCCAGTTGAAAACATGATATCGTTGAGTAACCAGATCGACATGCATCACAAATGTGTGTCTTTGCGTCAAAAAGCTGTAATGATGTTTCAACCAAGCTGTGTAATAAAAACATGACTTAGTTGATTAACCGAATCGACATTCATTACCAACGTTTGCCTCGGTATAAAAAGACTAAGTCTATGTTCAAAAATAAAATACAATAAAATTAAAAAAGTTGTGTTTCGTTAGTAAACCTACCGAACTTGTAGTAAGCTTGGCTTTTCATGAAAATATACTTAGGAACAGTTACAGAGTCTGAAGGACCAAAGATTATTAATGTGTGTGTACAATTAAAAAGGGTAAATAATTTAACACTTAGATCTCGATTAAATTGTATATTTAGTTCAAAGAAACTAGACATAGATTTTGCTTGTTAATGGTTAGATATAACTTGTAGGATTGTGTTTAAGATTAAATTTATTTCATGAAGTTAAAGTCATTGCCTCATTATTGCATTGTGTGTTGTGTGTTGTGTGTTTGTTGTTTTGTTTGCTTGAGGACAAGTAAACGTTTAAGTGTGGGATGTTGATAGTTGTGATTTGCATTGTGTTTTAGGTTTAATTTGTTAAGTATTTAGTGTTAATTTGAGTGTTTAGTTCGTATTTAGGTTTTAATTCTGTCAGTTTATGTGCTTAAGCATTTTTATAGGTTAGTATGAGTTTTTGAGCTTAAATGTTAAATTTTTTAGGTACCTTGATGTATTTGTTAGTGTTTCAGGATAAAAGGCGAAGAACAGAGAAGTTTTGAAGAGTTTTAGGCTAAAAACACGGCCCGCGATCGTGGCACAACAAGCCACGATCGTGACAAAAAAAGGCGAGTTGACAGGTCCCTGGCCACAATTGTGCACTTTGGGCCACGATCGTGGCAGAAAGGGTTAGGCACTGGCCACGATCGTGGTAGGAAGGAAACGATCATAGCTTATGTCGGCCTGACACAAAAACTCAAGTTTTGTAAGATTTTTCGGATTGTTTCAACCTCGAATCAACCGTAGGGCTTCCAAAGTATAAATATAACATTAAAGGACATAAGAAGCAGCCGGGGAGAGAGCCTTTTACAGCAGCCACATTCCGAACCCTATAGAGTTTATCGAGAGATTAAGGAAGGAGATGAAGGAAGAGAGACATGGAGAAGAAGCCTGACGCAAAGTACTTCTTGGAGCAGGAGGTTTCCCACCATCGCTGCCTCCGTTATTCTGTTCCCCACATATTTTTCGATTATTTCAATTTTATTGATGTATAAAGTTGAGATAGTTGTTAAGAATAGGTTGTGTTGAATGTTGAGTTTTTGTCTACACTCACCTTTGGGATTTTTGTCTTTGATATTAATGAAATTCCATTTATTGTGTTTTTATTGAATTGTTTGTGATTCAATTTCTGTTCTTAATAATTCGGTAACAAACTGAGAGGGTGAGCTGAGTGAATATTATCAAATTAGGCTGACGAGAGTTAGTAGTTTGATAGATAAAGAATTGAATCAAACTGTTAAATTTATGTAGCGAGAGATCGTGCATAAGTTTTTGGTAGGTTTTTAGACAATTTCATAACTAATTTAGGTTTTGGGTCAATTGTGAATCGAGAGATTACAATTCCATAATTTGAATTAGGGTTAAAGATTATAACTCGAGAGAGAGTAATCCACCCTAGGACTGTCTTGACCCAATAATTCGATAATTGCAATTAATTAAATTTTCATTAAGGTCAGATAAAACCTCCTTTCTCTCAATTGGTAGTTCCTAGGTTCATTTTCGAATGGGTTGTGCAAACTACTATCCTGTTTATATTTTTGAATTTTAATTCTCGTAATTGATTATTTGAATGATTAATTTTCTGCATTAGTTGTTTATTTTAAATTGTTGCGATTTAGTTTAACCTTAGATTTTAGGATTAGATTAACCCTCCTCATGGGATCGATACCTTAGGTACTACGCAAACGACCTGCGAAAATATCGATGTTAAAAATATTTAAACTTTTCAATAGTATAAAACCCCGATTAGGAGTCTTTGGATAAATATACAGGTTAATTAGGATTTAGTGTAAATTTAGCACCCTATAGGTTGTCACATTCATTCATAATTTGAGGCCTTTCAACTTAAG
>JANZXP010000003.1:21789734-21799942 GCA_027576715.1 Erythroxylum flavicans
AAATATACAAATTAATTAGGATTTAGTGTAAATTTAGCACCCTATAGGTTGTCTCATTCATTCATAATTTGAGGTCTTTTAACTTAAGTAGCTTGACTAGTATTTTTCATGAAAATGAATAGCTTAAAACAACAAGGTAGGTGAAAAAAATGTATATTTTATTAATAAATCACTATTATGCTAACCTTTGAGTTATGAATAGAGCTAGTAGCCAGTTGAAAACATGATAATAGCTGAGTAACCAGATCGACACGCATGATAAATGTGTGTCTTTGCGTCAAAAGGTTAAAATAACATTTCAACAAGCTGTTAATAAATGACTTAGTCGAGTAACCGGATCGACATTTATCACCAATGTTTGCCTCTGAGTAAAAGACTAAGTCTGTGTTTTTTTATTAAATTTGAAAAAAAAGGTGTGTTCTTAATAAAAACCTACCGAACTTGTAATAAGCTTGAATTTTCATGAAAATGTACTTAGGAACAGTTACAGAGTCTAAAGGACCAAAGAATTATTAATGTGTGTGTACAATTGAAAAGGGTAATTAAATTAGCACTTAGATCCCTATTAACTTGTATATTTACTTCAAAGCCCTTTGACATAGATTTTGCAGGTTAATGATTAGAAATAACTTCTTAGATAGTGTTCAAGATTAAATTTATTTCATGAAGTTAAAGTCATTGTCTCATTTTTGCATTGTGTGCTTCGTGTTTGTTGAGTTTGTTATGTTTGTTATTTTGTTTGCCTAAGGACAAGTAAACGTTTAAGTATGGGGATGTTGATAATTGTCATTTGCAATGTGTTTTAGGGTTTAATTTGTTATGTATTTAGTATGAATTTGAGTGTTGAGTGTGTATTTAGGCTTTAATTGTGTTAGTTTGCATGTTTAAGTGTTTTTATGGGTTAATATGAGTCTTTGAGCTTATGTGTTATATTTTTGAGGTACCTTGATGTGTTTGCTAGAGTTTCAGGGTAAACAGCGAAGAACGGAGAAGTTGCGAGGAGTTTTCGAGCCAAAGACATAGGCCACGATCGTGGCTAGTAGGTCACGATCGTGGCACAGTAGGCCACGATTATGATAGAGAGCGACGAGCTAGAGCAACCAGGCCACGATCGTGCACATGGAGGCACGGTCGTGACAGAGAGTTTCCATTCAAGCCACGATCGTGCACATTGAGCCACGATCGTGACAAAAAGGTTTAACCACTGGCCACGATCGTGGCCTGCATCGCTGAAGCAAAAAGTCAATTTTTGCAAGATTTTTTAGACCGTTTTGACCCTGACTTTAACCTAGAGTGTCCAAAGTATAAATACATCATTATGAGACATATGCAGCAGCCTTGGAGAGTCTGAAAAAGAGAGCTTTCAAATTAGCCATTTCCGGAAATAACTAAAGAGAAATCGAGAGATTGAGGAAGGAGACAAAGGAAGAGAAATATGGAAAAGAAGCTTGACACAACGTACGTCCTGAAACAGGTGATTTCCTACTGTCGCTACCTCCGCAATTCCGTTCCCGACATATTTTTCGGTTATTTCAATTTTATTCATGTATAGAATTGAAATAGGTGTTGAGAATAGGTTGTGTTGAATGTTGAGTTGTTGTTTATGCTCACCTTTGGGAATTTAATTTTTGAGATTAATAAAGCTTGATTGATTGTGTTTTTTATTGATTTAATTGTGATTTAATTCTGCTCTTAATAACTTGGCAATAAACTGACAGGGTGAGCCGAGTAAACATAATCAAATTGGGCTAACAAGAGTTATGTGATTTGATAGGTAGCAAATTGAATCAAACCAGTAGAATCGTGTAACGAGAGATTGAGCGTAGGTTTCCGGTAAGTTTTAGACAATTTAGAACTAATTTAGGTTTTGAGTCAATTGTGAATCGAGAGATCACAATTCCATAATTTAAATTAAGGATTATTAATTAAGGTTAAGAATTATAACTCGAGAGAGAGAGTAATTCACCCTAGGACCGTCTAGACCCATTAATTCGATAATTGCACAATTGATTAGGTTTTCTTTAATTTCGGATTAAAACCCTCTTTCTCTAACTTGATGGTTTCTAGGTTAGTTTTGGGATTGGTTTCTATGACTTGTTATCTTGTTTAGATTTTTGCAATTAAATTCTTGAAATTAATTATTTGATTGGTTTATTTTCTGCATTAGTTTATTTATTTTGAATTATTGTAGTTTAGTACGAACTTAGATTTTAGGACTACTTTAGCCCTCCTTGTGGGATTGATACTTTAGGTACTACGCGAACAACCCAAGCACTTACGGAATTTACCAAGGTTAATAAATATTAAAACTTAGCGAGTATAACTTTGCGATCAGTTTCCTTGTCTTGCATTCATATTGTTTCTAATTTTAGTTTATTTGTTTAAGTTTTTATTTCTAACTAAAATTTAAGCATTCAATTGTTAGGCTAGATAATAAAAGAAGGGCAACTATTTGTAATTACAGTCTTCGTGAGATCGATCCGTACTTACCTATACTATCTACAACTATATTGTGCACTTGTGGTTAATTTAATTATTGGTATAGAAACCAAAAATCGTGTATGTAATAAGGGACATTCTTTTAATGCATTCTCACTTACAAAACTCTCTTTCATTATATGTCCTTAAGCTCTTGATCTTTTTTCCATAATCAATTTCAACATGCATTTAAAAACTTTGAAGACTTATAAGACATTTACTTTCCTATTTATAGGGCATACCTAACACCTTCAAGAAAAATCATTAATGAAAGAGACAAAGTATTTTACTCCTTTATAGATAGAACTTGTGCTTGCCAATACCTCGGGGTGAACCAGTTTAAAAACAAATTTGCTTCTTAAATTTGATTTTTAAATTTTACACTATTTTATTTACCTATAATACAATGCTTAAAAGGAGGTAGTTATATCTTTGTAAGTTTAGGGAGTAGTTTTTTCTCAACAAAGATCTACATTCCTTGTTTGGATATATGTCCAAGTTTTATATGCCATAATATTGAAGATCTTTCACTTAGAATATTTGAAGTGGCTTATTCTTTTACTTCTAGCAATGTCTCTCCCTTTAACTTTTACAACTTTGCATTTACCTTTTATCCCTTATAAGTATCAGCATGCCTCAAATTATCTTTAGAATCCTTTTTGATAATTTTTATTTTTCTCCTAAGATCATATAGTCAGCCCAGAGAAAATAAATTTATCTTTAAGCCTTTCATATGTCATCCTTCTTAAAGTGTACAGACTATAATATCATACATCTTTACCTTAAAGATTCCAATACCAAAAACTTTTAGAGGATAGTCATTAAAACTATACATAGACTTCTAGATAAGTTTATAATGATGGAGTCACTATTTTCTAGAGGTCATATGAAAAGTAACTACTGATTTGAAGAGCTATATGTCAAATAGTAACTTCCTACTTTTAATTATTATACCTATTTCACATCGCCTAATATTGATTTCATCTAAACTACTTGCAATTTTTTCTTAAGGGCTAAAATTTTTCTTATTTAAATTCTAACAATCCTTTTCTGAGTGATCCTTCTTTCCAAAATTGTAATAGTTTATTTTTCTTCTTACTTTTTTAATTTTTACTCTACTATTATTTTCTCTCAATTGTGCATGTTCCATTGATCTTTTACTTTTCACCACAAAGTTTTGACTTATTAGAAACTAGATTCCATGTCTTCCTTTTTCATACGTTGACTTTCTTCCCCTAAAATAGTGACTATAATGAACATTCATGTGACTCTATTCTTTAATCCAACGATGTGAGTTGAGAGAATAGAGTAGACAAATTATTTATATGGTTGGCCATTGAAGTGGATTCTAACATCTGAAGAGTTATAAAGTTTTCTCTTGAGGAAAAATTTATAATTGAGTGACTTGATCTTATAAAACTTTGTGAGATGATCTCATATCTCATTTCTTTTTTTTTTAATTTTCTACACTAGACAAAAAATTGCCAATAAAAGTTAGATAAAGATTTGCAATAACATTCTTATCCAATTCATTCCATTTAGCGTTATCTATGAAGTTCATTGGCCTTCTACTAATAGTTATGAGGCAATTATCCTTAAGGTTGTAAGGCAATTATCTTTTGTAATGATAACTTTCATCTTTAACTTTAACAACGAGAAATTATTCCCTTGGAACTTCTCAATAGTTTAGTTGTTGTTGCTTCTATGTCTAACTACTTTGAACTAAGAGAAATATATCCCTCTATTTGAATAGTACCTAGCATCTTGAAAAAGTGAATAATATCTAACTTATTTTTAAGTGGAGAATCCACTATAAATGACAACCACATAACATATGATAAGTAGATATATACACTAATTAGGTTTTAATACCACTTGTTAAAATCATGATTTAGGTAAAGTAAAATCACAACTCAATCAAGATTGGAGGAAATATTACGAGTAAAAAGAGAAACTATAATACAAACTCTCGCTCACTAAGTATAAGCTATAATTATTAATTTATAATTTATAAGATTGGAATCCTTACAAGCCCTACTCTTAGATATTTGAATTTGTTTGTTGATTGATGAAACAAGAGAATTGATGGGTATTGACAAGTGTATTAAACAAATTAGAGTCACACAATTCAATTTGTTATAATTACACTATATCCGAATATTTACTTTTATACCACAAATTATTTATCTTTATCTAATTATTTTTATATAAATAATATCTAAATATTATTAGTAATATCTAAACTCTTCCAACAAAATACAAGCACTATAGAACCACTGGCCAGCTAACTTACTTCATTTGACTAATGCAACCTGGTTAAACCATAGTCTATATAAATTCCATGTTAAGTGATGTTTTAGCTGATTATTGGTCATTAGCAATTATAGTCATTCTAAGATACAGCAAACATAACGATTTAGTTATTGACCAGACAGGACAAAGATGTATATGGCACCAACTATCCACTTGGGCTTGGTTGGCGAACGTCTTAAAGATGATCTTAACTTTGACCAGTGCCTTTCCCTCTAACCATCCCTTTCATTAGCGTTATTGATGGGACTCAAGTTGAGAAGGCGTATGAAAAAAAAAACTAGAAGTCCATCTTTCAAAATCCTTGTATTGGAAAACAGGAATTTTTATTCTGAAAGTTAAGATAATTTTCATATAAGTTGATGATGCTGACAAATAAGGAAGCTGCGTTGTGTGTTTAACCAGCTATTTTGTCCTTTCTTTCTAACTTGGGCTATATATATGCCAATTATATCTCAGATTTTATGGAGCAAAGGAAAATTTGACGTTGAATATAAGAAAATGTCATCTGTTATGAGTGTTCTCTTCTTACAAATCGTGGGGTTTGTGTTTCTTAGTGCTTTCCTCGTAAGCTGCCAAGCTTCTTCCCTTCGTCGTCATACTTTTGTGGTAAGTACGCAAAGAATACTGGTAAATGTACTCTTTTTGGCTAGACATATATACTAATTAAGATGATTTACTTATGATTCTAATTTTTTCCTCTCTATATTAGGCGAGGTATAAGTATTTAACCATTTAATAGACAAGTTTGACTTTGATTAATAAACCTGAAACTTTGTTTCTAAGGCACGCATTTGTGTGAGGTAAAAGGTCTTACGGAATTAGAGGAACCCCAATTTTAATTAGAACTATATGTATATAGGAAGGATAGATTTCCTCTCCCTCTCTCTTCTTCTTCTGTTTTTTTTTTCTTTTTAATGCATTCTGATTACAACTTTGCATGCGTAAACTTTTGGTACTTTACTTCTCCCACCTTTTATGCATACACTCTCATCGCACCCACTATTGAAACCAACGTTCTAAATCAACATTGAGAAAATGGGGATGGGCATCCAACTAAAATAACAAGGTTCAAGATAAAATGGTCAGAACTACGCTGAATTGATAATTTAAATAACTTAAAAGTAAATGTAATATAAAAATTATTGCAACTTTTTAGTGTTGAATTAGGATTAAATGGATTTTGCTTTAATAAAAAATTAACTAATTTAATAGAAAATAGTATTTAAAATTATAAACCAATTAATAAGCCACTAGATCACCATCTCATCTCTACTCATAGTAATATGGTTATATCCTTGGACTGAATTAAAGATAGAGGACAATACCCCTGAACTAATTCATTCTTAGCATGCAATCTCACATTTTAAATACATAGCTCAAACTCTGAAGCTCTTAGTAACAATAAGATACTTTATTAAACAGTTACAGTTATGTCAGGCACCAATTAGCTTCTTCCCCCAACTATGGAGGGATAGATATAAATGTAGGTGTTGTATCTCTATAGTTGGTCCAAAGTTCCTAATATTGCCGAGTTATGTATTGTAGGTAAAGGAGGTTCCGTACAAAAGGCTTTGCAGTACAAACAACATATTGACTGTAAATGGGAAATACCCCGGGCCTACGTTATATGCTGACAAGGGAGATACCATTGTTGTGAATGTCGTCAATAAGAGCCCATATAACATCTCCATACATTGGTAGGCATTTTTATGCTTTGTTCTTTGCAGCAGGAAAACAGATAGGCTTTAAGCAATTACCATTAAATTCTGAGAGTGTAGCACTAGGCTAATGGTTTCAGTGATTTTCTTGATTATATTCTTATCTTTATACTACGATAAAGATAACGAGAAGAGAGATTTAAACCTTCTCCTAAGTTCAATCCTCGAATGTTTTTATGTTCCTTATCCAATTACTAACTGAAATTTCTTTCAATGCGACATAATTATTTTTTGTGATAATATCATTTGAAACTCAACGGCTTGTTGAGAGCTTAAGAGATAAAAAGCACTGATGTCTTGAATCGTGCAGGCATGGGGTAAAGCAACCTAACTACCCGTGGTCAGATGGTCCAGAATACATAACGCAGTGTCCAATCCAGCCAGGAGGAAAATTTAGCCAGAAGATCTTCTTGTCGGAAGAAGAAGGAACATTGTGGTGGCATGCTCATAGTGACTGGTCACGCGCCACCGTATACGGCGCCATAGTCATTTTTCCCAAGAAAGGAACCAAGTATCCTTTCCCAATGCCCCATGCAGATGTACCAATTATTTTGGGTATAAAACATTTGATTTTGAAGATTAATAATAATTTGTTTCCGTTGCACGTTAAAATTGGACTTTCAACTGTTTCTTTTTTTTTCTGAATTGGGATGTATTAATTGCTGAAATTATGCAGGAGAGTGGTGGAAAAAAGATATATGGGAAATTTATGATTCATTTATGGAGTCAGGAGGAGACCCCAATGCGTCTGATGCTTTCACTATCAATGGTCAGCCTGGCGATCATTATAATTGCTCAAAACCAGGTAAGCCAACTAGCTAGCTCGAATATATGCTTACTTGTACGCAATGCTATTTCAAAGTTGACGTTTTGTATTAATGAAGTCAAATTTCAAAAAAACCTATTCCATTTACAGATACATTCAAGCTAATGGTTGATTATGGCAAGACATATCTTCTTCGTCTAGTTAATGCTGTTCTTCAAGACATGCTATTCTTCGCCATTGCCGATCATCAACTAACAGTGGTTGGAACAGATGGAAGCTACACCAAGCCATTGAAAGTTGATTATGTCACAATCTCACCTGGACAAACTATTGATGTCTTGTTAGAAGCCAACCAGCCTTTGGACCGCTATTACATGGCTGCCAAGGCCTACTCCAGCGCTAATGGCGCAGCCTATAATCCAACAAACACCACAGCCATTGTTCAATATAATGGCAACTATACTTCATCTTCAGCTCCTCCTTTTCCTTATCTACCTTCTGTTAATGACACCAACGCGTCAGTCAATTTCACTGGTAGACTTCGAAGCTTAGCCAATAGTGATCATCCAATACATGTCCCATTGAACATTACCACTCCACTGTTCTTCACGTTATCTATGGCCACATTTCCATGTCCTAATGGTTCGACATGTGAAGGACCTAATGGTGCAAGGCTTGGAGCTAGTATTAACAACATAAGCTTTATTTTACCTTCATCCATGGACATACTCAGAGCCTACTACAATCACGCTAATGGTGTATATGACACCAAATTCCCTAATCAACCACCTCTCTTTTTTAATTTTACTGCGGATAATATTCCATTGGTTTATCGAACTCCAAGAAAAGCCACGGAAGTGAAAGTGCTAGAGTACAATTCGACAGTGGAGATTGTATTTCAAGGAACAAATTTGGTTGCTGGGACAGACCATCCCATGCACATACATGGAACAAGTTTCTATGTGGTAGGTTGGGGATTTGGTAACTTCGACAAAGATAAGGACATCTCCACATATAACCTTGTCGATCCTCCTCTTCAAAACACCATTGCTGTTCCAAAAAATGGCTGGGCTGCCATTAGATTCAAGGCCAAGAATCCTGGTGCGTTTCATGACTTTTAACCTATTTCAAAAAAATACCCTTATTTTAACTGAAAGTTTTAATTCTAAAATGAATTTGAATAATAATTATATATCTAATGATTATAACTACAATCTAACAAAATTTGTTGAAATATACGTACGTCTTGTCACAGGAGTGTGGTTCATGCATTGCCACTTAGAGCGTCACTTGTCATGGGGGATGGATATGGCGTTTATTGTGAAGAATGGCAAAGGCCGAGGAGCGCAAATACTACCACCGCCTCCCGATATGCCGCCATGTTAATAGTGGAATAGATATTTGCATCCCTTACAGTTGGCGGTGGAGATAAAGGGGGATCTCATCTATATCTTGATTATTGGCAGATATTTTTCTACTTTTCCATGCAAATGTTTATTGCGAATGGACACTAGGATACTACTACATGTGTGTCTAAGGTGGGCACTTAAATAAAATTTTAAGGATCTTAATATTTTTAGTATCAAATTTTCCTATATCACGCCAAGAATTTTAAAACTTTTCATATAAATTATTGAAAAAGCAATTTGCCCCAATTTTTAAGAGATTGGATTTTATCGCTGTATATCAATACTAATTGGAATAATTACTTAATTAATTAATTTGTCGTCAACTTGATAAAGGTAGTGGAAAGAACTTTAACATATAAATACCCTATATTCAAATTAACTAAATTAAAATCATCAAATTTCTTATAAGTCATTATATAAATTAAATTATTATTGTTAATTAACTTAACTTTATCATTGTATTTTAACTTTTTATTCCTTTTATATTAAATACAAAGATATTAACCATAATCAATTAGTTTTAAAATCATGTCGTAATTAAACAAATCATGCCATAATTGAAACTAAAGATTATTATCGTTACTCTACACACTATTCTAACTTAATATAGTACGGAAACTAACAATATAAATCATGATTACCTTGTTAAATTTTGTTCTAAAGTTAAAAATCTTAACGTGACAAATAAGAATTTTTTTAAACAATACCATAACTCAATCGCAACTTCAAAACTCCCTATACTATTGTTTAGATTAAACCCAAAATGCTTTAAAACCTTCACACAAATTACCTAAAAACTCTATTACTACAAACTTGTATTAATAAAGGCTAAATTTCAATAAAACTATACTGTACGCAAAAAAAGTTAATAGTCATGTGAACTTTAAATACTATCAATAATTACTATTCAATTTGTTAGAAAGTACACTCCATCTCCAACCTCTTATTTGCCTAATGTTCTTTTTGTTTTAACATACAACCTTATCAAGTAAGGGTGATCTTCAAATCTTACTAATAAAGGAGGTCTCGAGCGAAATTGTATGAGACTAGCATCATACATTAAATTTGTCTTTAAAATTATAAAATAGAGGATGCTATCCATCATAGTTCTATAGAACATGGTAGTTATGTACCTATTTTTGCACAATAATACACAAATATTATTCACCTTTATTAGGTTTAAAAGTAAAAAATCCTTTAAATTAAGGCTTCAACTCCAAAAGTGATAGGTTGAATTATACAAGTAGAGCATTCAGCCCAAAGAAATTCTTCGAGTTAAGGAACTTCAAATGTAAAAGCCTAGCATATATATATATATATAGGCTTAGATATATATACACATACGCATATATATATCAAGGTTCAAATCTACCGGTCTGTTAGAATGCCTCAGCTGTATGCATTACCGCACTTCCAGTTCCTGTCCGACTCGCATGTGTTAAGCATGGGAAAAAAGAGAAAGAACAAGTTTCATTTTTCCTGTATTTTTAGTGTAAAGTGCATTTTCCTTCTTAGATGAAAAAT
>JANZXP010000003.1:21801511-21836799 GCA_027576715.1 Erythroxylum flavicans
TTATTTATATGTGAAATATTTAAAAATTATTGTCATTTTATATTAAATTACTAATTGTGATTATTATTTGTTATTATGATTTTTGGAAATAGGGTTGATGTAAACTTGTAAACAGGAAACTGTACAGTATATAACTGTACAATATATCAATGGACTATTTTGCAAATTTAAAAAATATCAGGGACTATTTCATAAATATAAAAAATTGTCCGAAACGGTACCGGTACAGTACCATTCTAGAACTCAATTCGGTACCGAATCTAGTACGGTATTCGAAACATTGTGATCAACTCTTATATTTATGATTCATATTTTTCAAGTTATTCAATTAAATAGATCTAAACAAAAAATTATAAAATTATTATTTTTGCAATGCTCATTAATCCAATCACCATTGATTTTTTAATAATAGTATCAGAGCTTCCTTTTATTGTTTAACTTGATTAAAGTTGCTTAATTATTATTGATATGATAAATTTTAAAGCTTGAAAACTTTTTATATATATTATTAGTATTATTTTTATTTTTTATTGTTACTATTATTTATATATATTAGTTATTATTATTATTATTATTATTATTATTATTATTATTATTATTAATTTTGTTTTTCTTTTTTGGTTATTTGTATTCTACTTTTAGTTTTATTTATCATTATTTATTTATTTATTTTCTTTTTCTTTTTCTTTTTTCTTTTTATTTTCATTCATTCATGTAAGTCATTTGAAAACAATCTCTCTACTAGTTAAGGGTAAGGCTGTGTACTACTGGATTTCTCCAGATCCCGCATCTCAGTGAGATTTCTACTAAGTGGTGTTGTTGTTGTTATTATCTATATGCCTAACTAATAATGATTAGGGCATAATTAATTAGAGTCTTGTTTTGTTTAATAGAACTTAAAAGTGCCTCCTTGATTTTGAGATTTTGAAAATTATTTATGGTCCTAGAAACACATTTTGAAGATCCATAACATTTTTTAGGGTTTTATTTATTTTCGTGCTTACGGAGAACACATAATTGCATGCTTCCCTTTGATATTTTTGGAAAATGTTGTTGTATTCATTGCTACTAGAGAACTTAAATATACGCCTCTCATTATGTTATTGTTTCTCTAGAAAAACATCTTTACACAACTCTTTATTTTCAAGTTTATGGAAACATTTTTAAACCTAAAATACCTAAGATTTTTGGAGAAATTGTTTGAGCTTCTATAAATTATGTGTTGAAGTTCTGTTTTATCATTCATTTCTTTCCATTTAAATCAACTATTTGCTTTATTAGATTATATACTAAAAAGACAACCATTACTAGTAGTCACATTCTTTGTGGGATTGACACTCCATTCACCTAGACTATAATATAAGAACAACAAGTACACTTTCTTATGAGATTTCTCTAGTATTGTTTTTTTTTTGTTTCATTCATTCACAATTCACATTAAGTCTTTTGATATTAGCTAGACTTTTATTAGTCTAATCATCCTTTTTTTATTTTATTTTTATTTATATTAAAAAATCGTTCTTGGACTTGTGATTGTGGTTGCATTGCATGTCTAGGTTCTTTAGTGTATAACTAGGAGTATTCCTAGGATACCACTTGAGTCAGATTCATAAATCGAATAGATATTGCTTAGAAAGTTGATAAAGAGAAATCTATCAGTTTGATAATTACTAGACACAAATAAGAAAATTTTACAATAAGGGATTATGCTAGATCCTTACTAGTTGGGGCTAAATCTAGCATTATAAGGCCAAAGGTTAAAGAAAATAATTTTAAAATAAAACCTAATATGATTAAGATGATCCAATAGTTGGTATAATTTAATGGACTGCTAGATGAAGATTTCAATACATATATTGTAATATTATATAAATCTATGATACCTTTAAGCTGAATGGAGTTTCAAAGGATGTCATTAGATTGATGTTTTTCCTTTTCACTTTGAAGAAGTGAGTTAAATCATCGATGAAATCATTATCTTCAGGATCCATCATTATATGGAGTGGGCTGGTTAGGAAATTTTTATCTAAATACCTTCCTCCAACATGTATGACAAGGATTAAGAGTGAGATTTTCTCCTTCTAGTAGTTAGAGGGAGAGACTTTATATGATACTTTGTAGATATAAAAGTATCTATTAAGAAAGTGCCATATTCACAGTCTTGACTTGAGTTTGTTGATGCAAACATTCCATAGTGGTTTAAGGAACCTAACCAAGTAGTTGATAGATGCATCTTTAGGGCAACCACCATCTTTAAGACACCTAAGGAATTAATAGAGCTTATAGATAGCATTACCAAGAACAACTGTTAGTAGGGAAATCTAATACCAAAGCCAAGGACAGGTGACGTCCATAGTGTTAATGTGGTAACAACATTAAAGGTGAAGTTAGAGGATTTGAGCAAAAAAATTGACAAATTGAGTATGACAAGTCAACCAATGCCAATATCAAGTTGCAACATTTATGGTGAGGAACATCCCAATCAAGAGTTCTAAAAAACTTATTCACATAAAGCAAGTCGATTTTGTTAGGAATCAACCTAAAAATAACCCCCACAATAATATGTATTATCTAGGATTGAAAAACTATCTAGACTTCTTATGAGCAATTCAAGGTAACGAAATACAAGTACGTTGGCCCAGATTTTAGTAACAACAACAACAACAATAATAACAACATGAAAATGATAATAACAAAAATAACAATAATAATAATAAGAAAGGTAGTCTAATCTCAAGGAGCTTAAGCTAAAATTTATTAATACCACTAAGACTCATTTGCAATAAACCAATTCGATGCTTCAAAACCTATAAACCTCCATCCATAATTTATAAGTGTAGATTGGATAACTTTCCAAACTCGTCTTCAAAAGGTAGAAAGGTACTTTACCTAGTAATATTAAACCTAACTTGAAAGAACAAGTGAACACAATCACTATAAGGAGCATATGGGAACTTATAGTTGATGATAATTAAAAGGAGGAAAAGGCTACTATGGAAGACAAGCAAGAGAAGAAGGACAAAGGAAAGGTGGAAGAAAGCTTACAAGATTTAAAGAGGAAAGCTATTAAAGGGTACAACCCATCATTTCCATACCCAAGTAGGCTGTAGAAAGATCAGAAGGAAGACGAATTTGGTAAATTTCTAAAGATAACCAAACAATTTCATATTTACTTACATTTTATTAAAGCTTTATTATAGATTCCATATACAAAGATCTCCTTTCGAATAAAGAACAAGTATAGATAGTTTAAACAATTACTTAAAGTAGAGAGTGCTTTGGTATCCTACATAACAAGTTACCTTAGACGATCAAAGATTTAGGTAGATTTACTATCCTTTGAAATATTGGCAACGTATCTATTGATAAAATAAGGGATTTAGATGTTGGAAAAAATTTAATGCCTTATCATTTATTTAAGGAATTAGAATTGGATGACTCTAACCCAACTAGGATAACTTTTTAGTTTGCTAATAAATCAATGAAGTATCGTAGAGGATGGGTGGTTAGAGTTGATAAATTCATTTCCTGGTAGATTATGATTTTGGATATAGAGGAAGATGAAAATGTGCCTTTAATCGTAGGACGACCCTTCTTAGCTACCTCTAGGGCTTTGATATATATACATGATGGGATGTTGATCCTAAGGGTTGGGAATGAAAAAATGGAATTTAAGATATCTGAAACCATAAGTCCTATTGTTGGTAATCATAATACATGCCTCTATTTATTGTGATTGACATTAAAATGTCTCCTATTACACAAGAAGCAATCACAAAAAGAAAAATTAAGGAAACACGTGTCATGCAAAAGGAGAAGAATAAGCTAATCATAAGGAAATATAGGTACCCCCCAAAAGCTACTAAACTTGCTAGGATGAAGAAAGAGATTAAGGTAGTTGCTAGACATCAAAAGGGTAGCATTAGCCCTATAAGTAAGGAATTGTACAGTAAATTCGAGTAAGAAGTCCAGCTAAATAACTTATAAAGAAGCACATATTGGAAGGTAACCCAATGTTTATATGCTTTTGATGTTTTAATTTAAGTTTTTTTAGACTTTAGGTTCTTTTTACTTGTAGTTTTAAGATATTACTTAGTGTTATATCATTGTTTGAAATTCATTTTATTGAATCTTAATCGACTTCTTATGGAAGTGTGTTTAGAACTAGTGCAATGTTATTTTGCAAGTTTATAAGTAAACATGGTGAGGAACATACCCCCATATCTACTCTCGTGTTGACTTGCATCAATTTATAATTAAGAAGTCGAGAGTAGTATAATTAAACATTAACTGAACATAGTACTATATAGCCTCTGTGTAGGAGAACACCTTGTCATTTCTCCCATATGTTCCTATTACATGAAGAAATAGTAGGTACATATATTGAACATAGGATTAACACGTCACTGTGTAGCATCTGTATTCTCCTTAATTTCTATGTATGCAAAATATACCTCGAAACATTTCTCCATGTCAGACCATGTAAAATTATCTAAACTTCTTAATGCATAACAAAAGGATAATAAGGTAGCATATGAAGTCTATTTTTAAATGAGATGTAAAAGTTGAGAATACATTTTTTAGACATGGTTATAACATAGTGTCATGTACCTATTATATTTGTTAACACATTCCAATGTGAAGGCCATGTTTTTTATTAAAACTAAAATGAATTTTAAAGAATTTATAATATTCCCATAACATGGTACCATGTTCTTACCATATTCATTTCATATTGCTTTTGTTTCTTTATTTCTAATTCAATACACTAACACAGTATTGTATCCTTCTGTGTCTACCCTTATCCTCTAAGAACACTAAATCCTTTTTTCATGTTACCCTTATTTATTAAACATGCTCCTGCGTAGCACCTGTGTAGATCTTGTGCTCCCCTAACATAGATACATTATATATTTGTGTCTTAAATATGGCCTTAATATGCTACTATGTTAGGTCTGTATTTAACCCTAATATAACGTAACATAATTGCATCTGCAGAAGATTGTTTTCATTTTTCCTTTTAGTTCTTCCTAAAGCAACCCTCTCTATTGCAAATTCCAACAAATTTTGCCTACCTCAAGCCAAATCCACCTTTGTTTTACTCACTAAAAAGAAAAGATTTTGAGATTATGAGCGTTATTAGTTGAGAAAAATCCATTTCTATAGAGTTAGCGTTTGCTGGATTTTTGGGCATTTCTTTTTTAAAGTTAAATAAATTGTTTTAATGAATAAATAGGCTGAAAAGCCTTATAAAAGTGCAACCTTACAAGTTGGTAAGCTAAAAAAAGATACAATATCTCCTTATTTGAGACCCTATTCTATTCACCTCTTTGGGCTTCTACTGAATCGAGAAATGGGTTTGATTGTTCATTTTTGATATAATAATATATATAAGGTATCTTCCGGATAATTCAAATCGAAGCAATTGGATTTCTGACTTGGGCCTTGATGACATGACCAATTAATATAAAGACTCCAAGACTCTACCTTTGTCATATATTCCGTACATCACACTAGATGGATATCATATTCATGGAATACGATTCAATTTCTTAATCGAAGTAATGAGCCTACCAATAGCAGGAGGCTCATTACTTCAACTAGTCTTTATGTTCCTCAAATGGATCTCTTATTTGTTAAGAAGGTTACCCAAAAGCAGTATATAAGGCATACCCAATAAAACTTACAAGTAAACTAGATATAGAGATGGCAACTAGGGTTGTTGTTTGCATTATTTCCATTATTATAAAATTTTAAGACCAAAATGGATCTATGATACGATTTGTTTTGCAGATTGGATGCAGTTACTAATTCATGATCTGGCATGTACAAAATGAAAACTTCATTCTTAATTCTACGAGAATTTTTATGAAAGCCTTTCGTTTGCTTCTCTTCGATGGAAGTTTTATTTTCCCTAAATGTATCCTAATTTTTGGCCTAATTCTTCTTCTGATGATCGACTCAACCTCTGATTAAAAAGATATACCTTGGTTATAGTTCATCTCTTCAAAAAGTTTAGTAATGAGCATAACAGCCCTATTGTTCTAATCGAGAGAAAAACCTATGATTAGCTTTTCGGGTAAAAAATGGATATGTATAAATGTATAAGTAAAAGCAAATTATCCATTTAATCGTTATTAGATTGATTGAATTCTTAAATACTCAGGAATTTTTATAAATTTGTATATGAAAGTAGCTTCCGCTCTTTCCACTTTCTACAAGTACTAATTGGATTCCCTGCTTCACTATCCATTCGACCTTACTACCAGTCAGTTAACAGTCGATGGCTCTACCACTGAGCTACTGAGGAACAACAGGAGATTTGATCTTATAGAGTTCAATTCCTGTTCTCAAAGTTTCCTTCGTAACTCCTGGAACTTCTTCATACGTTTGTAATATAGTATATGTCCCAGAATAGGTCTCATTCTTCTACCCTTTCTCAGGAGTTGATGGCTATTCATAGCTATTACCTTGACACCAAACAAGAGTTCAACCCAATGCTTTATTTCTGGCCTAGTTGATCCTGATTCGACATTACGAGTGTAATAGGAGCATCTGTTGATGAAAGGATCACCCTAAGATGATCATCTCATGGCTATTGAGAATGAACCAAATCAGATGGTTCTATTTCTCAATCTTTCTGACTTGCTCCTAAGGAACCAAGGGGTCGAAAAGATTGAGAAAAATTGGTCATTCACGACCATTGATGAAGGAATCCTCAAAAAGTTAAGGATTAGTAATCCTTTTTAGAAATCGAATGGATTTGGTCTTATACATTGTAACACTCGGCATCTGATTTACCTGGTACACCGAAAAAAATCAGTATTTGAGATTAATGTCATTAAAACCAGGACAATGAATCATAATTTTTGGTGACATCAAATTAATGATGTTTGACACCTTTTTGGTCATCACAGGAAATTGTACGAGCGGATTTTAAAGAACCAGTACAAGAGGGCCATTTTTGTAAATAATGAAAAGAGTGGCTTATAAAGAAAGCTAAACTCTTATCTTCCTCCTCCCTCACTTGGCTGAACCATGGAAGCTCCTCTCTCAAATTTTTCAAGCTTTGTGACAACAAAGTGAAGGAGAATCAAGCCGATTAGTTGATACAAAACTGTAAGCCTCAATCTTGACACTTGATTCTACTGATTGGAATTTAGTTTCTCATTTTCTTTTGCCATAACTATGAAACCCACTTGATGAAATTTGTGGGGGTTTGATGCTTTTGATGATGGATTCTTATTCTTTGATGTCTAATGACTAATTAACATGAGGAGATTTTCATTTTCCATGGTGATTTGGGCCTAAACCAAAACCTAGGGTTTTGGAGTTCAAAACTGCCAAGGGAGGTAGATTCGTAGGTCCTTCTTATACAATTTTCTTGAGTTATTTAACGTTTGATTTTGAAGAAACTCAAAACTTGAACGTTGTCGATATTGGTGTCTACTGTATCCCTAATTTTTTTTTCGAATTTAGGGTGAGCCAAAAATGAGATATAAGTCCCGAATTGAAACTGGTTCAGAATACCCATGGGATTGAAAAACGAAATGAAAGTTAATTGTTTGAGGACTTTAGAGCCAGAATTGGATGATGAGTTATACTTATGAAATGCTAAAAAATGTGTTATATAAGTTCTGTATAAATGGAATTTTAATTGGATGAGTATCCAGTGATATATGGCTAAATAAGTGAAGGGTGTTACTGACCTTAGTGACACAGAAGAGAACAGAAACAGGACAGAATTAGAAAAATCACAATAAATCCAAATTTCACTTTTTAAAAGCTGTATTTGGATATGTGATAGAAATATGAGTCTATTAAAAATTAAAATTTGAATCACCTCAATTGGATAAGAAATGAATAAGTGATAATGATTTTAGTCAGGAAGGGTTCAACTCGTGATAAAATATTAAGGCTAATTGTAAATGGGATATTTGGAAGCCTTAATGACGGAATTAGAAAATGATCATAAAATGAAAAATGTGAATTTATGTGTTTACTAGAGGTATGGAAATTTTGAGAAACATTGGACCTATGTAGAAAAAGTTATGCATCCGCGAATGAGACCTGCGCAGATGAATCAGTTAAACCGAATAGGTTCAAGTATGATTAAGCTAATCAGGACATAAAGAATCAAGTATTTGGAATTGTGAGCTAAACTTGGACTTAATGAAGTCCAAGACTCCTAATTTCAAGGGAAATTTGAGTTGAAACCATTTTGATCATTATAGAAGAAAATATACATTGATAATGATATTTGCTAAGAAATGAGATTTTTGTAAGAATGACTAATACGGGTATATGTAATTTTTATGCATGCTACCCAATAGCTTGTGAAAGCAAACGAGGAAGTCGCACCTAATACCTCTAAAGTTTGAAAAGATTAGAAAAGAAATAAGAATCACTAAGACAGTCGAGGTGAGTATAATCATGCTACTATATTTGTGTAGTAATCCTTTTTATCTTACAGCTTGTTGAATTGTTCTCGAATCTGTATGACTTATTTGATATATGACTCCCTGTGATTGAGTCTAGCATGTTGTATGCCAATTTGGCCATATGATATTCAGATTCCTTGCATCTTCTGGCTCCCTTGTTGTGTTGAACCTATTGATTGCAATTCTTTGATGAATCATGTTTTTCTTTTTAGCCATGATAGATGAGTTCACAGGATACCTAGCTAATGGGGTATCTTATCAGACTATGTGCACATAGGTATCTAGTTAGTGATGGGTCAGATCCGAGTCCTACCTGAGAGGGCAGGTCTCTAGGGGCAGGGTTAGGCCAACCTTGTCTAGAATCAGAAAAGAGGAGGTCGTACTAACATGCCTTTGTCTCTTCCTAAGAAATTCAGAAAATCAGAACTTAGAAATGAGAAATTAGAACTCAGAAATGAGAAAGTTCATAATTAGAAATCCTGTGGAACTTTATCAAAGAAAGAACCCAGAACTTAGAAAAAGAACCCAGAACTCAAAAAAAGAATTCAAAAACCAGATTCATTTTTATAACAGAACAATTCATATTTAGATTTATTATTGATATTCATGTGCTTGCCGCATTTGAGATTTCTACCTGTTTATTCATTGATAACATGTATTGTTGTTTAGAATGCCACAGACCATTCTTGTAAAGCTAGCCTTGTGTTTCCTAGCCTCACAAGCATGATACATGTTTATATCTTACTGAGCCGTGTTGTTAGACTCACCTCTTACTATTATCATTTCAGGGGATTAGCAGATCTACGAGAGAGAAATCCAAGCCTTTTGAGACTAGCTTGGATAATCAAACAAGTAATTGTTTTTAGCATGATGTTAATTGCATATGCTTATAGCTGCTCCATAGTTTGTCATAATCATATGTACATGATACATGTATGGATATGTTATGTTATTGAGAATGACGTCAGTTGATGATATGAGATGATCATAGATTGGCAGATTATAAGTATATAATGTATGTTAGAATTACAGATTGAGATCCTTGCTTCATTTAAAACTGTTAAGCAAGTATATAGATTATTAATCAAATGAATGGGTCATGCCGGATTTTCAATAGAATATAAAAAAATTAGGCTTACTACGGGTTTTCGTGGCATTAAGCCTACCCATCCCCTAATGCTAACACGGTCCAGAAGGCGGGTCATGTTATTTACTATTGCTAATACCTTTTTGAATGTATTAAGCTTTATGAAATTCTATGAAAAGTTTTACTTTAACACTAGGATGAGCACATAAGTCTCCTTAAAACATATACTTACTCTCTACCTAAGTCACTATCCTCTCACGAGCATACTCTCTCGAGTAATCTATAGGCGAATTCAAATCAGATTTAGAAGATGCATAAGTAAATAATCACTAAGATTAATCAAAGATAACTCATAAAAATATAACACAAATCATAAGTTAAGTAAAAAAATTATATAAAAATAACTAGTTGAAATTCTCTCCTCTAAGTTCTTCTCCATGAAACTTAGCCACGAAATGGCAAGAAGGTGGAACATTTTATGTCAACTAGTCATATGAGCCTCAATAAGCTTTATACTAACTAAAATAGTATGGATTTATAAGTGCCTTAGTATAGGGATGTTATCAATGCTAGTGTGGTATCTTAACCCTGACTCCTATTAGTTATTATATGTAATACCATCTTTCTAGATGTTGACTCCAACACTAGTGTTGTGATCTATTTTCAGTGCCAATTATTTTTCAACTTGTATTTTATCCTATAAATTTCTAGGTTATTGTAAGGATTGTCCTTCCTACTCCTTTTAGGGACTATTTGTTGCATTTTTTAATTATTACAAAATAACCAATAAGGTTTTTCCTTTCTAAAAATAAAAATATGTTTAACCACAAACATGTTCAAAATAATAAAATCAATTAAGAAAATTATAGCAGTTATGGTAGAAACAAATCTAAATGAAATCTCACTTTCTGTCAACAAGTTGATTTAATGAGTTGATATCTAGATCTTGATTTTCTGGTAAAAATAGCATAAAATAGATTGCCCAAGGTTTAGAGAAGCCTCCCGATGGCTAACCCTAACATTTCGATAGAAAAAGATGTTTCTTATATATTCCTAAAAATGAGTAAGGTCGTATAAAATTAGAATTTTCACCTTTAAATAGTTTTTAATCCATCTAGGAAATGGTTTGGGTATAGCCATACCATATATCATGGTCCTTTATTTTCTTTGTATGATAGATATGACCGCTAGCACTATCACGTCTTTAAGTTATGGATCTTCCTATTTGTTTGAGATTAATATACAATGTCTAACACAATTTTTCTCTTAACTATGGCTCCTCTCTGACTTGCATATAGTCTCTTATATGGTCATTACTCAAGTCATGCCCTTATGAAACTTGATCGTATCGGGGCAGTGCTAGCATACGAGCATAGGCCAAACCACACTCTTCTAATAATTGTGAATTTCTTCATATTTTCACTTAGAATGGCCTCAAAATCTTAGATAATGTCATCCCAAAGTCCAATTTACATAATTAATTGAAAAGATATTAGAAACTAACCAAAATAAAGTAATTAGCATTAACATAAAAAATGTTTAAAAATTATAGATTTTTGCGCACATGAAACATTTCCACATCTAAGCTTTTTCTTATCTTCAGGAAAATTAATTCAGTCACTTTTTAAAAAGGTAGCAATTATAGGAAAGAATTCAAGAAATAAATTAAGTAATCAAGCCTATCCATCGTTTATTCAATTGTATTGTTCATTAATTGATTAGGCATTAGATACCTTCATTAAGTAATAGATCAATTTAATTTAACCTAATAATCCCTTAAACATCAACTTAATCTATAAAATACAACCTAATGCATAAAGCAGACATATATAAGTAAGATGCTTAAGCTTTTAAAATATTTTGTTAGCCTAACTTAATAGAAAAATAAAACACTAAACTTTGAATTTACGAAAGAGCATTTAGTGGCTTGTTTGAAAAACCACCTAATTTTTTTTACAAAGGAAATTCTTATCATAAATACTCCTAATCTCTTCGTTAGGTTACTATTTTAAATGACTAATAACACTTCTCTTGACCATTAACCTTTTCGCATAAGTTAATGCCAATAGAGTAAACACATATATGCTTACTTATTCACTTATTTCTATTTTATTTTTATTTATTTTTAGTGGGATACTTAGATACTAAAAATAATTCACTTATAACTTAAATATATGCTACGTTATACAAACAATATCATAATAAAAATTAAGTATCTATATTTATAATTATTAGAGAAAATTAGAACTAAATTAGTTATCAATGCTTATAACTATTAGTCGAAATGGTGTAAACTAACTTTTAAAAAAAGCTATTATTGTAAACTAATTGAATCGTAAAATTGCTAAACTTATAATGGGTCATCTTAATCAATACTTCCATTGAAAAGCTTATTCCTAAATTTTTACTAAATTAAGCTAATTATGGTAACATTGATATATGAATAGGGCATATAACAAATCAATTTGCTCTCCACACTTGAGTTGTATATCATCCTTTAAATGGAGAAAATTAAAAGGAATATGAGACTTCTTGGGTCCATATTTTTTGCTTGAAGTTCAAGATACTTTTCATTAAAATCTAGGATTTATTTATACCAAGAAAACAATCATTGTGGGTCCTTAATGGCACCTAAAAGAAGTGAATTTAGTCTTAGTGACTTTTAAGATAGCTTTTGCAACTTAATAAAGACCCTTTAATGATTTCCAAATGAATGATGGAATGTAATAGCAATTTAAATAAACTCAAACAATCATTCACGTAAAAAAAAGTAGAGAGAATAATGAGGAGATGTTATAAATGAATTTTATAGTAGTTTAGAAAACTAAACTTCCCTATATCAACTCCCTAAGTTTCTCTTAGGATTCCATTAATCACTTCTTTTAACAAGTTAAAGAGGAACCTTCTTAGAATAATCTTTAGCTGACAAAGAGGAGCACTTGTACAATCTTCCTTGAAAAGTAAAGAGGAACCTTGATACCTTTTGGAATATTCAAATACAAGAGAATTAACTCCAATTGATATGTTTTCATGGACTTTTCAAGTTCTTTCAAATACCAGACCACATTCCTTTGACCTAAACTTTATCTAAAAACATTTCAAATTTCCTTAAAAGGCATTTTTAAAGATTAAAAAGTTTTTTTGAAATTAAAAACTTTGAATTCCTGTTGATAAATGAAATTATTTATGTATTAAGTTTAAAAAATGATATGTTTAAAACGTTAAAATGACCAAGTAGGAAATGCAAAACAATAAATTTATAGACTTAATGTGTCTTGATCTTCCTTGGTCTCAATTGTCTTCTTTATTTGAATGTATTTGGCCTCCATAAATTGTTTCTTGACTTTATTTAACACTTCTTTCTTTTAAAATATTAGAGAATGAATCATTAGTAGAAACTATGCTTTGTTATCATTAAAACATAGTTTGCAACCACTACTGGTTTAAAAAATCTCTCCCTTTTTTAATGATGATAGAACATATGATATTATAAAGTTAATAATAACATAAAAGAGGTCTGGAGTCATACCATTGAGTTGACTATAGATGATGAGCTACATAAAGGAATGTTCAATATTGTCCAAAAAAGATCCACCTCGAGTTGTTTTTAATCAATCTCCTCACTTTTGAAGCTAAATACCGTCTCTCATTTAATCTATTCCACATTCCTATTTGATTCAAATGTTCAAGTTCTTAGGTAAGTAAATTTTCACAAAAGTTTGATTCTTTAATAGCAAGCATTAGAAGCACTTATAAGACTGTCTCCCACAATTGAGCTCAGGTACTTAATGCAACTTAAATGGCTCTAACATTCTCTTTTTTATTTAGGGATGGTAGTGAAACAATGTTTGTAGTTGGATTTATTTTTTAGACATAAAAATGAATGACGACTAAAAAACCATAAATCCTAAAAAATGAGATTGAAGCCCTAAATTATGAGAAATTTGGGATTTATGGTGAAAAAGTGAGTGGATTTTATTGAGAAGTAATTGGAAATCTGATTTTCTTAATAATCTAATTTGGGTAGTAGGTTTTTGAAAATTTCAAGAGAAAATGATAAAAAAAACTAGAATAAGAGGCAACACAGTTATGATGTATACTGTTGGTTATTACGGATTTGAAAATTTTAGGACATAATCTAGTACATGCTCATGGCATAGAATATAGAACATTTTGAAAAAATATTTTCTATATCTACGACCATGTCCTTAGACCGCCGGTCCTACTATCTTTGACTCTTTAAAAGCATGACTTTCTTGAGTATGGATCCTTTTTGTTAAAGATACAACCTAGGGCTTCAACAAGTCCTATGTTATGGATCCTCTTTAAAGAACTAATAGATCAATATGGTATAAGGCAGAGGTGTGTCCTAGGCCTTGTTTAATAATATAATTGAACACATACCTTAGTATAAGCTTTCCATTAGCCTATTCCTTGGATGTTCCTTCTCCAATATTTTTTAAACTATCTCTTCAAACTCATACATGCCTTCTTTCATACTTTTAACTAAAAAGTGGAACAATATTCCAAACACAAAAGAAAATTAAAACAAAATGTTACCTTATCCATTAGTCTACTAAACATAAATCTATATAAAATACTAAATGAAAATATAAGTTATTGGACCATAATGTCAAAAATCCAAACAAACTTAAAAAGAATTTAAATTTATGGTTAGGTTGCCTCTCAATAAGTTTTTCTTTGTGAATCTTTTAGCTAGACTCTTTCCTTAAACTCAATTAATTGCCAGAACAACGTGATGCTTCCTTCGTCATCATCGCAAAATATGCCATGTAAAGGGTCATTATCATCTGTCACTTGGATCTTCTTTACTTTTGCCTTAATTTGCATATATCTTGCCCTTTTGACATCTTCCTTATCATTGCATGAAAATTAGCTTGTTTAGAGTCTTTATTGTATAAATGACATCTCATCATTTAAGAACACAAGTTCTTCATTTCTAATCCTAGGTATTAATTAACCTGTTCTAATATTAATTATTATAACTATTATGAATAAGAAGGGTCTACTTAGATCAATGACTTTTCCTCTTCCTTATTAATACTTAGAATGTAGAAATGTGTTGGGAATACGAACCTATTAATTATCATCATTACGTTCTATCAACAATGTAAAGGATAAAGAAACTCCTTAGAATCTTAAGCTTTGGTGGTAATTTGTTTTGCACTGTAATGCAACATTACTCGGTTAAAGTTGTTATCTCAAACTCTTCTAATTTTCTCTTTTTGGCTATAACATCTTTAAGAAATTAGTGTAGGTAATGATTTCGTTAAGAGCATCCATAAATGGTGAATTTATAAGTAACTACCTAAAATTTTCCAAGAATTTCTCAAATTATTTATCCATTTTATTTTTTTAACCCTCTAAGGAAATAGGATGATAGGCACATAAGTTTTAGCTAGTGATGCCTTTTATTAGATGATAGTCACTATACTGTCATCCACAGTTTGTTAAACATCTTCCTTCATATAGTTCTCATTCAATTTCACAACTTTTTTACTATTTTTTAATTTTATAAAATCACATTTTTCTCATTGTTTGTAAGGATTTTAGCCCCATAAAGTGTAAGAAATTTGTAAATTGTCCAAATTCTTATTTATAGTAACCATTACATCAATTTTTGCCTCGAAATTTTCAAACTATTCCATATTGACTTTTTTCAATCTTTTAGTGGATTATTCTCAATCGAACTTCCTTTCTTCCTATTGAAGATGTTGTTTTATTATTCTTACTCTTTGTTTTCCTCAATTAAAGTGTAAATAGTTTCGTAACCTCATATGTATGTGCAAATGTCTAGATTATTTTGTCCTTGTGGATAATTCTCTAAATAGTGGACATCCTCAATTGAGTTTATAAAGGACTACCCAATTCACACTCGTTAGTAATATAAACTTCTCTATATAGTTTATAACAAAAAACTTGAGTTGGTCTTATTGCCCCACTCAGGCTAGCAACATTTATTGAAATTGATCTGACCTGAGTTGCCAACAATATATTCGCATCCGTATGTGAATTCTTATTTCCTTAGGTTTCATAGCTTGACTTGATTGAAATTAATAATTATGTATGGAAATCTCCTTAATAAATTCTAAAGTAGCTTTTGGAGTCTTATTGCTCATGATCCCTTCAATGGCTTTATGTACCTTTTTATACAGTCCAAATCATTATAAGAATTCTAAACGTCCAACTATATAGAAAGTTCATAACAAAGAAAACACTTTAACAAGTCATTGTATCTCTTCCACGTTGTACAATGTTTCATTGTCTAATTGTCGATTAGTAGGGATATCATTCCTCAAATTTTACAATCTTTAATCGCAAAAGATACATGACCTAAAATTTATCCACTAGGCTTCCAACATAGTGATTAAATTTAGAGGTTGTTCATTTAACCATAATGTGGCTCAATCCTATATTAAAAATGAAAAAAAATGATTGCGTCATCTAATAATGCTCTATTAATCTTAAATTTTTCATATATAGCTAAAAAATTAGTGAGATGTATATTGGGATCCTCATCTGGGAACCCTCAAACTTACAAACTACTATAATATTTATATAATATTGGTTTTGATTTCAAGATTACTCTATGTGATTGCTAATATCTATATACTTGACAACATACCTATCAATGATAGATTTACTTTGTCAATTATAGTTATATGCTCTCCCTCCATAATGACTTGGTGTTGTTCTTAAAAATAGCACTCTTCCTCTCTTGACATATTTGCAAAAGTGTCCTTAAAAACTATTTGATTGAAAGAAGATAATTTAACTATATATTAAAAATATTTTATTAAAATTATTTAGATCTTTTCAATAATTCCTTGCTTACTAACAATGTTGTCCAAAAACTAATGAGTTTTTTTTATACCTATTACTCTAATACTTAACTTAAGGAAATGTACCAATTATTTCATATTAGTAAAGTAACGGTAGCTGAAAAGTATTAATCTAATACTATATGAAACCAAAAATAAAGTGAAAATTTGTTAATTGAATTTACACTAAACTAAATATTCACTACTCTGAGTTGCCTTAAGAATATTGCACATTAATTAAAGAGAATATCTATGTTAAGAAATATTTAGACTAGATTTCCCTCTAACTTCTTCTAGTATATTTATTCAATTATAAGAATTTTATTACTTAGACTAGTACAGTCTTCCAAGATAAGGATATGCTACCTCTTAATGTAAAACTATCTACTATTAAATATGTTAACTAATATCTCTATCTCATTATCTTTTCTCATAATGCATTCTTTGAAACCCCAGAAAAAGGTTACCCTAATATAGAAATGGTTATGTAAGTTTATCCTTAGATCTTCATTCAATCATTAATATATGCGTCAAAGAAAAGGTTATGTAAGTTTATCTTTAGATCTTCATTCAATCATTAATATATGTGTCGAAGAAATTTTACATACAAGTTCTAATAAGTATGTAAACATGTAAATTAAATTAGACCTAAGCTCTCACTTGTATATGGTAAACATTAAAAATAACATATATAAATCTCAAACATAGAAACCTTTACTGAAAATTTAATTAAAACATATAAAATTAATGTTTCATCTAATTTAGATATAGAAGTATTTATTTATAAATGACACTTGAAATACATCCCCTAATGAAATTATCTATCCTTTTTTGGTGATCAATTCTGTATAATGAATTCACATCTCTTTCCTTATTAAAAATGCCCTTAGTATATGTTCTTAGGCACTTCTTTGATAGTAACGTCTAACACTAGCTAAAACTAAAGTCCATTATGAAAGAAAAGTCAAAAAAAGAATGCAAAATATAATTTCCATCTTCTTTTACAAATTATGTCTATTATAGACATGGTTTAGGATATAGCCCCATCTTAAGTTGTTTAACTCTCTTTCTAAATTTTAGATAATAATATAGGTTTAGATACATCAGTGTTTTAGGCTATCTAACTTTTGTAGAATAAGATGCGGGTTAAGATATAACTGTCTTAGGTTGTTTAACTTTATGTTTCTCTTCTTTTACCACATAACTTTCCTTCAGCCTGTGTATTAGACTGTATAGCTAAAGTTAGCATACAACCCGTGCCACGTCCTATTTAGCAAAAAAGTGATATTCTTTTCTTATTTTTCCTTTAAATCTGATAAATTATATTGGCATTTATCAATTAACTTCTTTCAAAATTACCTAAAAATAAACTTAAAGCCAAAGTAATCTGGATTAAAAAAACATAGTAAGGAAAATATGTGAACTTTTTATATATATCAAAATGTTTTAACTATTTGAATTATGCTAATTTTTAAAGGACTGTTGATCTAGGTTAAACTAAATTGCACGTTAGTTTAAGTATTTAAAGGTCTAGATAGTTTATGAATGATGTAGTTAGGTTAATCTTGATTACTTTAATGTATTTGTTAAACTTCTCTAAAACTGAAACTTAAGTTGAAATTGAGTGAGATTGATTTGCTAAAGAACAAGTAAAAACTTAAATGTGGTGGTATTTTATGTACATAAAATTTAAATATATTTAATATTATTTTGCTTTATTTTTATGCCTTAATTACTTAGGTTTAATCAATTTATGCTATATTTTTAGGCAAGTAAGAAGATGTTGCCTTAAGATGAGCACTTTCATAAATTTGAGAAGATTACAAGAAAAACATGATTTGCATATTTACTTGTTAAGATGGCTCCTCCTTAAACTTGCTAACTATTTGAACATGTCCAAACTAGTTATATGATTTGCAACTAATATTTAGCTTCAAGCAAAAATAAACCAATACATGATATTATTCTTGAAGTGCACACAAGGTGAAGATATGTTATCTTTGCCATTATTATGCATCGATTTTTATCTTTTATCATCAATTTGAAAATAATCACCTTTATTTGATTATATTATATACTTGAAAGAAACTTAAAAGGCACTCTTAATTGCCTCTTTATTTGTTTTCTGAGGGCATTTTTTTCCTAACTTTATATAAGCTATTAATTAATTCAATAATCTAAACTTATGTATTTTTCTTCTTCTAATGAAATTTTTTTTATTCAAACCTTTTAAGGAGATTAACAAGAACATTTTCTACAATTCTTAATTCTAAAACTCATCTCCAAACAATCTAAATATGATTCAAAAATTTTATCACTCTATATGTATACTCTTTTCTAGATTTGGAATTTTTCATGTTAAAGTTTCAAACTCTCTTTCAAATCATCATCTACATTTGTTGACTCTTATCATTTTCTTGAAACTTCTCCTTCAACTTATTATAAGCTTGTTTTTCTTTTTTGTTTCACAAGCCATGATTCTTTTGAAATAATATCTTAAACTAGTTGATAAAATCATAAGGAACCCACAATTTCTTAAAGTGTATTTATTGCTTTTACTATTTTTAGTATTCTATTTTTTTGTTTAAGTTTTTAGTTTACATTCTTAATTTTGGTTTCTTTTAGTTTTCATAATTTATGAAAACTATAGTTGGAACCTCCAGGAATTAATATTCATCCAAATGCAAATATAGCTTATGCCCTAACATAATTAAAGTCACTTTCTTAATCAATATAAATTATAGAATAACATATAGGATAGAGTGTTACGGAATTCAGTGGCTTTTAGGAACTACTTCAATGCTTCATGTAGATTGTTATATAATGAGGCCAATCTACAAGTAAGCTAGAACAAAATGGTCAGGTGTAAAGACCACTACCCTAAAGCAACACGCACTATATAGTTAGTAGTTCAATATAAGCTTTCCACATTGGATATATGAGGAAAGTTCTTGTACATTCCTAAACGGTGTGTTCTCTGTAAGATGGAGCTAGAATCTCATAATTATCTATTTTTTCAATGTTATTTCACAAGTAATGCCTAAAAGTATGTAATAAACATGTACTGTAGTGAATCCTCCTATTAGGTGGAATGAAATAATAGAATGGAGAATGAAGCTCAAAAACATGAACGAAGAAGATAGATGTTTGACATACATCATTTAACCACAGGTTGATGGGATGAAAGAAACAAAAGAACATTCTCTAACTTAAGCCAAAATGATAAAGAGTTCATTAGGTCCATAAGTGACAAAATCATATTACCCATAAGCCTATTCAAGATCAAGCACAAAATTAGCTTAAAAATCAACAACAATTAAAGACTTACATAAATAGAATTCAGGTTAGGAAAATGTTCATGCTTTGACTAGAAACATAACAAGTTGCAATTGCTCCTAATATAATCCTTAATGACTTTGTACATCCACTTCCCTTTAAGGAATAATATTTTTTTATTCTTTAATTTTTTTTGAAAAATATAAAAACTAGTTTAATTTTTTGTTTAATTTTCTCATAATTTGATTTAGTATTAACTAAATATATGTTATCCAATTATTTAATATTAATTATTAATAAGAATTAAGACTAATGTTAATTAATTTTAATTTTATAATTAGTTTAAAATTTAAAATTTTTGGAAAAATAAAAATATTTTTAAATTTAATAACTATTTGATTAATGTATTTTAAATTTAAAATGTCTTAAAATAATTAAATTTCAAATAAAATTTATTTTCGTAATTAAAATACATATTAAAAAATAAAAACTATTTTATAAATAAAATTTTAAATTATTCATTTTAATAAAATGAAATGATTTGTTCTTTTATTAACATCTAAAATCATAAAATCTATAAGAAAGATGAACTTATGAACCTTATCCAAAATATATTTACATTATTGCTTGGTTATTTAATTGATTTATCTATAAATTGAATGATCGTCCTAGTTAAGTTAGGTTCATCATATCCTAGTTTCTTAAACATATTATATGACTTTAAATTAATTATAGCTCCTAAGTCTGCTAATGCCCTTTCAATTGATAAGCTAACCAATATTACAAGGAATAGTGAGACTATTTATCTTTAATCTTACGGGGTAGCTTGTTTTGCAGGATGAAGGACACTTTACACATAGAATCACCATCGACCACTCATTGCTTTTCTTCTTATTAAAAAGGAGATCCTTCAAGTATATGGCATATTTCAACACTTATGATAAAGCTTTAACAAAAGTTATTGTTAATATGTAATTACCTAAAAGATCCAAAAGTTACCAAAGTTATCTTTCTTTTTATCTATCTTAAGCCTGCTCTAGTAAGGAGTTATTTGTTTATACCCTTTGACCATTCCCTTCTTTAGCTCCTCATCTTTCTAATTCAACTTCTTTTCATCCTTGTTCTCTTATACAACAGTCTTCTCCTTCTTTTTTGGCTTTTTTTTCCTTTAACTTGCAATTTCCTTCTAATCCTTAAAGTTATTGAATTCACTTGCTCCCTCAATTTTGGCTCAATATTGTTAGGCAAAGCACTTAGTTGCCTTTCAAAAATAAGCTTAGTAAGCTTTCCAATATGAATTTCTATGTTATAGATGGAGTCTCATTAATTTTAAAGAGATGCTTCAGCACTCTAGAAGCGAGCCTTAGATATATTAATGAGTTTCTTTATAAGCTCCATAACAATTAGCTTCCTTCATGTTATTATTGTTTCCAAAATTTAAATGGAGCTTGATTGTTTCATGAAAATGTTAAGATGGTTTCTCCACCCTACATAGTAAATGTTACCATATTGGTTAATTTGAGATCTATTCCCCATAAAATCAAAATGTGCAATGAAATTTACCATATTGTATGGTCCTAACATTCATCATTTGGTTGTCCCCCACTATAAATGTTGTAACCTATTACTCGTATTAGTTGAGCTATTAATCCCAATCTTCTAACTCAAGGACTTTTGTCTCCAAACTTGTCATCACCTTAACGTTATAAATGCCACTTGATTTTTCCTTCAACCTTGGGTTCTTCTACTTACAATTATTTATATAAATGTTATTGATAAACTCTTATAATCCCTTAGGAGTTTTTAAGCTTATAGTCCTCTATGAAGATGCAATGATCAATTACTTAACTAATAATTGAACCTAGTATAAAATGTTTGCGTTTACAATCCCAAGTTAAGCTTATAGTATGGGAACTTTCTTAATAGCTCGTTCCATCATATTTATGTGTCATACAACTTAGAAGTAAATCCTAAGTTATACGAATATTAACATTAGAAGTAAATCCTAGTTAAGATATATTTTACTTGGAATAATATTACTTTGAGATTATAAAGGTTCCAATATGTAGCATTAATTGCTAAATAAGCCATAATAATTTTTAATTATTATTTGGACTAATGATTTAATGAACTTGGTATAGTTCCTTGTATTGTTCATATAGTAATATACTATAGAAAATAGATTTATTAGGCATGCAAAAGGAGTTAAGGTCTCATCAAAGATTCAAGTATGTATTTAAGCAATTTTCTTAATTATAATGATAATTATGATGAAAGTTATTATATTCAAGCAAGTTATTAATATGGGAATTTTGTAGAATTCTCTTACTAAGCCAATGTACTAGTAGTAGCATGCTCACATATGGAGATATGGTATAAAATACTTAAACGATTGACCTAGTATAAGTGAGATATTGTTAGTTTACGCTCTACAAATAATTGGTTGGTCATATTTTAATTGCATAATTATTTCAAGACCTTATTTATCTTATAAAAATTTAGATGCAAGTGATAAAGATTATAGGATAAATGTGACTTACAAATAAAATTATGATGTGATCATACTTATTATATTCATATTTTATTTAAGTAATATTCAAAAATTATTCCCAGACATTGTTTTATTGGGCTTAGAAATTAATAGAGTATAAAATGATTATTATATGTTGTGTTTCTTCCTTATGAAAGAAGTAGTCTATCTTATAGACTAAAGTATAGAGATACTTAAATAAACATATAGATGTTTGTTAGATAACAAGTTCACTGAACTGACCTGATATGAGAATTCCATTTGGAGCATTATTTGTATGTATATAAAAATTCACATTGTGATGATTATGTAAGTTATCTTTCAACATGAGATATTCAAAGTATCTAACATATGGATTTATATATTTTGTTATTACTTGTGACATATTCTAGTCAAGAGTAGTAAAAAAGCATGAATTATATGAAAATAGTTGGGAGATAAATATAGGATTTATCACCCTAAAATGATTAGAGATAATGTTCCCTTACTTTCAATTAATATTGATATAGAAAGTCCTTGGACAAAGTAAAATGATACTTTATAAAATATTTTATAAATTTCATTAATAGAATTAATTGTTAATAATGGAAAACATACATGATTAGACTTAAATAGAGTAGTTGTTAGTTATATACTCTATGTCTAATATTAATATTATATGACGAAATAATTGAATTATATGAAAAAATTATGCATAAAAGTTTATCAAAACTATTTTAATATTCTTAATATTTGGGTGGTTATAACGCATTGCTAGACGATAATCTTGATCTCGAACAAAATAAAAGAGTTCAATTTATATAATCCTAAATATGATTGAGGGTTAATTATATTATTAGAATATTTAAGAACCTAATAGGTCACACATAAAGAACAGTTGAAGAAAGTAAGAAGTAATTTTAATCAGTTTAGACTTGATTGTAAATTTAAGAAACTTTTAAGATTAAATATGAGATATTTAATAAATAAAGACCAATATAAGATAATAAATCTTATTTAGGCCCAAGTAGTATTTAATTAGAAGTAATTATAATTCTAATTAGATTTTAATTAAGATTTTTAATTAAATTATTAAAACATCTAAAAAAAGCCTATTATAAATAAACTTAGGCTCTAAATGAGCTAAAATTTCTTACATGATACTCTCAAACTCTCAACACAACTTATAGAGTTTTTTAAACATGTTCATATTGATACTATTAGAGACTATACATGTGTGTGGCTACGATGGTTGCAAAAACCAATTTTAGAAGCAATATGAGATAAATGACAAGAAAAATATCAAATTAAACAATAATGTAAGAATTTATGATTCATATTTTATTATGAATATGCATTAATCATATTATAGAATTTGAAGTGGTATCGGTTTTAAAGAATTTAAAAGAAAATTTTCATTCTTATTTCGTTGCAAATAAGATCAAATCCTACTATGATTTTTTAGCATTCTTGCCTATGCTCCCCCAAAAAAAATTCCTTAATTAACCCTTAGAGGGATATTTATAGTCTAAGGTTCCCAATGATGTCCCTAAAGGCCAATGAATTTAGGTTTCCATGCTTCCTCAAATTTTATGTTATGGGATAAGCGCATATCCTATGTTATAATTAGAGGCTATCCCATAATGTGATAGGCGCTTATCTCAAACTTGACACAAAGTGTCACTTCGTTATTGTTCTCTTTTAATTCTCTAATTTTTCAACATCTTTATGCTTAAATTGATCTTTGAATCCTTTTAAAAAGTGTTGTCCACTATATTAGCTTTCGTTTAACTTTGATTTCTTTTTGGTAAAAAAACTATAGGAAAAATTGCACTCAAATAAGAAAATTTGCTTCCGACTTGGCACAAGTCCATTTCCTTTTTACCGGAGAGTTAAGACAAGACTTAAAAACAAAATATAAGTTTCACTATCAAATAGTATAAAAATCATCAAAAACACAAATCAAATGTCCTCAAAATTATATTAAAAAATATAATAATTAGCACTTATCAGACTTTTTTTTATTAATTATTCCATGTTCCAGCATTTCCTCACCAACCTCTTCGGTAACTTTGTGGGCCACTATCTAAGGCCTTAGATACCTCATAGTAATTCAATGGTTGTGGAATATGTTCGACGGCAACCCTTTTGTTGATCAAATACATCATATTTCACTAAGAATTGTTTCAACTCTTGGTTAAAATCTCTCTGTAATCCACAGTCATTTAATTCCACATATAGACCATAACTCTTAGAGCCATCATCATGTCTTTCTCACCCCTTTCTTTCTGTCGTCACCAGGAATTGACATACTATGTCATTCGCTACTAGCATCTTTTTTTTTTGGGATTGTTTTCAAGACTGTTTTTGCTCTTCGCCGTTCAATTTCACCTCCTGCACTTCTCGTAGAAAATTCATAATTCTTTTAATAATTAAGATGTCCTTTAGAGTGAATAATCATTATACCCTTAGAACTAATCACTTCCTCCAACATCAGTCATCAATGCAACTATGTTGTACCCTTTCCCATTCATTCGCCACTTAATATTCTTGCATATTTGGTTGCAAGATATACGCATACCTCCTCCTGCTATAATCGAGATCGCTTTCGGTTGCTTAATTGTATCATACCATATTACCACTGCAAAACCCTTAAAAGAGTAATCAATGTCATGCTACTGCGAATAGCCTCTTCACTGCAAGTCTTGGAATTTAACTATTAAGCTATTTGTGTTGAAAGTTTACTTTTCAACAACCTCATCCGTAGTGTTTTCAACCAAAGACCACGTATAGTTGTTATTTATCATACACTTGATTTCGTATATGCAACAATTTTAACGGTCCATACGAATTTGTTTGGGCGTTAATTCGGCCAGCCCCCAAAAACTCAATCATGTTCGACCGTGCTTGTAATAGCTTTTATGTTGTCTTGTATAGGACATAACCATTCAGTTGCAGCACATTTTCAACGCAGCCCCTCGCTGGTGTCACCAAACCAAAATCATCTGTGTCCTTCTTGTGGTGTGGTCGCTTGAATCACCGTCATAATGGTCGCCGAGATGTCATCCTCCTAGTCTAAAAAATTACTCCCGTCTTCATCTAGCAAAGCAGAGACGAAGGAAAGGAGGAGGAATAAACTTCCTTAAATTATGGTGCTGGCAATAGAAACGCATGTACAGGGATACATTCAGATTTAATTAGCTGAAGCATTTATTCGTCAAATATTTTCAGAATCTGAATTCAGGTCAAATATCAAGTTTTTGTTTGCCTTAATCTTGGGAAAAGCTCTATAAAAATGTTTTGGAAAAGTTCCTTGAAAGTAGTCAGAGAAGAGAGACAAAAAAGAAAGAAGACCACCCATGTAAATAGGATAAAGCTGATAGAGAAGTTCAAACAACGATCTATACACGCCACACAATAGACAACAAACAAAGTTCCACATGGCCTTGCGTTTCCTTCTTTTATTTTCTGGTGTATAAAGGGCCAGAATTTCACTTTGCAACACTGAAATTCAAACCTTAAGAGGACGACAACATAATCATTATAACCTAGGGCCAATCTTAGTGGTTCGCCCCCATTCACAGTATAAACATTAACAGTTGAAGGAGATAGAAACGCATTCAAAGTACTAAAATCACTCTACAACCTCAATAGGCTCGAAACCACTGTCAATCGATGCCTTGACCGCATCAAGTATCAGCTGTGTCTTTCTTGAACGTGATGGCCAAGTTTGATCAGGCTTTGCACCATTTGACTTAATATTTCCAACCAATCGAGCAAATTCTCTGACCATGCAAGCTTCCTGGGGGAGATCAGCAGCAACATTGTGCTGGCTTGCTGTTGATGTCCACCCCGTCACCATTTCATTAAACCAACATTTTGACGCCGCGGTGAATGAGCTCTCCTTCTCTTGAACAGGAACTACGAAATCATTGAGATGCAGAGTACCTGCTGTTCCTACAGCGGTAAAATCCATTGTCAAATGTGACAAGAAAGAACAGTGGAAGCTTGCTAATTTACCATCTTCCCAGTGAAGAGAAGCTCCACAAGATAAAATCACCCCCGTTTCATTTAATATAGGCCCTCGCAGGGCTACGACAGTCTTTGGCAGTTCGTAGTCAACAGCCCAGAGAATAGCCCTGATGCAATACCATCCAACATCACCAAGGGCTCCAAGACCATCAAGATCTGGCTTCACACGGATGTTATTCTTGAGAAAATCCTCATCCATTGAAAGCGTAAAGCAAGTTTGTATCTGCAAGAACAAATTCTTCTGAATGTGTCCTTTCATCATAGCAAGTACCATAAAGACTAACAGGAGAACCGAATAACAAACAAGAAAATGATATAGTCTGATGTTGGAAAGTCAGCAGAAAAGGGATATACTGATATAGTGTATTTTATTTCAAGACGATCCATCATTTTCTTAAAAACGTCAGGCTAAAGGGTATTAATGTTTTCAACATTTTCAATATCACTGGGTCCTAATCTGATTGGGGAAGGAGAACTTGTGCCGTTGAACTACAAGCTCATAGGCAACATAGATATCACCTACAAATAACATAGTATGTCAAGAATTGGGGAGCCATGGCTCTCGTTTCACCCGACATACTTCATCCAGCGTAGTACGGCTGTGCCTACAGAACTGGACTCAACTTTAAATCACAACCTCCTCACCTATTTACATGATACAAAACTCCCGAATTCCTATAACTCGATAAATAAAGTTACAATTTGTTACAACCAATTTAATTTACAGAGTAAATAATTTACTAATTAAATAACCAACAACGAAATAAAGAAAACAGATAAAAAGGTTCTCAGCATTAATTTCAAAACGAGGCCCTGAAAATTGAAGCGACCAAAATTTCCATTAATCACTTTCTTGTGGTTAAAAAAAAAAAACCCGAAAAGGCAACATCGGAAGCTAAAACTCACCGATTTGAGCTCTCCGAAGCTGTCTTTATCACTCAAGAAGTCCTTCATCTTCTGAGTCCTAGGATTATGCATCCACATCGTCCCGTCCATAATCTGAATTCCATTTGCCTCGCAAGCCTCCAATATCTTATCAAACTCTCCAACGTTAAGACTCGCAGGTTTCTCAAGAAGGATGTGTTTTTTTTTCTGGGCAGCCAAGGAGGCCCATTTGACGTGGAGGCTGGTGGGGAGAGGCATGTAGACGGCGTCGATATCTGGGTTGTCGAGTAGTGCCTCGTAGGAACCGTAGATCTTGACATCGGGTGGATAGTTGTTGGCTTTTGCAAAGGCCACAGCTTTCTCCACCGAGCGGCTGGCCACTGCAGCGAGATGGGCGTTGGGGGCAAGATTGATGGCCCGCGAGACCTTCCGGGCTATGTCTGCGCATCCCACCACGCCGATTTTTATCGCGGTCTCAGTCATATCCGATCTTGATTCCTTACCTCGAGAGTGAGTTTGTGTTTGTTGTCAGAATAGGGATTGGAAAATGGCAGGTGAGGTTATCATTTTTAATTATTGTGTGCTGGACTGATGTGGACTTTTGATTTTACTGGGTGGATATTGAGTCTGCCTTGGACTTATTTGTAGTTTGCGGGTTGTCGTTGTCACCGGAAGCATAATCTGAATCGAATTGAATTATTCCGCTATTTGTCCTGAGCAATGTTCCAGAACCAGAATTCATTAAAAAAAAAGGAAATTTAATTTTAGTTTTAAATTTTATTTAATTTTATAATATCAGTTAAACTAAAAATTATAAATTAAAATTTTTAACTATAATCCAGCTTTAAGTTTATTATTAATGTTATTGCTACATAATTATTTATTAATATTGAATTAATAAAGACTTGTTTAAGAAATAATTTTATTTTTAAATTAAAGAATCATTATTAAAAATAAAATCTTCATGTATTAAGTCCACATGTTTGTATAATCAAAAGTTTCACATTTAAAGTCTCAGAAGTCCTTATAAAGATCCAACCATTATTCATACTTAAATTTATTAGATCAAGGAAAGTTACAATCAATATTTTGACGATAATAAATTATAATTATCATTAATGATTTATCATTTAATTAAAAATAATATGAAATGATGTCAGAAAACAATTTGTGAAGACTAATTACATTCAAGGCAAGGAAAAGATCAAGAGCAAAGAGGATCAAGGCATAACAAGTCTACAAATTCATTTGTAATCTTTCTTCTATTTCTTTGTTGAAGTTTGAGTGACTTCAACGCTTTAGGAGGTCTTTATATATAAACATATTATGTCTTGAACTTAATCTATAAATTATTTTCATCTATCAAGAGAAATTAAGGATTTAATTTCAAAGAAATTTTATTGACTTTTAAAATACGTTTTGAAGAATTTTTAAAATATTTTTGGATTAAGTTTTAGTGAAAAAAAGTGAGGTTTGATTTTTGAAAGAACTTTAAAATCTTTGAATATGTGTTTTCATACATATTAGTTAACCAATGTTTACAGAACTTTAAAAAGGTTATGTATGATGAGTTTGCTTATGACATTGATTGATACATTAATCGACCAATACAGTACATTGATTAACCAATGTGTTAGATCGATTGTTACTAACTATTATAACAACAGTTTCTATATCTAATGATATTTTGGACCTAATATGGGTATAAATACTTAGGAATTGAGATGTTAAACATCTTTAATTATAAAATTTATAGGAGTTATAATAACACATTTACAAGAGCTTTCATCATTTACAAGCATTCATGTATTAGTTGTAAAGTGATTAAAAGCCCTTGAGCATTAAAGTAAGCAAGTATGGTTCATTTACATTGTAAAATGTCAATTGAGACTGGTTTTTCTTGCATTTGAGTGTTCCAAGAAGCATTGATGTTCATCTTCAACCTTCAAGGAAGATTTTACAATTGTTTCTCTTTGCCTAATAAATACTATTGTAAGAAAGTTCCTCTTCACTTAGTCAAAAAGAAGAGATGAGTGGAATCCTTAAAGAAAATAGGAAGTAGATGTAGGTAAGGTTTATTTACCGAGCTACCATAAAATTGATTTGTAACTTCTCTTCCCTATATTGTTTACTTTATTCTTAGTTGATTGATTGAGCTTAATTAAATTATTATTGCAATTTATTATTCAATTTGAAATATATTAAGGTCTTTATTAAGTTGCAATTTCTTTGAAGTTCTCTAACATCTACATCCCCTCTCACTCGGATACCATTAAGGACTAATAAGTGGTATTAAAGCAAGTCTATTTTATTATAATTTCAAATAAAATTTTGATAAAAGATCTTCGTAGCATATCTACATCTTCATCTAGCCAAGAGAGTCAAAATATTATTAGGGCTCCTTTCTATGATGGAAATGATTATTTTACTAGAAAGCTAGAATAAAATTCTTCTTGATGGTCGATATATTTATCACAACAAAAACCTAATCTAACAAATTTGGACAAAAGTATCAGTTCATCTATTCCCAAAATTGAGATATCAAAATGCAAATGATTAATTAATGCATGAATTAAAAACGAATACTATAAATAATCATAATAATCAACCTAAAAAGGGTATTTGGCATATATCATTTGTAATCATACTAAAAGTATCATAGATTTATTTTAATCTATCTGTACTTGAAATGTCAATAACAAAATCTTATGAATGCTAATGAAATCTTCTGGAATTCCCTTCCTTACTCCTTCAAAGTTGCTTATCACACGTCCCTTGTATTGTTACATCACTTCCTAAGTTTTACTTTACATAAAAATAACAACTATCTTCATTAAAAAAATCAAAAAAATCAAATATATTGATTGACTAATATGAGATACTAATTTACCATTGACCTAAATTTGCCTAATACTAAATGATTATTAGAGCATATTAGTTGATTGATAAGGTCAAATCAGCCTTAAGCATATCTTAGTAATTGTATAAAAAACTCTTAAATTTCTATAATATCTAAAATACCTAAATTTGATATTCGTATCAAAAGTTATGCCCAAAGGACATAATAATGTTCAATAGTAGTAGTAAAATAAACCAATATGCTTATTCAACAGATTTTCCTCCTTCCTTAAATATTATCATCACAATTAATCAAGCCTACATCTTATATATCCAATATATCTCCAATTAAATTAACTAGTATTAACAATCTCCTAAGTTTTTAAATTTCATCAAAACTATAAAAATCACAAGCTCAAAATTTTGGAGTATCGAATCCTTCCTCCTTAAAAATAATTTTTGTCCTTAAAACTTTAATTAATTGAAAATGTAAAGGTTTTAGCTTGAAACTCTAAGCATAAGGCACTTGTCAAACCCTCTTCAGCATCTATAAGACAAAAAAAAAGAGAGTATAAATTCAAATCTTATAAACTAACCAAAACTACATTAATGAGCTACTCATTCTACCTAAAATTATCTAACCATACCCTAGGATCACGTCCTACCTTAAACCTAAAGCTCTAATACCACTTTGTCATACTCGAAGTATAACCTAACCTTACTAGGCTCGTGATAGACCACCATTTAATGGTAAGGTTCATCCACTTAAGCCTTCTTATTAGGTTAAATCTATTCAACCAATACAAACTCACAACGAACAATTATAAAAAAAATAACTATAAAAATCCCTTTAATAATTAAAAAATTATCACCCATAAATCAACTCAATCCTTGTGAAATAATTAAACAACCTCAATTTACCACTACAATAATGTATCTCAACATAAGACTCCTTGTATCTTACTTCAAATGTTTCACGCTCAAAACTTGCCAATCATCCCCTAAAATAACATATAACAAGGTAGTATATATCAAACAAAAAAGAATAAATAAATAAAATATTATCTCACAATCTCTATATGCATAAATTCTTACAAACTATGCATATTTGACATTATCACCTATCTATGTAACACTTATTAAGGAAATAACATGGAATTATAATATTTCATAAGGCATCATAAAATTAAATGCAACAAAAAATGTATTAACTACCACACATATTGCAATATACATACCCATGATAGTTGCTAGATAATTCATATAGCCAATGGACTCATACATGCATGGATTTAACCTTAGATAATTAGTCCTAGACAATGTGAATAAGTCATGATAACACACTATTCATAAATACAAGGCATTAACTCTATAAAATTCAGTCCTTAAAACCATAATGTTGTTTCCATGACACCTAAACACACACATCACACATACTTGTATAACTATGTCACATAATATGTAATTCATGCACATTTATTTTGAAGAAATTTCCAATTTAGTCAAAAGTTCCAACTTACCATAATCCTGATTTGGGGTTTATATGATTATTTTTAAAATTAAGATACTAAGATATGCAAGCAATTAAACAAGACACAAATAGACAATAAATAACATAAATTATCATAATTATCAACCTAAAAAATATCATTGCCTACTTAAAAAATCATAATTGTCATATACCACATGTTAATCATACAGAAAAACCTTATATCCCTTTCTCTATACTTGACATTTTTTTAAAACCTACCCATATTTTGTGAATATAAATGAAATCCACTAGAATAGCCTCCATTTCTCTTCCAATTTGCCTTTAACACCTTTCTAGTTGTTGTTCTATCACTTGCTAAGTTTTATTTCAAATAACATATTGAATGTCTTAAATTTTCATAAAATTTTGAATCATTTCAGTTCCATTCTTATAAAAAATTATGTTTAAATATTGAATAATATTTAATAGTAACAAAAAACTGAACTAACATTATTAATAGTGATGATAGTAAGCAAGGAATGAATTCAGTGGTCTCTTTGTTCCATTTTGAAATGATGCTTGTTCAGCAAGGAATGAATAAGAGAAGATGATTCTTTAAAGTAGTTAGTTTGCTCACCAAAAATCAATTGTTATGTAGTTTTTCCTTATATTTTACTTTATTGCTAGTTGTAACTCTTTTAGGAGCCTCTCCTTTATAATTTTATTTAATATTTCAAAAAAATAAATTAACATATTTCTTCATAAAATTTTCTTTTTATTTAAGTAATTTTGACATGATTAACTATTGTTATAATTTTAAAACATGTTATAACAATCTCTAATTTGATTAACAAGCATTAACAATCACTCTAAATTGTTAAATTTTATTTAAGCTATAAAAATTACAAAGTTCAAAATTTTAGGATCTCGCTACTTCGACTATAAAATATCGAATTATGAATCTATAGTTTGTTTTTGTTTTTGTTTTCTTATTCTTATTCTAGTTTAAAGTTTCAAATAGAGTTCCCAATATAAAATGTACAAAGAAGAGAAATAGCATAGAAGAAGAGTAGTTTGATAGAGATTAGATTAGAGTATAAAGCACAACTACAAACTTGATGTTGAATTTTATGTTAGAAAAAAAACAGAGAATCCTAAGAGAAGAGGCGAAAGGAGAGGAGATGGAAACACAAAGTTGAAGACATTCACAATCTAAACATTTGCATTAAAACCTTTATTTTTGCTCCTAGTGGTGTCCTGCACCAATAAAAGTATAATAGGTCTAATAGAAGGCAAATATAGTAATAAAAGTATTAATGAATAAGAGCATAAAAAATTTGGCATATTTTTTAGGATTAATTACTAAAAAAAATCTCAAACTTTATTGAATTTTACAATTATAGCTCAAGCTTTAAAAAGTGACAATAAAATGCTCGAATTTTTAATTTTTTAAAAAATATCCGAACATTAAAGTCTTTGTTAATAGTGCTAACATGACAAGCCACATCAGCTATTATAAATTTCGTGAATGCTAAGTGTATATAGTTTTTCATGTCAAATATTAATTTAATTAATATTAAAAATAAAAACATAAGCTATCCTAATTTTCCTTCTTCCCCAATTTTGTCAAATATTAATTTAATTAATATTAAAAATAAAAACATAAGCTATCCTAATTTTCCTTCTTCCCCAATTTTCTCTTGTTTGGTGGTCCTCTATTTCTCTCATATGTATTTTATTTATTACTCCATGTTTCCTCTAATCCATGGAAGGGAAGGATTAGAAACTTGCTTTGGTCTCCTAGAAGTTTGTTTGATGTAATCTTGTCAACCATCTTTGAAATTTCATCCTAACTTGTAAGAAACACAAGAATTGCTCAACCAGCTTCATAAAGGCATATGTATTCAATTATTGCCTTCACCAATCCCAAGTCAAGCTGTGACCCTAACCAAGCTTTAATAGAAAGTCGTGTAGAAGCACAATAGTTATTATACTGAGAATCAATGCCATTGTCCTTAAATAATTTAGTTATAGGATTTTTCTTCAAATCTTGCTCTCTTCTTCTTCTTCTTCTTCTTCTTCTTCTTCTTCTTCTTATAACGAGTTCCTCTAGGATCATTTGAAGATGTTGCTCACCAAGATCTATCTAAAAGATTTCCAACTCTTCTTTCAATTTTTGTAGACATTCAGATCTCTTTCTGTGATGAACCATGGTGCTCATCAAGATCTACCGTATAATTACGCAGCGAAACTTTACTGACCACAAGAGTCTTGCCTTTATTATATGCATAGAAGTAGAGATCCAATTGATAAGTCATATGAGAGAGAGTATCTTGGTCAAGATGACTGTAGTTACATTTTACTATCATCTCCTGCTTCCCTCCAATTTTCATTCCACCCATCTTATTCCACCATTCATGCTCATCAAGGACATCCATCTCAACTTATTCATGTCCTAAGCACTTAGCTCGTAACACTGGCTCCCACCAGTGCTAGTCACCATTGCCTCCTTTTCCAACACCTCAATTGCCTCCACCAGTATGTTCGTGAGAGCTATCTGTACGACCACCACTATGGTGACTGCCTTGGAATTTTAGAGAAAAGGCATATTAGTTTAGGTTGTGTTTTTATTTTTCTTTAATATTAATTAAATTAATATCTAAAGTAGAAAACTATGCATACTTGGCATCCACGAGAAATTTATAATAATTGATATGATTTGCCATGTCAACACTAATAATGGAGAGTTTAACATCAGATTATTTTTATGAAAATTGAAAACTTTAACTATAATTATAAAATTCAGTAAAGTTTAGGACTTTTCTAATAATTTAACTATAATTATAAAATTAAGTAAAGTTTAGGACTTTTCTAATAATTTACCCATTTTTTATGGGTTAATCTTAGTTTTAGAGTTGGCTCTCTAAAGGAAAGAGCTTGAAAAACTTAGAAGTTGGAGGCTCTGACATATTTTTTGGGATTTTCAAGAGTTTAGTGGTTTTGTTAATAAACTTAACGTTCCAAATTAGAAAAACTTTTGACCAACTTAACGTTTTAATAATGATCATATAGTTCATCCTTTTGAATTATATTGCCACTTCTTTTAAAAAATTGTAACTTAAATGAAAATAAAAAGTTCTAAAAACATTAATATGTTAAGAAAAAAATTAAAAATCCTTACACTTTTTTAATTATTATCTTCTAATAAGAATAAGGGAATGATCCTCCATAATATATTTTCATTTTAATTTTAATTTTGAGATCTTCTTTTGTGACCTAATTAGAGCAACCAGCCAAAAATAGATATTCAAAAGAAGAAAAAGGCAGTCGTCTGACATGAAGCTGCATAGCCAATTTACTGTCATCTATTCTATCCAACGGAGATCTCGAGGTTGAATGCATGTAATACTTTGTTTACGCAGGCAAAGCGAGAGAAAATACCAACAGTAAGCTTTTGGGACAACCTATCCGTATGATCTTACCCTAAGTTTAGTTGCTGTACTTATGGGTGAGAACAGAAGACAGGGATAGAAAAATTTTATCCCTGACCTGTTTGTTTGCTATCTCCACCAATTTCTGTCCCGACTTCAGAGACTGAGACATAAAATTTTTGTTCCTTCCAAAACCGGAGGACAAGAAAATAAAGACGGAGACAGAAACAAAACACACACATAAATTTATAAGAAAACCCCTCTCTATGAATATTTTAATTATATTATTAGTTAATTATAATATTTTAATTAATAATAATAATATTTTATTTAAATATAATGTAATGTAATTAAATAAAAACAATAATTTAATTAATTATATTGTAATTAATTAATTATAATATTTTAATTAATTGATAATTATATTTTAATTAATTAATAACAATATTTTAATTAATGAATAATAATATTTTAAT
>JANZXP010000003.1:21836899-21848534 GCA_027576715.1 Erythroxylum flavicans
CCAATTTCTGTTCTGTTCCGTCTCCAAATTTTCGTCTCGTTTCGTCTCTGCATATTGGAGACAGTAACCAAACAGACTGTTAAAGATACACTTCTCGCATAGCCTGTCACAACTCACAAACATTTTTGCATTTCTTCTTGTCAATCAAATTAACCCTTTTTCACTTATAAGCCAAATACATTTAATGATTTTAAATGAGCTCATTAGATTATAAAATTAAAAAAAAAACAATTTAAATAAATTTGGGTTTCAATTTTTATATAATTTCATTTTGTAAAATAAATCAGTCCAAACAACCTTTTGCTTGAGACCTAATAAACATGACAGAGCTTCACTCCTATCCTTTCAAACTGCCGGGCTGCAATTTCATTGTTAGAAGTGGCTCCAGATATGATTAAAATCAAGTCAACATTTCACTTCCGTATTTCTTCATAATCCGAGCTGAATCATTCCTTTTCTTAAGTCCTAATGTTATCCTAAAATAATAAATCAAGGACACTTGTAATAGCGAAATTAAGTCATTTCAAGATCATGGCCAACCCGTAAAGAAAGAAAATCATATCAAAAAAGTTTCTCGTGCAACGGGAAAGGTGATCAGTTTCAGATAATTTGCTCTCAACGGTAAGATGCATTATTTACATCCAAGTCTCCATGGACAAGGTGGATTCATTGGCGCTAAGCAAATACATTAGCCATCCGTTATCAATCTAATCACTAGATGCTGCACTTAGCTATCCTATAAATATTTTTAGCAAATGAATCCCTTATTTCTCCCCAGCACCCTTAGGGTTCCTGCCAAAACCCATAAGACCGCACATACTGCTCCAAACATTGATAAGAAAATAAATCCCTTGCTTCTACTGGTGCTCCTTACGGGCACAGGAACATTACAAGCATCAGGATTAACATTCTTCACATTCATTCTGACTCTTAAACTAGACATTCGCTCGAAAGCCTTATTTACCAAAGGACTCTCTGCGGCAGAAGCAGGGGTGGTAGGTATAGACTCCACCAAGGACCACAATGTTGAACATAACCAGCCAGTGGCACCATCGTCTTCTTTTCCACTATCTTTTATATTAGCTCCAGTATGATTATTGGAAGGTTCAAGTGAAACACCTGAGCATGACCAAGATGGCCAAATATCAGACTACCACATTCCGATAATTAATTTCAGAATTGTACGAAACTGAAACACTTGTACTGAAGAGCTCTTAAATCTGGTTCAAGGTCCCAGTTTTAAGGCTTTTTGTCTTGCAGACCATCCATCTGATCAGGAGCTATGCATGGATGGACAACAATGACAGCAACGATGTCCCGAATAAAAATGTTCAGAGTGAAAAACACCATGAAGACAATTGAAACAATTATTGTATAATCAAAGTTGGACATAATATGTACCTGGAATCTTTTGAGATGGAGGCCCTTGAATTGATCCTGAAGCCATAAAGGCATTACTCCTTTGTTCAGGAAGCCATTGATTGGTCACAAAGTTAGCATCACACGACTCTGTCTGCAAATTATCAGCCACATTTACCCCTGAGAGAGATTGCAACGGCAGTCCATAGTCAGCCACACTTAGCTCTGGAAGTGGCAGCAATGGGAAATCCACCTGATCTGCCAGCATATTTGGTAGCAATTGGCAATCAACTTGGTTTGGAAATGAACGTTGCTCCTCTTGGTAAGCAATTTGGTTTACTGGATTATTCCCAGGGTAATTTATGTGTTGATGTAAAACAGTTTCCTGATCAACTACTCCCAAGTTATGCAAAAGCATGGCCGCATCTTCATCAAGCACAAGCTCACCCAATCCATTAAATTCTGTAAATGGAGAGTTGTGCACAGTTTTCTCAGTAGAAGGAACAGGTTCTGGACCAAGGAGATCATCAATTTCTAGGAAATCCTCACGGAGATGGGGTGACCATGGAGAAATGTTTGCACAAGAGCTGATCTCAGCTGCATCAAGCAACTGCAATTTAGAGGGAGCTGAATGTTGAAAGTCAAAGTTGGCCTGCTTTCCATCCCACTGCTGACAACCTCCAGATGACATCCAGAATGACTCATGAAAGATAACTTCTCTTAAAGATGGATCTACTAATGTACTTTCTGCCTCTTCTTCACCAGCAACCTGTTAGAATTTAGAGAGGTTACAGAACTGAACTCTACCCAAGAAAACAACAACAGTGAAAAAATAAGGACGAGAAAACATAAGAGAAACATGTCTTAGTCTTGTTTAAATCATTTTTGCGAGGGATGATGACAGAAAAAACTGATATACTTTTGAATTCAAACTAAATCAAAACTCAACAGGAATAGCACCGCTGTCACTAGATTGTCAAAGAAAAACCAAGAATAATTCATGCATAAAGTTAATTCAAAAGAGGATATTTGGAAGAATTCAGCAAATCAGAAGAAGAAAATTTGCGAAGCTAAGCAAAGACAACCTGCAATGGAGCATAAGTATATCCTGCTGGCTCATCAAGTAAATCTTCCTCAACAATCTGTCTCATGAACTCCTCCAAATTACTTAATGGTGGCTGGACTTCGGCAACAATTTTAGTATTATCAACAGCAGCTGCTTGATTATGCTTAACAAGATCCTGTGGCGTTATAGCATTATTAACATCTACCTCATCATCTTTAGCCCAGTCCTCTTCTTTAAAAGGTGCTCCATATTGTTCACCATTTTTTGGACCAGGTCCACTTTTCTTGTAGACTTTATAGAGTGCATAATAATCCTAACATAGAGAATAAAACTGAATCAGTAAATAAACATGTGATGAATAATAGATTAGTTCTAATCAGCAATGAGCACTTAATAGATAATGTAACTGATAGAAGTACAAAAGATACCTGGACATTTGAGCATCTCATAAGTTCTGCTTCATCTAAAGTGTACTCATGCATCACCCAGTCAGTCCGCTCACCATGAGGTGCACGGCCTCTATAGAAAACCAGTGTTTTCTTCACTCCAACAGACCTGGAATTGCACATTATGATGCGATCCTTTCCTGTTGCTTTCCAATACCCCTGTCTAGTTGCTCTATTTGATCTTGCACCATTAGGATACTTTCTGTCCCTTGGACTGAAGAAGAACCATTGCCTATCTCCAGTTTTCAATATAGAATGCCCTGCAGATCATTCGAATTTTGTCAGATAACCGTTCAATCATACACCCCCTAAAATTATGACCCGCACCTCAACAAAACAGGGTAAAAAATGATGGTTTGTGCTAAAACGTTCAGTTCATTTTGTATTATGTCAACATATGACTGCAGTATCAAGCATTCCAGAAAGTAAAATTAAACAAACCATTAAAAAATAAAATAATCAAAGAAAGAGAAACAAGCCATTAACTAGCATAATTCTCTAAGTAAGCTTGCATGTCTCCACATTCCATAAATAAACACATAGGAATCTGTTGACACAAGCTAAGGACATTACAGGCATACAACTTTTCACTTCAACAGAAACCAATTAAGAGCAGAGAACACTTAAAAGATGACGATAGCAGAGTCTAAAAGTGATATAGAAACTCGTACATACCAATTAATATATCAGTGAAGCTGTATCATCGTGTTTTAGCCATTCAGAAGATGATTGTCATACATGGCATGAATGATTCAATTTGCAAACACCGCGTATATAATGCCCATTATTAACTGTTAAACGATTAACAAACCAGACTCACCCAAAGTAACAAGTCCCGAAAGAAAACACAAGAACCGAATAAGCAGATAATTCAATTTAAGCAAACCCAGCCAAGATTGCGTTCATAGCTATCCAGTCCTAAATCAACTAAACGATGAATAAAACAAGGAAGTTTACAACCAAGTTAAGGCACCTAAACCGGGAACGAAACATTTCACAGGAAATCATCCTCACCCAAATACAGGAAACATCAAAATCAATAAGCAAATAAAAAAAAAAGACCAAAAATTCTAATCTAAACAAGTCAAGGTCGCCAACAAACAGTAATGACGGCCGTAACATGATAGAAAAACAAAAACAAAAATTAAAAAAGATACCGGGCAAATCCTCAGGATCCCACTTGTAAACATCAAGCTCGCGGATGATATCAAGCTTCAGGCTTTTCCCACAGATCTTCCTCTTCAAGTAATACAAAACCAACTCCTCATCAGTTGGGTGAAACCTAAACCCTGGAGGCCACGACTTCTCGCCACCAGAAAAGCAAGAATCCACCCCAACCGTCATGATCACTATCACACTACCGAAATCAAAGAAACGAGAGAAGAAACGAATAGAAAAGAAAAGGGGTTCAATAGAATCCTAGAAACTCGAGAACCCACTTGCTTTCTCGATCAACTGAAGCTTATCCCTACATAATTTATCTAGAAAAATTGTGGGTTTTAGATAGAGTGTGATAGAAAAGGAAAAAAAATGCGGGTAGAGACCTCGAGAGAAAATGAAAAAAGAAAAAGGAAAGATTGTCCACGCTTGTGACTTGCTGCTCAAGCAAATATACGATAATAGTAGTAAAACAAGCACGTCTGCGTGGTGCGCATTTTATTAACAGTGAGATTTAAGGTTTAAATTATTAATTAAAATTAAATTATTATAAAATTAAATAAAATTAAAAGTTTTAAAATATATTAAAAGGAATTTTTTATCTATTAAATTTTTAATTAAAAAATATTAAATAAAAAATAAAATATTTATTTTAATTAATTTAATTAATTTTTAAGAATAAAAAGTTATTAAATATATTAAATTGAAAAAAGAACATTTAAAATTTTTAATATTAAATTGGCTGATGTGATAAAATATTTTAATAATGGATTAATAGCATTGACAATTATTAACAAAATGTGAGCGAGTGACATCACTGGACTGCACTTGCGGCTGTCATCTTGTCTCAGGCAAGGGGCTCACCTGACTTTGACACATGGAATTACGTGATTTAACTGTTCATTGTATTTTGTTATTTGGCAATTGAAATAGGAGAGAGTATTCGGCTTGGGAAATTCGTGTGTGCTTGGAAATGGATCATAATTCATGTGTGTGGATAAGTTGTTTTTGTAAGATATTTTTACCCCTAAGGGTAAAATTGTCAATTTCTTATTTAATGGAAAGTTATTAATTAGAATTTTAGTTTTTCAATTAATTACCGTTAAAATACGTAATTTGATCCAGATAAAAGTAATAAAGTGGCTTAATAAATGATTTAGATTAATAGGTTAAAATTCAGGTAGAAAATGAAAATCTTTTAGTGTAAACCTAGTCTATATCGACCTTATAATAGGAAACTCGATATGTAAGCTATATAAATAGGTTATGGTCTCCTGTAGTTGCTCATATCAATCGTAAGCATACAGAATCTCTGCCCCGTTAAGAGAGCTTACGTATTGAGAAAACTGTAAAAAGACCTATACCACGTGCAAGTGAATACTTTCCATAAAGGTCCTGGGAGATTGGAGCTCGTTTAGTACCCGAAAATTGCTTCAGAACAAGAGATGGAACCGAAATCAGATATTTCGCATTCTTTCATTTTTAATCCTTTCATGACCGATCCTGGGTACGTCATAAGGTCTTTGCTACATATTAAACGTGATATCAGAGCAGTTACGTGATTGGATTGTCGGAAACAAAGGTTTTTGGTTTTTAATCTTATATGATTTTTCTCCGTTTTTGATTCGTTTTTCGGTTTTTTTTTACGTATATAATTACATAGAAGTGGTATACATAAGGCTAGCTATGAAAAAGGGCCAAACGGAGCGAAAAATAGGATTCCGGGATGCCGAAAATTGCCTTCATCGTCAGAAGTGTGCCAATGCATGCGCCCGACAACACTACAGTGACACGCGGGAGGTGATGAGACTGGAGCATGCGACGCATGTGCCAATCATGTGCTGCCACAGAGCGTCACTCGGAGTGCGATCCATGTCGCGCTTGCGGCACAAGGGCGGGACGCGGCCCGCGCTCCCACGGGTATGGATGTGTGGAACACGCGGATGGAGGCCACAAAGTAACCGCGCGTCTGAGGCATTTGGTGTGCATCAGTGCGCTCGTGTGTAGCGCACGCGTGGTTCTCCGCCCACACACAGTGACGTGCGCTCCACGTCAGCGGCTGACGTTACGAACAGTGGTACAGTACTAAAAAAAGGAAAATTTTAGAAATTCCCTAAAAGCTATCTCAGGTATTTTTGGTTCAGTTTTCTAGTCAGAGAATTTTTTTAAGTGATTTTTTAATTTTTCTGGATTTATTACATTGGTAATTGGATTATAGAAAAGTTTTTAAAGCTTTTTTAAATATTGATTTTGAGTGCATTTTCGTACTCCGAATTGTACATAAAGGAGACACTTAAAGTTTTATATCTCGTGTGGTAGGTTCGATATTTGGAAAAGTACGATGGACCCTCTTATTGAGAATTTTTAAATAAAAATCTCAAATAAAGTTTAAAGACAATATTTTCAGTTTTTGTATGTGATTATTTGACTATGCATTTAGTTTTTGCATTTATAATTAATTTTCACATATATTATGCCCATATAAAATGTGAAGATGACATAAAGTTGTATCCCTTGTGTTAATGGACTTTCTGGGATACTGATGAGAATGTAGTCACCAAAGTGGCCTTTCAAGTCAATATTTTGGATTATTCTACTTACATGTTGGGAGATGTCTCTCGCTTTATGTTTAGTTATTCTATCCAAAGGTGTTGGCCTTACATAAAGTTTTGAGATGTTCATAAAGGCATCAGATGGAGGAAAGTCGTTGCTTAAATGATCTATTCACCCAAAGGTGGTAATGTCGTGAGAGTTAACGATTTATACTCTATTCACTTTTATGCGAGTGTCTAATTGCATATATTATGTATTCAACCCAAAGATGTTTCATACTATGTGTGATCGGATTCTTGATATAGATACTTTTTTAATGCTTTAAAGTATCGCTGTTATCTTGCATTTATACTGATTTTGACATTGTCTTTTCTATTTTTAGTCACCTTTTCGGTCAATAATAATGTTGTCACCATTGAAACCTAGATTAGTTTCAACTTCAGGAAGTGGAAGAAGGACGTGGAGTTCACATTGGAGATGGCAAACGTCAGCATGGCCGTGCACATCGAGCGGCCTCCCCCACTTACAGATGTCAGCTCAGAAGCTGACAAAGCAGCTATGGCAACCTGGGAAAGGTCAAATAGGATGTGCTATTTGACCATTAAGAAGTCGATACCGGATCATTTGTACAGTGGACTGGCGGACACGACCGTAGTGATAGTTGTCAATTATATGATGTTTTAGGGTTTAATTTGTTATGTATTTAGTGGGAATTTGAGTGTTGAGTATGTATTTAGGTTTTAATTATGTTAGTTTGAGTGTTTTTGTGTTTTTATGGGTTAGATTAAGTCTTTGAGCTTAAATGTTATATTTTTTAGGTACCATGATGCGTTTCTTAGTATTTCAGGGTAAACGGTAAAGAACGGAGAAGATTCGAAGAGTTTTGGGTCAAAGACATAGCCCACGATCGCGGCACAGCAAGCCACGATCGTGTGTCGCGATCGTGACAGAGAAGGACAAGCTAGTAGTAGCAAGGCCACGATCGTGCATATTGGGCTATGATAGTTACAGAAAGGTTAAGGCCATTGCAAGCAGGGCCACGATCGCGGCCTGCGTCGGGCTGACAGAAAAACTCAAGTTTTACAAGATTTTTTAGACCATTTTGACCCCAACTTTGACCTGGAGTCTCAAAAATATAAATCGAACATTATAAGTCAGAAGTAGCAGTCTTTAGAGAGCTGAGAGAGTCGTGCAAGTAGCTTTGATTCAGCCAATTCCACTGGAAAACCTGGAGAGAAATGAAGAGATTGAGGAAGGAGACAAAGGAAGAGAAACACGAAGAAAAGCTTGACCCGATGTACTTCCCGAAACAGGTAATTTCCTGTTGTCGCTGCCTTCCTGTCCATTCCCGACGTATTTTCCATTTATTTCAGTTTTATTCATGTATACGATTGAAATAAGTGTTGAGAATCGTTTTTGTTGAATGTTGAGTTTGTGTTTATACTCACCTTTGGATCTTGATTTTTGAGATTAATAAAAATCAATTGATTGTGTTTTTATTGATTTAATTGTGATTTCAATTATATTCTTAATAACTTGGCAATAAATTGAGAAGGTGAGCTGGGTAAAAATAATCAATTTGGGCTAACGAGAGCTAGGTAAATTGATAGGTTAAGAATTGAATCAAACCGGTAGAATTGTGTAACAAGAGATCGAGCATAGGTTCCCGGTAGGTTAATAGACAACTTAGAACTAATTTAGGTTTTAGGTCAATTGCAAGTCGAGAGATCGCAATTTAATAATTTAAATTGGGGATCATCAATTAGGGTTAAGAATTATAACTCGAGAGAGAGTAATTCACCCTAGGACTGTTTAGACCCGTTAAGTCAGTGATTGCATAATTGGTTAGGTTTCCATTAATTTCGAAACAAAATCCCCTTTCTCTTACTTGGTGATTTCTAGGTTAATTTCGGATTGGCTTGTATGATTGCCATTTTGTTTACACTTCGACACTTTAATTTCTCATAATTGATTGTTGATTGATTTAATTTATGCATTAGTTATTTGTTTATAATTATTGTAGTTTAGGATGACCTTAGATTTTAGGACAAGATTAGGCTTCCTCGTGGGATCGACACTTTAGGTTCTACACGAATGACCCATGCACTTGCAGAATTTACCAAGGTTATAAATAGTATAATTTAGGTGTGTAACCTTATGATCACGTAGCGCGGGACTTCATAGATAGCATATCCCAGAGATACAAGGTCTCTTCTCATGCTGAACATAGTGCCTTGATCAAGGAACTTTTCTCCATGAGGTATACTGAAGAGGGAGGCGTAAGAGAGTATATCATTCAGATGGTGCACCTTCAGAGTAGGCTGAAGGCACTAGATATGTCGATCACTGATTCGCTAATAATGCATCAGGCACTAAACACTCTTCCTCAAGAGTTTGAGATGTTGGCCACTTCCTACATCTCATAGGATGAGAAATGGGACATCAATGCCTTGATTTCCTGGTGTGCTGCAACAGAGGAGAAAATCAAGAGCTCTCCTCATTCAGCTATGTTTGCAGCTGCGAAGGGTAATGGGAAGGCTAAACCTCAATAGCCTAAGGGCAAGGGTAAGGGTAAGGGTAAGGGTAAGATGCCCAACTCTCCTCAAATTCAGAGTGGGCAGTCAAGCATTGCGAAGGGCCCACATGACCTTAAGAGTATGAGATGCTTCTTCTGTAAGAAGAAGGGGCACAGGAAGTCTAACTACCTAAAGTATAAGCTTTGGAAGGTCAAACAGGAGCTGTCAGGTAACTCCTCGGCCTTTATGATTCATGAATCCAATGTGGCTATAACCACATCAAGTTCTTGGTGGTTAGATAGTAGAGCTTCTAACCATGTTACTTCCAAGATGCAGGGGTTCATATCTAGAAGAAGGCTAACTAGAGGGGAACAGAAGCTGATGGTTGGCAACAATGAGGAGGTGGACGTTTTATATGTAGAAGATATAGGATTAAACCTCAATACGGGGTTTGTATTGTATCTACGGGACATATTTTATGTACCATCTTTTAGACGAAATCTGATATCTGTATCAGTTGTGGATAAAGAAGGTTATCGTTTTGTATTTAATAATATAGTTGTAAATCTTTCTATCAATACAAGACATATTGATACTGCCTTCTTATCCTATGAATTATATAGTATGTTTCTTACTTCTAATGAGATGTATGCCTCTTCTTATGTTGATGAACCTGTTACTCGAAAGAGGACTTCCATAAAGGACACATCGTACAAGTTATGGCAGAAACGTCTTGGCCACATTTCCAGGGATAGGGTTGAGAGATTGAAAAAGGATAATGTTCTCCCAACTCTGGACTTTAATGATCTAGAGACATGTGTCGATTGTTGTAGGGGTAACTGAATCAAGATAAAGAAGAAGGGGTTAACTCGTGCTTCAGGCTTATTGGACCTCATAAATACGGAAGTTAGTAGTCCCTATACGGTCATGTTGTGTAATGCCAGATACTTCCCAACATTTATAGATGATTATTCTCGATATGGTAATGTGTTCTTGCTTAAAGAGAAGTATGAAGTTCTTGATAAATTCAGGATCTTCAAGACTGAAATTGAGAACCAATTAGGAAGATCAATAAAGATTTTTAAGATTTGATAGAGGAGGCGAATACTATGGTAGATATAGGGTTGCAGGACAAGAAAAAGGTTCATTTGCTAGGTATTTGGAATCAGTTGGAATAGTGGCTCAGTTCACTATGCCAAGTAGTCCTGAGTAAAATGGTGTGGCCGAAAGATATAATCGCACCCTAAAGGTCATAATGAGTCAATGCGGAGCAGGACTAACCTACCTGAATACCTTTAAGGTGAAGCCATCAAGACGACATTATATATCTTGAACAGAGTCCAGAGCAAGTCAGTATCAAAGATGCCTTTTGAGCTTTAGGTTGGAAGGAAGCCAAGCTTTGCACACATTCGTGTATGGGGCTGCCTGCTAAGGTGAGGTTGTATAATCCTAATGAGAGTAAATTGCAACCTTGTTTAACTCATTGCTATTTAGTGGGTTATCCTGACCACTCTAAGGGCTACAGATTTTACTATAGAAAGGGAGGGCCTAAAATAGTGGAACCATAGACGACAAAGTTCTTGGAATATAATGTCTATGATGGGGGAGGATCCTCACAGCCTCTAGAAAGTTAAAAGGACGAATACTACAATCATTTCGTGTCCGCTTCTCATACAGTCAGCTTCGGTGGATAAAGGCACGAGTACCATGCCTGAGTAGGCATAAGAACCTACTCCTATTTAGGAAGAGGTTTGTGAGGTACAAGAGCCTGAGTAGTTACACAGATTCACTAGAGAGAGGCAACCTATTATCTCATCAGATTACATAGTCTATCTGTTTGAAAAAGATTATGACATTGGACATATTGTGAATCTAGCTACTTTTTCAGAGGCCGTTTCTGGACTCCATGCAGATATGTGGTGGGAAGCAATGAAGGATGAGATGCAATTTATGAGGTATAATAAAGTATGGGATTTCCTCAACATTGCAGGCCTGTTAATTGCAAGTGGCTATTTAAGACCAAGAAGTATACAAAGGGTCAAGTTGAGCAGTTTAAGGCGCGTTTAGTTACCAAGAGATTCATTCAGAGAGAAGAAGTTGACTTCAATATTGCCTTCTCTCCTGTGTCCTCGAAGGATGCATTTAGAGTGTATGGCATTAGTAGCTCATTATGATATAGAGCTACATCATATGGACGTTAAGACTGCTTTCCTGAATGGTGACCTTTATGAGGAGGTTTATATGGAGCAACCTGAAGGATTTCAGGATTAGGATGCAACTGACAAGGTTTATAAGTTGAATAAATCAATATATGGTTCAAAGCAAGCTTCCAGACAGTGGTATCTAAAGTTTGATAAGGTTTTGACCTCATTCAGCTTTGTGGAGAACAAAGTCGAAAGATGATTATACTATAAGGTCAGGGGGAGCAAGGTCATCTTCATACTACTATATGTCGATGATATCTTGCTCGCGTCAAATGATTTGACCATGTTGCATGAAGTTAAGCAACTTTTGGCCAAACATTTTGACATGAAGGA
>JANZXP010000003.1:21858330-21891518 GCA_027576715.1 Erythroxylum flavicans
CCCGCGACAGGAGGCGACAGCCGAAGGACCAACGCACGCCGGAGACGGAGGAGCAACACACCGGACGACGAGAGGACAGAGGCGAGGTGAGGAGACGATGAGAAAGAGAGAGAAAGTCAGAGAAAATTCGAGAGGAGAGAAGAAAGCCAGAGCTAGAGTCGGGTGAGGGGGGGTCGGGTATAAATTTTTTAACAAAATTGCAAATTAGTCCCTAAACATTACTATTTTCCCGGTACCATCCGGTATAGCCAGTACCGGCTGGTACCAGGCGAAAACACCCGGTACCGGTCGGTACCGTAGCAATCGGTATCGTTCCGTTCCGCAGCCGGTACGGTACCATCCGACCGGTACCGACCAGTACGGAACGGTACCCATAATATTGCTAAGGATACTCCCTTATTTTATGATATTGTAATTTTATTCTTTTTTTATTAATTAGATCTTCTATTTTTCAAAAAAAAAAGTTGAATAGGCATGACAAGGCCTCTTTTTCCCTCCCTCTCTACTTTTCTTTCAAAGAAGGCTATATTTGATTATAAATAAGAATTTTTAATAGAATAAAAAGATATATAATAAAATAAAATAAATATAAATATAATGTTAAAAAATTATCGTGTGAGAAAAAATATAAGAATTCATAATATAATATAATATAATATAATATTATTTAAAAAAGATTTATAATATAATATAATATTAAATTTTATTTTAAATTTTATAAATAAAAATAATTTATTTTACTGTTAAAAAACAGAGATGTAATATAATATCCTCTATTTCTATTTTATTTTATTTCATCTCGTTATAAAATCACCACTAAAATTTATTTCATTCTATTAAATAGCCTCGGACCAAACATAATTTAACAGAAAACGAAAGCCAGAGAAAAAGAATAGGAAAGCGAAAGACAGAAGACAAAAGAACCAAAAAAAATCAACAGTAACAACTCCATACAACGTTGGATCCAAAGCCGAAGGCGCTGCCGTCCTGTCCTTCGGTGTTTTGGATCTTATTCCTAGTAACTTACTCGCCACTCTCTACCTATCTCTTCATTTCCATTTTCTGTGAGCTCTTTACTCTTGTTCTCTTCACCCGCTGTAAGTCGCCACAATGCTTTGCTTTTCGTCTTTCTTTGCTTTGCTGTTTCTTGGGAATTGAGGAATGACTTCTCTTTCTGTTTGTTGCTGGGTAACGTGGAGTCAAGCGCCAATAAAATCTGAAAATCTGGGATTTTTCTGGGTTCTTTTTCTTTTAACCTTTTGATAATCGGTTTCTTTTCCAAGTCAACTCAGTGTATTTGTTTCGCAAGCCAATTTGGTTTTCCTTGAACTTGTCCTTTTTTGTTTCGTTTGAATGTTACTCCTTGGGTGGGTTGTTCATGGGTAGGATTTTGTTTTCCTTATTTTGTGTTTTTTAAAACGGAAATTTGATGTTTTTTTTTAGATGGAGACTACGTGGAATCTGCAATATCCCCTCAGTTATTGACTGAACACAAATTTCCCCTCACTTACGCTAATTGGCTATTTATGTATCAAACTTAAATGAAGCTTCATTTTTCTAATCCCTTTTTTGTGTGTCTGTGTTCGTGTTCAGGTTATGTAGGGCGCAGATTTCCTGTTGCAGGAGATCTCTACACTTTATGCCTTCCTCAATTTGGGAGATTTTTTAGCTGTAATTGAAGCTCTGAAGTATTGCTCTCTTCTTTCCTTTTGTGTGGTTGTAAATTGGATCGATCATGGTGTTCTGGGAAGGCTACGTGAGCGACGAGGCAATGGGCACATTTGCCCCTATTGTAGTTTATTGGCTATATGCTGGCTTTTATCAGCTGTTGCCGCCATTGGATAATTATCGGTTACATACTAAAAAGGAAGAGGAAGAGAAGAACTTGGTTCCACTATCCAAGGTTGTTAAAGGTGTTTTGCTTCAACAGCTTGTTCAGGCAATAGTCGCTCATGGCCTCTTTTTGGTCAGTTACTGGTCCTATTCGACTAGTTTTTGTTAGCTTCATATTAGTTTTTCCCTTTAGTGATTACTAAGAGCAACAGGATAGAAGTATTGAGAATGGATGCAGGAAGCAAAGAATGCTGGCGTGATGAACAATCAGCATGGAAGTGATCTTAATTGCATTATCTTTTTTGTTGAACCGTGTGATACCAATGTAATTGCTAATTGCAAAGTAAGGTTAGGGTTAGAAAGGTTATTTAGTTTAAATGCATGACTTTGGACACTGACCTTGGGTTGTACTTGTCATTGGGTCTGGATGTGAGCTTCTGTGGATTGCCCTTGTCATGGATGAATGATTGTTGGTGCATAGAATTTTTCCTAAATCACCTTGTTTATGACTTATCAATTAGTTGACCTCCATATGGACCTTAGTGACTAACTGGCCTGTTCTCTAAAGAGTATTGTTGTTCTGCATTACTGAAATTCTGAAATCTGTTTCATAAATTAGCACAAATTCTCAAGAGCTGTCACCAACTTGAATTTATTTAATTTGACGGTAACTTATTATTTTTCTGCTGTGCATCTCGTGGTCCAGAGACCTCTTAGCAATGCAAGTAGTAAGTATCACATGGGCATCCTCTTTGATGGCTATCATGTCACAGATCTTTAAAGAATAAGGTCTTTTGATGATCTCATTCATGTTCCTTTCAGCTCTAGAAGGTCCTAGAAATTGTGATGCTACCTAATGGCTGGAATTTCCCTTGTGTGCATAGCACAAGACTGACTGCATACTTTTGCTATTAGATTCTGAGCGGCAAAAAATGATCAAATATTTCTTACATTCTTGTCACTTGGAGTTGATATGAAGGCAACTCCAGAAGTCAATTCTTCTCTGAATCTAAGAGATACGTTATTAGAATATGTGTCCATGCAAGGTCATGGTGATATTAATTTTTGTAGAGTAGCTATATCTGGAATTCACTTCTGAGTTGCCTTCTTATCATTTAGACTGGAAGATGTCATGCTTGCCAATTATGATTGATGTGTATTATTTTTTGAAAGTTCTCATTTACTTTAGCTTATCATTTGGCAAGCTTGAGAGAAGTATGCCACTATTTAGATACACTTGGGAAGCAAGTACCACTGGTCTTTGACCTGTTAGCTATTATATCGTTGGCTTCGTTTACTGGCACATTTATTTTCTTCTTTATTTTCATTTGGATGGATATGGAGGTAAAGTGATGAGTTAGGAGGAATGGGTGCTGGGTAGTGTTAATATTAAGTTTCATGTCAAGATTTTCAAAGTTTGAACAGCGTCTTTCAATGCTTTTATGTTGATCATGTGATGACCGTTTTTATCTTATCGCTAGCGTTGCATCCGAGAACCTCAAAGTAATTTCACTCTCTAGGAACCTGTAAAATCATGCATGCATAAAGTATCGGAAGTAACTGTTTGACATTTTTGTTTTATGCTTGAACATGAAGAATAAGTATTTTTGATGATTTGACTGTCTTTTGTAGCACCTAGAAAATTTTCTTTTTGTACAGAAAATTGGAATAAGCATATGTAGCATTAATATCTTCTGGATTTTGTGGTTCTAGCTCAAGTTCTGTGATGCTTGCACCTTTTTCTACTTGGCAATATAATCCAAGAATACTAAACATTACTTTCTTGTTTCCTTCAAAAGTTATACTTTTTTTGGGATATGTTCCTGCGTATTCTTATCATTCTGCCCGTCCTTATTCTTATCATTTAGCTAGATGCTATGATACTTTTTTCATCAGATGCTGGTGATATTATTAGAAATGAATCCCCTGTTATTATCTGTATAAGTTCTAATGAAACTGTGGTTTTGCTTTCTTCAGCTTTACCTGATTGGATGCAACTGAAGACTAGGAATATTATTATGTCTTAAAATTCTGCTTCCATAAAAGAATCTCTATTTTTTAAACCTTAAGCAGATTTTCTGATAATGGAAGGACAATTTTTCCCTTAAAACAACTGGAGCTTATGGTAGTTCACAGTTACTACTCTTGGAAATTATGCCTTACTATAGTGACATTTCTCTTGTCATTTTTGCCCCTCGACAATTTTCCATTTTTGATTATGACATCATATGGTGCCTTTGGTACTACTCTTATTTCAATCTGTTAAGCTAATGCTTAATATCCGGGAAATCTATTGGTTGTTTCTGTGTTTTAGCTGCCTGGGAATTTCTATAATCAGCTAATCCTAATTGTTCATATGCTTATCACCTACCCATTAATCTTTTATTTTTTTTAAGTGCAAAAGAAAACATGTTCTTCAATCTTTTTACTCGGTTATTTTACACTTTTCATGGTTCTCTTATGTTCATCTTGGCTAGCTTTCTTGCGTGCTTAGTCCCTACCTCCATATCTCATCATGTAGAATTTGTTTCTTTTGAGTTTCTATTCTATCAAGTGAACACTGTTACCTGGATCTTTTCTTCTTTTGCTCATAGGAACCGTAAATTGGGTAACTGTTTTGCAAGCCAAGACACAATTGAAGTACATATAACTTTGTTTTGTATAGCTTGAGCAATTAATTTACATTAAATGAACTTTAATCAGCCAAGTGGATGCCAGTTCTGTGAGATATTTTAGCCAAGGATGTTGCGGTGTTGTTTCATAAATGTGGAGAACTATGGATAGATTCCTTTCTTTTGATACTCTTTACCAATTGTGAAATAAATTCATTCCTCCATTTTTCTGCAGTTGACCTCTACGGCAGATGCATCTGGAATCACAGTCCAACCTTCTATGGGTGTCCAAATTGTGCAAATTATTGTTGCCATGTTTGTCATGGACACATGGCAGTATTTTGTACATCGATATATGCATCAGAACAAGTTCTTGTATCGACATATCCACTCCCAACATCATAGATTGGTTGTCCCTTATGCAATTGGCGCTCTTTACAATCACCCACTTGAAGGTCTTTTGCTTGATACAGTTGGAGGTGCTATCTCATTCCTAATTTCTGGGATGACTGCTCGTACAGGAGTTATTTTCTTTTGCTTTGCCGTGATTAAAACAGTTGATGACCACTGTGGCCTTTGGTTGCCTGGCAATATCTTTCATTTATGCTTCCAGAACAACACGGCTTATCATGACATCCATCATCAACTTCAGGGCACAAAGTTTAATTACTCCCAGCCATTTTTCTCCATATGGGATAAACTCCTGGGGACTCACGTGCCTTACATCCTTGTGAAGCGAGCTGAAGGTGGCTATGAGGCAAGACTGGTAAAAGACTAGTGCAATCTGCAAATTTGTCTGTATTGGTTATTTCAAGTTCACTTAAGCATAGCAATATTCCTTTGATTGAGTTGATGCCACTCTAGGGGAGTCGGATTACATATTTTCTTTTTGATGCTTGATAGCTTGGGTTCTGGCAGCAGTTTATATGGATTTGCATCCTCATTCTTGATCAATAGCTTATTGTAATGTTAGTCATGCTATTGTATCAACGATGTGTAATAGTTGAGATTCTAGGTTGTCTAGTATGTAACATGTGTGCTTAAACTGTGAACCGTTCTGTTTATTTCTTATGCTTATATTGATGTATTTGGAAATTTGATTATGCAATTTCAGATATGTTAATTTCTTGTATGGGAAACATAATCACGCATGGATTGGTTGCTTCAGCTTTCCATGTAAATTCTGAGCTTTGTATAAACTTTTTTTTCCTTTGAAAGAGATGCCTTGACATTTACTCAAAACGTGAAACATCGTTGTATATGTTCGCCTCATGTTTCTTTTTGTCTCATCAAAACCTTATAAATGAGCTACGATTGATAAGGTGAAGACACTTTGGAATTGAAACCATAGCGTCAGAGTATCATTAAGTTAACGAGTCAATTTTGCTTGTCCCATATGTTTAGGCACCAATCCAGTAGTGCCTTTATTTCCCTATCAAATACATAACGTGGTGAAGCCAGCCAACCAAACTTCAAGCTGGCTTTTTGCCCATCGGAAAATAGATCCTTTTAAGGTGAAAGGTTATACTTGTAGCCTAAACCTTTTAGTAGAATATGTGTATTTGAAAAATGTCGCAACTTTATAGGGGTAAGAATCAATATGAGCTTCACAGAATTGATGCACGATCCTTGAAAAGAGTGTTCTTGCATCTCCAAAGAGTGTAAAATTCGCTGAAGAGTATTCGTCGTTTGTGTTGAAGATCTTAATCAATGCTTGTACAGCTCCCCAATCTTTTTGCCTCTTCAAAGAGTCATTCAAACAACTTAGTGTTACCAATAATCACCACAAGAACAAGAGCCTTCTTTAAACCTATGAAACCGCATCAGATCTCTCACCACAATTTCTCGATTGTATATCTTCGATATAAGCTTAATTACAGCATGGCAATCACCACATATTCTAAGGTTCTTAATGACTTGGATTGGTGTTCCCTCATCTGTACTAATCAATCCAAATGCCACAGCCAACTTCTCGCTGTGATGACACAAGGCGTGCTCCTTCTCTTCATCCCCAATATCATGTAGAACACAGCTGGTTTCAGCAACATATCCATGCTCCTTAATTCTGAACCCAATCTCATCCAACTGACCGTAAATCTCTCTCCAATTCTCATGACTCTTATCACCGTTGTAAAAGCTATGTACCATACCCTTGGTTTCGATGTAGCTAACCCCGGGGACCTTCTTAACATTTCGACTCATCATGGCCTCCCTCACTCTTCCCACATCAGTCCACCTCTCGTGTGCTGCATAAACATTGGACAACAAAACGAAATCACCATCATGTTTAGACCCCATTTCTACTAGTTTCCACGAAACTATTTCAGCCATTTCCACATTGCGATAAGTCTTGCAAGCGCCAAGTAAAGTCTGCCAAAGTATCATGTCTGGCACCATGGGCATTGAATTTATAACTTCATAAGCCTCCTGAAGCCTCCCAGATCGACCTAACAAATCAACCATAGCTCCATAGTGCTTGACATTGGGTGTCACTCCACAGCTTTCCATCGAATTAAATAACCTATACCCCTCTTCCACTAAGCCTCCATGGTTACAAGAACTTAGCACTGCAATATATGATACAGCATCAGGAGTTACCCCAGCATGACCCATTTGCTGGAAGAGCTCAAGAGCTTTATGCCCATCACCATGCATAGCGTAACCCATCATCATTGTATTCCAAGTAACACGATTCTTCGTACAACTCATACCCTCGAATACCGAATAAGCCTTGTCAACAAGCCCACATTTCGAATACATGTCAATAACAGCATTACAAACAATCACATTCGTATCTAACTTCTGATCCTTAATATACCCATGAATCTTTTCACCTTCCTTAAAAGCCCCCAGTTGCGAACATGCAGCGAGAGCGCCAAGAACTGTGATTTCATTGGGCTTAAATCCCTCAGACTCCATCCTCTTAAACAAAGCCACCGCCTCATTAGGCCTATCTCCTTGACCAAAACCTGAAATCAAAGCATTCCACGATGCAATGTCTCTCATAACCATTTCATCGAACACCTTTTCTGCGCTATCAAGATCGCCAACTTTCGCATAAACATCCAACAATGTAGTACCCAACAAAGAATCAGCGATAAACCCTTTACGCACAACATGCGAATGAAGCTGACAAGACTCGAAACGAGCCAAGACTCTAGCGCATGCTTTCAGAACGAAAGAGCAAGTGAGCGCGTCCACCCTGCAGGAAGTACGGAGCATTGTTTTGTACCAGGAAAAGGCGTCGACAGGAGCGGGGCTCTGGATGAGGCCGCGAAGAATGGCATTCCAATCGTTAGTAGAAGGGGTGAGGATTTGGCGAAAGGCATCGACGGCAAAGGAGAGGTTGCCGAGAGACAAAGCGCAGAGCTCGAGGAGCTTAGAACGACAAGGGCAGATAGGGAATTGGAACTGGCCCGTGGTAATGAGGTGAGCTTGAATTAGCTTTGCTTGTGCAATGGATTTGCTTCTGGAGAGAAACGAATCGAGCAATAAGTTGGCCATTCCATGGCAATAAGTTCGCTACCGCTGAGTTTCATTATCTTCTGAGTTTATTCCATGGCAATAAGTTCGCTATATGTTTATTCATATTCATATTTTTTATTTTCTTTTTTTTTGGGGTAAAAATAACAAGTTTATTTGAAATTTTGATTTTTGTTTTAATTTTGACTTTTTTCTAATTTTCAAAAATTATAAAAAGTTTTTTTATTTTCTGTTTCTTTCGTAATCTAATATATCATCAAGTAAATATATTATTTAATTATTTAATATATTAATTTTAAAAAGAATTACAAATAACTTAATTTAATATTATATATTTAATTAATTAAAATTAATTATTAATAAGAATTATGAATAATTTAATTTTACTTAACAAATTTTAATTAAATTAAATTAAATAATTATTAATAAATTTAATTCAATCTAAAATATCTTCAAAATATATACATTTCAAATAAATTTTGATTTAATAGTTAAAACATATTTAAAAATTAATTTTTAAATAAAATTTTAAAATATTTATTTTAATAAAATAATTTAATTTAATTAATAATTTGTTAATAAATATTATATAAGAAATTAAAATAAATTTATTTAATAAAAATAATTTATATTTAAATTTTGTCTAATATATAATTATTATCAGTGATACATTGACATTAACAATTAAATAAGTATTTGTTTTTATTTTAAAAAAACCTAAAACTAAAACTCACAACAAATAAAAAACATAAGTGAAAATAAACAACTCTTTAGTGTCATTCTTTAACTTAACTACCATAAGTTAACAATAACTCAACACATATTTTATTTTTTAACTGGCAACGATCAAGTGTCAGTTTTATATAATTTTGCATTTAATGTGTAGTTTTTAGATTTATGGCTAAATTTGTATTATTTCAAATATCATTTTCATAATAATTCTCATATGGAACTGAAGCGAAAATAAAATAATTTAGAATCCAAGTTGTGTAAATTTTCAAGTCACGCAGATAAATGGAGGCGCTTAAGATTGAAACGAATTGGAATTTATGTAAAATTTGAAGTTAAAAGATTCATAATTATTAATGAATTTGATTATGATTTAAAGGGCGTGATTATAATTTCTCCTTTAAAAGATAAATTAATGGATGAAAAAAAAGTACAATAAAGATGACCGGCATCGAACTACATAAGCAAGCCAACTAGAATATTAGTATGACAATACTAAGGAAGACTATATTCAGAATAGGAGAGAATAAGGTCAAATTAAGTTTTCATGCATTATTTTTATTATTAGATCATTAAATTATTCATTCGTTCATCAATAATAGTCATTTTTATTAGTAAATCTATTCCTTCTTGAAAGGTAGATTTTAATAATATTTAGATAGTAGATAGATGTACGTATCCTATTTTATTTCTTTTTTCTTCTAAAATTTTTGTAATTATTTACAAATTTATTCTTGATTTATTAGATTGACACGAATATGTTCATTACATTGATCTATTCTGAAAGGTATTTCATATACGATTTTTTTCGAAATAAATAATGTTTTTTAATTGATTATATTTTTAAAAGGATGATAATTAATATTTTATCCTGCTCTAAAATTTAAATTTGTTTTAGCTATTTGTTTTTGTTTTTCATTTAATAATAGAGTAGTAATATGGAAGGTTCCAGTAGATTAAGTTAAATCTAAAGTGTCTATATCTAATATATTATCTGGATTTGTTTTTGTCATATTAATGAAAAATTCTTCGATGCTCTGTTAAGATATTGTATGAATTTTGTAAGTCTTGCTTATATAAATCATAGAGATGAGTTGCGCTATCAAGTCTTTCTTTAATAAGTAATTATCCATTGTTATTTATAAAAAATTGAAAAACCATGGAGGATCTAAACAATGCATTACCTATAAAACGACAGGTATTGTATTAAATTTTTTATTAGACAATGAAAAAAGAATAAAAAATACTATTGAGTTTCTTAATGCTCTTGAACCAATAAAAGCTTTCCATATTTTTACTAATAAAATTTATAAAGAATTTATTGGAAAAGATATCACTTCCCATAAGCAAGAAATTGAAAATGGAGAAAGAAAAAACGCCTTATGGCATTTAAATAATATATATATCTGTAATATCTGTTATTTAGAAGAATATATTTGTGAATTTAAAAAATATTATTATAAATTAACACGTCCTGAACAAGAAATGTATATATAAATATTTATTCAAAAATTACCTTATCCAATAAATCAAACTATCGAAGAATTATTCTTAATAAAACAAAATGCTAATTTAGTAGCTTATAACTTAGGAGAAGCTATCTCAGTAACCAAAGAAGTATTATCACAAAAATGTTTAGAAGCAAAATTACATAAAAAATTAAGACATAAAGATATTCAATTATGTTGTTTTAAATATTCAGAAGTTCCTCAACAATATGGATGTGAATTTTCTACATATACAAAACAACGAAAACAACATAATTATAACAGATATAAATGGCAAAAATATTCTAGAAACAAATATAAATCTTTTCCACCTAAACCTGACAAGAAATTCTTTAGGCAAAAAGCATATAGACAATATAAATCTAAAAAGAAATATTGTCCTCAAAATAAAATAAAATTTAGATGTTGGTTATGTAAAGAAGAAGGCTATTATGCAAATAATTGTCCAAAAAGAAACTAAAATAAATTTAAAGAAAAAATTAATATCTTAAATTCAACATTAAACTATAATTTAGAATCTATAAAATCAGAATATGAAACATACACAACAATTTCTTCATCATATCAATATGATGTTCAAAGCTCAGAATCAACAACTGAATTCGAATACAACATTTATTCAAGTGATTATTCATAATAAAAAAATTAATGTTTATATAGACACAGAAGCTACTATTTGTATAGCTTCTAAAACATTATTAAATAATTGGAAATGATTAAATAAACCATTACAAATAAGAATAGCTGATGGAAGTGTTAAATATATATGGTATGTTAGTTATTATAATAATCTTCTTATCGAAAATTATACGTTTACTGTATCATCAATCTATCAACAAGAATAAGGGTTACCACTAATAATAGGAAACAATTTTCTTAAACTATATAATCCTTTTTGTCAATATTTGCATTATATAACATTAAAAACACCACTAATAAAAGCATTAAATCAAAAATCTATAATTCTTAAAATTCTTATATATCATACTACGTATTATAAAACATTACAATTAGTAACTGAAAAACTAAATCATTTACAATTTGATCTTCTTAATAATATAACATCATAAAATGAAATAGAAACATTAATAGAAAAGTATGTAGCGAAAATCCACTTGATCCTATTAAAAATATAAATAATCAATTAATAGAGATAAAATTAAAAGATCTCACACAAGAAATTAATATTAAAAATAATATCTCATATACACAATAGGATATACAAGAATTTCTTAGTGAATGTTCTGAATTATTACAAAATCAATTAATTTCACCTAGTATAAGTAAACATTCAGCTCCATCATTTTATGTAAATAATCATTCAAAACAAAAACGTGAAAAAAGACGAATGATTATTAATTATAAAGAATTAAATAAAGCTACAATTGAAGATGCATATAAATAACCTCGCAAAGATTATATTATAAATATATTAAAAGGACATCATTGGTTTACAATACTAGATGCAAAATCAGGATATTGATAATTAAGATTACATAAAAATACGAAACCTTTAACAACCTTTACCTGTCCACCACAAAGATTGCTTAAGCAATTTGGTATCACCTTACCTTTAACTCTAGTTTTGAGTAACAAAGTAGTATTAAAACTACCAGGTAATCCCTGGGTCAACCTTACGTCGCAGATTCAAATCGTATATCAATCAATGTGAAAATGGAACACCACTTGTGTCAGTATGAACTGCGCAAGCAGAGCGTGGTGGATTGCTTAAGCAATTCGGTATCGCCTTATTTTTAACTCGAGTTTTGAGTAGCAAAAGTTAAGGTTTTGATCATGTACCCTATTGAAGAAGGCCTTTGGCACCACATGTATATTGTTTTGCAGTAATAGATTTACTGGTTTAGTCATTTCTTTAAATATTTGAGAGTTCGTTTCTTGCCATATCTCGTACGTAGATGCTACAAGAGAAGGCTATAAGCTTTAAGGTGTTAAAGAAGATGAGTGATCATACATGTTAGTGGTCATCCAAGAAATGGTTTGGCTCTATGGCTACTGACTCTAAAGACCAATTGCAAACTAGTTGTAATAAGTATAAGCACGTTGGGAGAGGAACAAAAACACATACACACACAGAGACACGGTATTTGAACTAGATTATCTTTAACTAATTTTCTTTTGGGCCAAGCTGGAATGAAAATGCTCCAGTAGAGGAATCGATAAAGTAATTGGAGGGAAGAGTTTGTCCATATAATGATGTCATCGTAAGATTACAAAAATTAGGGAACTTATTTCCGTTGATTTGTGTAAGAGATTGGCATTTGGAGGTATTATTGGAAATTAATACTTTAATTGACTTATGAATTAAAGGGCAATTAGGAAATTTATTAAAGAGTCTCTGGACATTTGGGCCATTATGATGAGAAGCCTTAAAATTGATCGATGATTGTTCGTTTTTTGAAAAAGAGTTTGTGTTGTGTCTTTGCTTATAAGTTTTGTCTTGACACAATTTACCATCACGTATGTAGGTGAGATAGAATAGACATACTAGTTAAGGATTTTGCATCTATAAATCGTTTTTGCTTATAAGTTTTGTCTTATCACTATATACCATCACGTATGTAAGTGAGATAGAAATGTCGGGAAAGAGACATGCTAGGTAAGGATTTTGCATCTACAAATCGTTTCTGCATTACTAAGTAAAGGAGAAAGTTCGGCATTCAGAAACTCTTGGTATTGGAATAAACATGAATATACATATGTGAGTTCTATGAATTTTAGATCTTGCCATATTTATGAAGATTTCTTTCATGTGTTATTAGAGCCATCATTGTAAGAAATTCATGCTTCTCCTTTACTGTAGATTTCTCTAGAACCTTATGAGCCCTAATTTGAAAATTTTGGAAAACTCTAAATTTTGTTTGTCAATTGTATGCCAAATCTATGTATAGAATAAGACTATAAATAAAGTAATAGATTGAACACCAAGCGTCGGAATAGGATCCCAATGTTGGTTGATGACTACTAACTGCCAGCTTCAAGAGTTGAGAATCTCAGTGCTGGCTGTTGGTTACTAGTTGCTGGTTATGGGTGGCAGTAAAACCTGGGCTCAACCGCCCAACCCAAAGTTAACTAGCCCAAAGTTAAAAATTTTAGGAAAATAATGTTGCTTCCTAATTTTTTAATTTTAAAAATTTTAAAAATTAGGTCGAGCTTCGAGTCAATAGGCTTGATTGGGCTTGGCAGTGTGCCCTACTCTCGAGACCAAGAAAATTTTTTAAGGTCAGACTTCGAGCCAGGTCACAATGTCATTTTCTATTTTTCAATTTAAAAATAAAAATTTCAGTCACGTTAAAATTCATGTCACCCAGGCCTAATTGAACTCAAACTCAAGTCATATTTCCTAGGCCTAATTGGGCTTTAGGCTTGGCTTAAGCTCGAGTAAAAATTTTTAAGTTAGCCTCAGGCTTGGGTGGGCCTTACTTATTGCTGAGTTTGTTACTGGCTACCAGTGACAGGTGCTAGGAATGGCATCCAACATTAGGTCTTATTGGCCTAATTTTTTATTATTTTATTTTATTCCAAATATTATGTTTAAATTTCAATTGCTTATAATTTAATGATAATGAATTATAATATTAAGGGTAAATTGAAACTCAATGCTATACAATGTTTTGAAATCACTCAAAGGTGGTTTGTTTATTTTATAGTTAATAAGAATAAATGTAGGTAATGCATATACATAATTAGTTGTGATTAGATATCCAAAGATAGTAAATATTTCCAGTTAGTGTACGTAATTACCGAATTATGTAGATTTTGGCATTGTTATATGTTACATGGTATGTTAATGGGTTACGTAAACGTGAACATTAATATACAATTTATGAAGTTTTTCTAGTTGGTGCATGCATGATTACCGAATTTTATACATTTTTGCATAATTATATATTGCATGGTATGTTTATGATTGCCCAAAGGTGAACATTAATATACAACTTTTGAAGTTTTTTTCTAAATTTATGTAGCATGTTATTTTATGAATCAAAGCATTAATATTAAGTTTTACTTTCTTATAGCAATTATTATCTTGCTCCCAAATCTCTCATCTATTATGATGTTTAATGGACTAAACTTCTCTGAATTAAGTGAACAAATCCATTTCTACCTTCGGTTTTTTGATTTGGATTTAGATTTGGCATTTAAAATTGAGAAACCAGATGCTTTGAATGTTTTGAGTACTGAAGAGGAGAAAATTCAATTGAACAACTGGGAAAGGTCAAACAGATTAAGTCTGATGTATATGACAATTGTTGGCAATATTTAGTCTGCTCTTCCCAAAACTGAAAGTGTTAAGGAATTATTTAAGTTTATAGAAAAGCGCTCCTAGGTTGCTAACAAGTCTCTTGCTGGGACTCTTATGGGTATATTGACCACCATAAAATTTGATAGATCACGTACTATACATGAACATATCATTGAGATGATGAACATTGCAACAATACTTAAGTCTCAAGGAATAGAAGTGGATAAGAACTTCCTTATGTAGTTCATCTTTAACTTATTACCATCTAAGTATGGTCCCTACCAAATGAACTATAATATCAAGAAGGACAAATGAAATGTGCTTAAGTTGCAAGTATACTGGTTCAGGAAAAGACTAGACTTAATAACCAAGAAAGGAACTCCTAATTATGTTAAGAATCAAGGAGCTAGTAAGAAAGGTGGAAAGAAGCATGACAAGAGAGTGAAGGGACCCTTCAAAGTTAGTAGGGAATCCTTTAGATCCACAAGAAGGAACATGAAACAAACATTACTGAAGTTCCTTTTAATACTTAGTGGATTGATTATAGTTGTACTACAAATGGTTTCAATACCTTGCAGGGATTCCTTATGACCTAAACCGTAAGATCAAATGAAAGTTTATCCATATAAGCAATGGAATGAGAGTTCTAATGGAAACTGTTAATTTCCATTAGACATTGGATATCATTTGGATTTATATGAAAATTTTTAAATAACCTAGTATATCTAGTAATTTTCTGTATCCGAGTTTGATATATCTGGATACTTATTTAAATTTGGTAGTGGTAGTTTCAATTTATATAAACATAACCACATGATTGGTAGTGGTGTACTGTGTAATGGTTTATACAAATTAAACCTTTAATGTTGTTTATGTAAAAACTTTATTGACATTGAATCTCAATATTGGTATTAAATGTGGTTTAATTAATGATAAATGCACTTATTTGTGACATAAATATTTAGGACACATTTCCAAAGAACTAATTGAAATATTACTAAAGAGAACAATACTTCCTGAATTAGATTTTACCAATCTTAACTTTTGTTTAGATTTTATAAAAGGAAAACAAACAAAACACATAATAAAGAAAGGAGTCATAAGAAACACTCAACTTCTTGAAATAATTCACATTGATGTATTTAGACCATTTGATCTACCTACTTTCATCAAAGAAAAATATTTTATTACCTTTATGGATAACTATTTACGTTGTGGATATATCTATTTGCTAAATGGTAAACTTCAGGTGGTAAACACCTTGGAGGTTTATATTAATAAGGTTGAAAGACAATTAGACAAAATAGTGAAAATAGTTAGGTTTGGTAAAGGTGGTGAATATTATGATAAGTATAATGGAAATGGTTAAAATCATGGTCCTTTTGTTAAATTTCTTAAAAGACACGATATTTATGCGCAATACATAATATCAAGCACACCATAACAAATTAGTATGTTAGAATTGGGAATTGAGAATGACCTAGTAACTTTTTCACAAGCTATAAATAGTGAAAATTATAATAAATGGTTAGATGTCATGAAAGATGAGTTCAAACCTATTAACATAATGTTGTCTGGAAACTTTGTGGAATTGCCAAAAGGTTACAAGAAATTTGGTTATAAATGGGTCTTTAAGACCAAGTTTGACTATCTTGGTAAGCTAAAATGTTATATGACCAGATTAGTTGTTAAAGGATCTACTCAGAAAGATAGAATTGATTATAAAGATTCTTTCTTACCAATCTTTAAGAAGGATTCAATTAAAATTATTATGGTTTGATGACTCATGATCTAGTATTACACTAGATGAATGTGAAGACTACCTTGCTGAATGGGGATTTAGAGAAAGAAGTCTAATATAGAACAACTAATAGTTTGCATAAAGGCTGGAAAGGAAGAAATGATGTTTAAAATGAAGAAGATAATATACGGGTTTAAACAAGCTTCCCGATAATGATATCATAAGGTTAATGATAATGTTGTTTTCGTTTGGATTTAAACAAAAAGTTGTTGATTGGTGTATATTTTTGAAGGTCAGTAGGAATAAGTGCATTTGTTTTGTCGTATATGTTAATAACATCTTACATGTAGCTAATGATCTTGGTCTATTAAATGAGACTAAAAAACTTCTCTCTGGTTATTTTGAAATGAAAGATATAAGTGAGGTAACATATGTGATAGGAATAGAAATATTTCGTAACAGATCCCTAGTCTAGAACATTATTTCATGATTTTATCTTGAAATTTGTAAATTGTATCATTTAAAACACTTGGACAATCATTTTGTAAATTATTTCATCACATTAATAATTTTTTCTTATCATTACTTAATTGAATTGATCTCTTTATATATAATCTCTTTTTTCATTTCATATTATCCTGTCCTCCTTTATCTTCCTATTCATTTTATCAATATATGTACGTTTTATACATTCATTCATTATAAAATACTAATTTTTATTAATCAATTGAAATTTGTAACTTCAAGTAATTAAAATTTTCACTTTATATATAATCTTTTTTTCATTTTTTTATAATCATATCCTCCTTTATTAATGAATTTCGTTTTATCTTATTTATTTCATCAATATAAGTACATTTTATATATTCATTTATTATAAAATCTTAATTTTTATTAATTAATTGAAATTCGCAACTTCAATTAATTAAATTTCTCACTTTGTATATAATATTTTGTTCATTTCCTATTATCTTATTCTCCTTCATTAATGAATTTGGTTTCATCTTATTCATTTTATCAATATGTGTACGTTTTATATATTCATTCATTATAAAATCTAAATTTTTATTAATCAATTGAAATTTATAACTTTAATTAATTGAATTGATCACTTTATATATAAGCTTTTTTCATTTCCTATAATCTTATCATCCTTCACTAATAAATTTTGTCAATATATGTACCTTTTATATATTCATTCATTACAAAATGTTAATTTTTATTAATCAATTGAAATTGATAACATCAATTAATTGAATTTATCACTTTATATGTAATCTTTTTTTTCATTTCCTATAATCCTATCCTCCTTCGTTAATGGATTTTGTTTCATTGTATTCATTTTATCAATACATGTATGTTTTGTATATTCATTCATTATAAAATCTCAATTTTTATTAATCAAATAAAATTTATAACTTCAATTAATTGAATTTTTACTATTATATTTTTAATTAAATAAATTTCTATTTAAAATGTAATAAAAATTAAAAAAGTTAGGCCCGATCTAGCTTGAACTTTAGGTTCAACTTATAGGACCTGATCAGGCCTCAAGTTGGGCCCGACTCACTTCTATCCCTGTACACATCCAAACTGGTATGTTTGCAGATCTAATCTCTTAAACTGAAATTCCAGATTTCCAGTTCTGGAGCAAATAAGGCTTATTGACGACATGCCAAGGTCGAGCCTCAGCCACTTTCATTGCTTTAGTTTTGTTGGAGAATCTAAATAGGAAGACATCTTCGTCATTACCTAACACTTTAGTGAAACCATATTGCCTTCACTTAGCAAAGGCAAGTTAGCGGAGAGGGATGCAAAATCTATCAATGAAGATTACTCTAGAGTAGCAGCACAAAGGAAAAAGACAATAATGAGGGAGAGAGAAAGGCACAACACCATAGAAGAAAGCATAACAACAAAGATTATTAGGGCAGAGAAGTTTTAAGGGAGGAAAAAGGGTAGCCATGTTAGTAAGAGGACAAAGCTTTTCACAGTGGCCATTTGCAAAGCTATGTTTAAAAAGATTGTGTGAAATAATTGGATGTACATAAATTCACTCTATTGACTTTTACCTATGTAGATTGTTGAAGTTTATAATTGGTAATTGAAGCCAATTAAAATTGTGACCTAAATCAGTAATCAGGGTATTAGGGAAGAGATGTCTACCTTCATTTAAAAAAATTGAGATGACATTTCAAAAATGTCGCTCATGCTCAATAAAAGTTTCAAAAAAAAATTTTTATTAGTTTATGGTATGATTTGTTAGTTGCTTGTAAGTCGAAGCTTTTTACATGTTTATGTTTATTGTATATATATATAAAGTTAAATTGTTTTAAATGAGCTTATTTTAAAGTAATTATTGAATTATTTTGAGCTAAATTATAAATTAGTATAAGTATTTAAAGACCTAGATATATGGCTTATGACACATCTACGTTATTGTGCTTATAGCAGAAAATTATTTAAAAAATAGCAGAAACCTTAGAAAAAGTAGTCTTTCACTTTTTCTTTTATTCTATTCTTTATTTCTCAATAAGGTTAATAGCCTCCTATCAATAAAGAACACAACCAAGAGCCATTTAAAATAGAGAGATTGATCAAAATTCATTATAAAGAAGCTATCTTTAGGCTTGGAATTGAAGAAACGCCTATATATCAAAGAAATATGCCAGATGATGACACATGACACAATCCTATGCTTTGTAAGCCATTATATGAAGATTCATAATTACCAAGTCCGAAGTTTCTTCTAACCTTTGGCCAAACATGGTTAACTTTCTTTTCTCTCTTTTTAACTTGATTGTCCAAAAAAGGGTCATAAACTAGACTCATACTATATTTCAACCAACGAAATTAGACATAGTTTTTGGGTTTAAGCTTAAACCCATAGCTAAAGAGTTCATTCCTATAAAAGTTATATTATATCATTTAACACTCAATATAGGGTAGTGATTAGTTGATCTTGAAGAACTTATGATTAACAATCTCAGAACCATGTCTCCATTTCTTGGTTAAGTATGGAACCAATGACAAACTCTCCTCCTCCACCCATATAATTTCCCTAAAACTTCGATTATGCAAGTCTTTTAGATATGCTTAAAAAGATACAAAACAAATAAAGACCTTGGTTGTAGCCGTGCAGTCTCAACTTATACTAGCATAAACTAGTGAGGTTAGGTTTGAACTATTTTAGAGCCCACAATAAGGAAATTCATGCAATTTGAAGCTTACCATAATGGACCAACCAACTGACTAATGTTTACAGATCAAAATAGCATATTGGACCCACCTATTATGTACCATCATAGAACAACATTATCTCGTGTATTGTATGAGCATAAATAGGAACATGCTTATGCTGATTTAAACATCCCTTTCATTATAGGCATATTATTTAAGCCTTTTTCAATAAAATTTAAATTGCCATCACTAGAAGCTTACAATATGTTGGCAAATCTATGTAGCTATATGATGCAATTTAAAGCAATGTTAATTTGCACATAGAAATAGATGATATTAAATGTTGCACATTCTCATCCACTTTGAAAAGTCCAACTAGAGATTGAAAACATACCCTTCTTGTACAATCAATAGCGAGTATAGACAGTTGAAGAATCGTTTTGAGACTCATTTTGTGAGTTTTCTACAGGATCCATAATGTTAGAATGATTTTGAAGGATTTCCTTAATCAACAAAGGGTTGATTGGCAAGCTCTTATGCCTAATCTTAATCAGATCCTTGTAAGCTTGAAAACCACCAATAAACAATCATGAAGTGGCATTATAATTCTAGGTCTTGAAGGTTATACTTTTGAAAAACACTTAACAAATTTCCAACTTATATTGTTTCCTTGTGTAATATCTCTCCTTTTGTTAAGTGAGCCTATCTAATCGATCATTTTCTTCTTCTAAACTTTTGAGTTGAGTACTAAGGTAGCTGGTGTGATTTTGACTTATTACATCACAAGATAGCAATTTGCTTCTATCCCTCAACTTATTTAACTATTTAAACATCTTGTCATCTTCTTTTTAAGCATATCCAAGGGACTAATTTAACTTCTTAAAATGCAGGGCCACATGCTTATTATAGACAACCATATCATTAAGAGCTTATAAGAGAAAGAAAAAACTAATTCCAGTCTTAAATGGATTGTAATTAACACAATAGTAAAATCACAACTCATATTTGAGCCATATGATGCTTTAGGATCCTCCGAATTGTATTTCACCTAGCTTTATTGAAGAGGTTTTCATAATTGGGAAGCACAATCACACTACAAATTTACATCCCAATACCATTGGCCTTGAATAATGATTCACCCACTTTGACAAACGACCGAGCATTAAAAATACTATCGAAAACATATAGGGTCTTTCTTCTATCATGGTGAGGATAAAACATATTAGATAAGGTCTACCAAATTGGACTTTAGTAGGTTCATAGTCTACCTTGATGCAACTTGAGTTTCTAGCAAGTATGTGATCTTGTTTTACATGGAAGGACCTTTTGAGGATTTGGAAACTTATCTCGACTGTGTCCCATCGACCTGATGTGACTTTTGCCATGCTTTCTCTTTTTAGACTCTTAAGGATTTGCCTTTGGATGTAAGTGTTTTGGTCTTGATCACAATGCATTTAAGATTCATTCTCACAGTGATATAAAAAGTATTAATACACTCAAAAACATAATTTAGTTGTTTAAATAAGTAATAAACATCAGACTTACAAGTTTATCTACTGAAGGCTTTAATCACCAATAAGAATTTCGTTTTCATTACATCTCCACAAGAGGGCAAGGACCTATTTTGCTCTATTAAACCTTTAGCTTGGCCAGATAATAAACTAATAGAGTTTCCATTATATTGAAGGAAAATTTAGGATCACTTCATATAAACACCCTCAATTGATATCTTCCTTCACAAAGAGAAAAACTTCTTCCTTTAGTTGTAGGTATCTTTTGGTGTTTTATGTTCTTTAATACTTATACCAGGCTAGACGTTTATACTATTCCACCCACAAAATCTACCTACATACCTTAATTAAATCAAATATATGAATAAGTTTTTGTTAAGTTCGATCTCTTCTTAGTAACATACTATCTCAATATCAAGCACCATGAGTAGGGATGCAATTTACTTAGACTCAAATCCATTTTCTCATGTAAGATGACAAAGAATTCATTAAAAGGTAACCTCATCCCACATCTAAACCTATCGTGGTAGACACTTACCCTTATAGGTTTGCTAAAACAAACTTTTTTATTGGTTTGCGGTTTGACAATTCTTATGTATGGAGGAATGTTATGCTCTAACTGCATGTCATCTATGTTCACTTTGAACCTGAACTTATACTTCTCAACACAACCCTCTATAAGATAAGGACATGGTTCAAGGGCACATGCTAATCACCCACAAAGCTTAACTCTTCACTTATCATTATAACCTATATTGAACCACTGCAAACTTTGCCCTAGATGAGACATTTGAACTAGGGGTGGAATAATCACTGCTAGATCTACTTCACTCAAACATTTATATCTATAAAATTGAAAGGACTTGAAATCCTAGGTATATACTAAGCCTGCAGATCTACCTTCAACAAGGATAAGTTCACTAGTTTAACTAGAAATTCTTAAACAACATATCTATTGTAAATCAGAAGTTAAGATTTGTTAGAACAAGTAAATTGAAAGGGAATTTGGAAAAGTGGAATGGAAGAGGAATTTGGAAAAGTGGAATGGAAGAGGACCTGGAGGATAAGAATCTTTCTATTATAAGCTTTACTTGCTTTTTAGCTTAGTTTACAATGTGGGACTCGTCCATTATTTATAGAAGTCACATGAGAGTTCTATATTTAACTCCCACCTACTTACAGTTAATACTTTTTTTTAAAATTCCATTATTTAATATAAAATCTGCTATTTATAGGAGTCACATAAGAGTTCTATATTTAACTCCCACCTACTTACATTTAATATTTTTTTCAAACTTCCATCATTTAATATAATATCCACCTAGCTTCTAACCATTAGATAATTCTAGATACAAGATTATAGATAATGGGCCAAAATGTGGATCATAGGCTACGACGATAATAAATTAAGAGTTAAACACTTTTAGGCCTAAAAATCTAGTTTATTTTTCTATCATTATCCTTTAGACTTGATTTTTGTGTGACTCTAAGCACACCTCTTAATCTCTCAAAATCTCTTTTCTTGAATGGCCTAGTAAGGATATCAACAACCTGTTCTCCAAATCTTGCAAACTGCAACTAAACTTCCTTTTTTATAGTGCATTCCTTTATAAAATGTTAGTGTGTATCTATATATTTGCTTCTTTCATGAAAGACTAAATTCTTTCCAAAGCTAGTGCATATTTGTTCTCAATATAGATCATTGTTGCTTTTTTTAATGCCATGTTGAGCTCCTTTATTAAACTACTTAGCCATAGTGCATGACAAACATAAGCAGTGGCTATAACACATTCAACTTCACAAGTGGATAGTGTAACAAATGGTTGCTTTTTGACCTTCAAATGAATTCTAAATTTTCTATAAAGAATAGAAAATTGCTAAGACTCTTATGATCATCAATGTTTCTGGCTCAATCACTATCCTATATCCAATTAGCTTAAACTCATTAATATGAGTATAGAGGATCCCATAATCTAGATTGCCTTTGATATAGCATAAGATTCTTTTAGCAACATCCAAATGAGTTATTTTGGAAGTTTTCATAAAGTGACTTATAAGTCTAACACCAAAGAGTATATCTATTCTTATGCAGGTGAGAAAAACTTCCAACTAGAATTTTATAGAGTGTTGAATTCATCATTTTCCTTCATCTTTCATAGATAACTTTGATGCATATTCTACAGGTGTAGTGATTGGTTTGCAATTTTTCATAAATGAATTTCTTAAGTGTTTCTATGGCATATCTTTCTTGTGAAATAAAAGTTCTTTCAACCATTTGTTTTACTTTAATATCAAGATAGTAGCTCATAAGGCCAATGTCAGTCATTTCATATTCCCTAATCATTGTCTTCTTGAATTCTAGAAACATCTTTGGATTATTACTAATGAATATTAAATCATCCACATACGAGCACACAAGTAATATATCTCCTTTGTTATGCTTGGAGTAGAGATAAAACTTATAAGAGCCCTTTGAGATATTATTTTTTGAAATTAGCTATTTATACAATTGTACCAATCTTTTGTGGCTTGATTTAAGCCATAAATAAGCTTTTTTAACTTGAGTACTTTATCTCTTTGTCTCTTTTCTTCATATCTCATCAGTTGCTCATGTAGCCTTCTTTTTCAAGATATCCATTTAAGAATGCAGATTTTATGTCCATTTGATAGATTTTTCACTTATTTTGTATTGCTAGAGAGATGATAAGTCTTATAGTTTCCAAGAGAGCTACAGGAGCAAACACCTCGTCACAATCAACCCTGACCTTTTGATTGTAGCTTTTAGCCACCAATCTTATCTTATATCTCTCAACTTCTCCTTTGGCATTTCTCTTTCATTTATAGACCTATTTTGTGCTAATTGTCTTGTGTCTTTTGTGAAGTGATGCTAGCTCACACGTGTCATTCTTTTTTATTGCCTTGATCTCTTTGTTTATAACTTCTAACCATCTTTTATCTTTTGTTGCTCCTTAAAAGTTTATAAGCTAACAATCAATAAATAGACAAAGGAGGTTAAATTGATTGTTTAAATTTTCAGTGACCTCGTAAATTTCTTCTATACTTCAGTAGTGTTGGGCCTTTTCATTAAGAACTCGAGCTTGATGATATTTGTTGTCTTTTTTTTATTGACTAAGACAACCTAGCTCAGGTATCACTTTGTTGGAATAAAAATATTGGAAAAAGAATTTGAAGAAATGAAGTGAAAGAGCGCTTGGAAGAAAGGAATCTTTATATTATAAGCTCTTCTTATTTTTTTCGGCTTAGCTTACAATATGAGACTCATATCCTATTTATAAAAGTCATGGGAGAGTTTTAGATTCAACTGTCAACAACTTACATTTAATATTTTTTCCAACTTTTATCATCATCATCATCACACCCAGTTCGAATCCCGCATCAAAGCGGGGTCTGGAAAAGTCTGATATTACACAGTCTTACCCCTACATAGTAGAGACGTTGTTTTCGGTAGACTCATATGTAAATGTGACAATGAAAAAGTTACGCAGGTTAAAAGAGTAATATGTAAAACTGATGTGCTAAAAGATTAGGTAAATAAAATTAAAATAAATAAGTAAATAAATAAAATAAAATAGAACCAAAAAAGAATACCTGATATGGTACCTAGATCTGCAAATACCTAATAAGCTGCAAAGCACTGCTCTTCCTGTCTCTAGTTATGCTAAGAGTCCTTGCTCAGAAGCCTTGTGAGTATGACAATCCTACGGTATCAGATGGCCACGCGGGACCTTTCCCCATACACTTGTGCTGAAAAGCCAAGTAGTATGATAGAAAGACTTGTCCATGAATCGCAACTAGAAAAGACATATTGAACACTGGGTTTGGACTTCCTAAGAGGTAAATACGACTTGCGAGCGTTATAGTAAACGGCTCCTAATAACTTACTCAACTGTTTTGCTGAACTTTAAAGGGTATCCTTTACCCTTATCCGAGCAAGCCAGAATTTTCTATTTCTGGCCAATTCCTCAGTAAGGGCCAACTCTGTCATACCTTTCTTGATCACTTCCCTCCAGTTCTTGTATGGCCTCCCTTTTCTCCTTTTGTAGTCACTAAGGGGTTTTTCTCACAGCGTCGCACCAGAGTATTAGAGTGCCTCTTGCTCACATGCCCAAATTATTTAAACCTGGTCTCTCTCAACTTGTCGACAATACTAGCCACCTGTAGTCTATCTCTCGCCACCCGATTCCGAACCTGATCTCTTATGGTAATGTCACACATCCATCGAAGCATATGCATCCTTGTTACAACAACTGTCTTGTATGTCTATGTTTAGCAGGCCAACATTTTGCCCCGTATAGCATGGTTGGTCGAATCACCATTCTATAAAATTTCCCTTTGAGCTTTAAAGGAATCTTTTTATCACATAAGACCCCTGATGTGCTTCTCCATTTGATCCACCTAGATCTGATACGATGGACTATATCAACATTGATATTACCGTCACCATGAATGATGGACTCGAGGTATTTCAAACTCGATTTTTATGGTATGATGTCAGTACCAATTGCTACCGCCATCTCATGGACCATTTGGCTTCCTGAAAAGTTGCATTCTAAATACTCTGCCTTAGTTTTGCTCATTTAAAAACCTTTTGACTCTAACATTTCTCTCCAACATTCTAACTTGAAATTGACCCTTCCCTGGTCTCATCCACAAGGACAATATCGTCAGCAATTACATACACTAAGGTATCTCTCCTTGAATATATTTGGTAAGCTCATATAACACTAATGCCAACAAAACAGGGCTTAAGGCAGAGCCTTGGTGTAGTCCAATACCAATAGAGAACGTTTTCGTGTCGCCTCCTATCGTCGTTACGCTAGTCATTGCTCCTTCATACGTATTCCTAATTACGCATATATAAGTCATAGGAATTTTCTTTGCCTCCAAACACCTCTATAATATTTTCCTAGAAACTATGTCATATGCCTTCTCCAAATCAATAAAAACTATATATAAATCTCGTTTTCGTTCCCTGTAGCATTTCATTAGCCTACGGAGGAGATGTATCGCTTCTGTCGTGGACCTAGCAGGTATAAATCTAAATTGGTTGGCCGATATAGAAGCTACTCTCTGGACACTCTTTTCAATTACCTTCTCCCACAGCTTCATGGTGTGACTTATTATTTTGGTGCCTCTATAGTTGTGACAATATTGGATGTCCCCTTTGGCCTTGTATAATGGGATCAACCTACTCAATCTCCATTCATCTGGTATTTTGGCTGACTCTAAGATCACATTAAAAAGCTGAACTAACCACTCAATACCGACAACACCTATTCTCTTTCATACCTTTATAGGGATCTCATCCGACCGTACTGCCCTTTTGCTTCTCATCTTCTAGCTTTTATCATTTAGTATAAAATCCACGTAACTCACCATTAGATTATTCTAAATAGTAAAATTTAAATAGTGGGTTAAATTGTGGGCCATAAACTATAAAGATAATAGATTAAGATTTCAAATTTTTGGATGTAAAAATAAAATTTATTTTTCTAACAAGATTAAGCCAAAGAGAATGACAACAAAGGGTTTTATAAGAAACAATCACAGACCAGACTTTAATAAACAGTATGAAACAAAAACATGAACGCTCCATAGTTTGAGAATTCTTACCAATATTGAATATGCCTATAGCCTAACAAGTGACAAGTATGAATCATTTTTTTAAAAAATGTTTTAACGAGCTTATACTTTGTAGTGAGGTTGTCACTGTAAGGGGAACAAATCTTATGTTTCCATAAATCAGTTTTTACTCTGTTTCATTAAATTTCATTCATACATTGATCTGGGGTCTAACAAATGATAGGATAAAATTAAACGACACAAGATTAGAATATCATAAACGACATAGAGGATTTCAGGTGCACCGGTAGAACATCCTTTCGTACAAATCAAAGATTTAATAACATGCTTAGGTTGAATTCAAAATGTCGGCTTAAAGCCTAGTTAAGGCCTAATCATACAAAATAGTAGATATCTTTGTGCAGGAAACAAAAAAAAAAAGAGTTCATACACCAAGGAAATACGCTAAATGGTGACACAGGACGCAATCCCGTATTTCTTCGAACCACCATATAAATATTTATGGTTCCTAATTATGGTGTCACTTTTCATCCTTTTATTAAATGCACTCTCTCTCTCTCTTTTTAACTTGATCATTGAAAGTCTAAAGGCAAAAAGCACTTCAACATTTGATTTTACAAGTACGTCGACAGAAGTTCCACAAACCAGAGTTAAGACTATATTCTAATTCATTTTTTCAAGTTTAATTTCGGACACTTGAATCTAAACCCAAAACTTGAAAAGTCAGACCCACCAAAATTATACTATATCACGTTACATCTCTCCAAATAAGTTAGTTACGAAGGCTACTCTACTCCAAGATTCCAAAAAATGTCCAATAAAGGCAGGAGTAAGTACACTTCCAGCTTAGATAAAGAGATACATATACGAAAATTACTTAAATGCTGGAAAAAGGACGATCTTTAAGCGGTCACTCATTAAATGTGATCAACATAAATGTGCATGCGACTATTTCTCATAGTATTAGAACGAAAGAACGGTGATCGGAACCTAGCGCGGCTGATCCATTTGGAATATATGGGACAAGCAGTAAGGTGCAAGACGGAGAGAGCAAGTCCATTTGCCTTTGGATCTATTATTCTCGTCAATCCATTGCTGCCTCCCATCTTCTTTTCTTTTTTCCGCTTATCCCTTTCTCTACTTAACATACAAAGCTGATTGATATTGTCAATTATCATGAGGAAGTGATCATGATTCGACTTCCCCTCCTGTAACATTTGTTATTGTTTGGAAGAACAAATTGGGCCAAACACATCGCTGTGCCTTTCAAACATGCATATATACTTAACAATTTGCTGTCCAATCGGTTATTTGTGAGCCTGAACCCTTAAAGGGGTTTGATCAAATGCACATGTAGGAATTAGGCAACAAATAATCAAAAACCACTTATCTGTCACATTTCCCTCCAGCTGTGATCTAAGATATATATGTGTGTCCAATCAACCGAAAACGATACATTCCAATCAGTGTAAGGACAAAACACTATTATCGATAGTTTAGTGTAGCAGACAGTAAGTGTCCTTAGTCTGAATATGGCGAGTTGAATCTGCAATCCGTAGTGCCAAGTTAAGCTGACCTTGACCTTGACCTCCTGTTTTCCAGTTCACAAAATGTAGCAGCAAGGGCTATCGCCTGAATGTGGTAAGCTGAAGGCTACTGCTACTAGTTAACTTGATCTTGACTTCATGTTTACCAGTTTACTACATCGCTCTTCGTATGAAGCTGGAACAAGTTTAAGCAGTAACAAAGTGAGGATGATACCAATACTGAAGAGAGAACAAAACCCATTAGACGTCATCTTTACAACTAATAAATTAGATTCCAGCTGAGCAATTTTTATTGAGCATTAATTCAAGTAGCTCAACACCAGAAACATATTAATCTAAGTTTTCTAACATTAAGTATGGCACAAATTTTTATAGTCTAACTAATCGTGCTTTGAACCTGTCACAATAAGTCAACTGAAACTCCATTCATTGATATTGTCCAACATGTAAAAAGACATGAAGGACTTACGTTCAGTTTGCCTTGACAATAGTGGAACATGAGAAGAAGTCTTTTTCACTAGTTTGCTTGACGTGCTTGCACCTGAAAAGTCAAAGAAAAGGAGGATTAACAAAAGAAAATGGAACCATGTGGTGGTTTTAAGAAATCAAGGGAATAACTTTCTGTACAATTTGGTAGATGCAAATAGCTAAGAAAAGCCTCATGGAAGATAGCAGCTTGTAGCAGGTACATTCGGCATTCATTATCCAAGTGAACACGTACAGCTTGCAAAGCATCTGAGCAAAATTCAGCAACGTAAGTTATAAAATCCATCAAAATATTGCAACTGAATTTGACCACTGGTTCCGGTAATCATTAAGGTAGATGGGAAATGAAGTGTTAAGGATGACTGGTATTGCTGTATGGAACTCCTCAGTGCAAATGAAGTAATTTCATTATGAAAAGTTTGCTTGATGGCAGTTACGAGAAATTTTAGCTGTGTTGTACAAAATAGTGAAACCTATTTGTGTGCCAATAGAAGAACCAATTTCCAAGAACATACGGCTGGCAGATGATGAGGCATAAGGCATTTTGGTATAAAGACGTCTCCTTGGAAAATGAAAGTAAAATTGAATGCAGATGCATGTTAACTTGCATCCTCCCTCGTCATAAAACTGAAGATAAAAATATAAAATAAAGAATTGAAGTTCAGTTCTCCCTGTAATAGTATTTCATGTATTCAAAATAGACCAAAGACAACCGTGGAAAAACGGCAAAAGATAAAGAGAAAAGGAGCCATATGGATGAATGCATTTCAAGTACCTAATGAACATTTAAACTTCAGGCCTTCAAATTCACACGACTGAAGAACCAATGGAATATCTGGAGCCATGTGGTACTGGGGTTTCCTTGGTGTTTGACGAATATCTAATAGTGCATCTATCACCTAGTATTTGAGTTAAATGTTAGCTTTTCCACATACTAAAAAGTGCACCGTAGATTGAATACTAAATTGGTGCATTATAGGACACTGAAGAACATTAATAGCTGATTCGCATAGTTAAACCATCAATAGTCCTTCAATGTTACAGCAGAAATGAATAGAGCCATTGGCTGATTAGTGGGGAAAATCAAGATAAAAAATTCAAACTAATGAACTCTCCTTATTTAATAATGCTATCAAGATGCAAAGAAAATTGTCCTGCAATTGTAACATCAGAAGGCCAGAATCAAAAAGCTGTCATTTCCAATAGAAGTTCTGTGGATATTGAAAGCAAAGCTATGGAATGAGCATACATATTAACCCAATCATCTGACTTACTTCATGCATTTAAAGTTAAAGTGGAATACATATTAACCCAATCATCTGACTTACTTCATGCATTTAAAGTGGAAGTTCATCTAAGAGCATGCGTGTACTTCTTGCATCACCTACAGTAAAATTCTCTCTGGCCATTCGCCCAAGCTCATATTCAGGAAATGAACTATTAAGAGCAAGAAAGTATCCCCACCAAATTAAAATGTAGAGGGAACAAAGAATAGTTGTCTGTGCAGAACTCTTTATCGTAAAAAACTAAAAATTGAAAACATAATACAAAAGCACACTTTCAAGATCCTCTGGTACGCACATCAGGAGATTCAAGACCTTGGCCTATCATAAATAGCACTGCAACCATGCACCGGACTTGATGCCAAAGGAAAGCTCTGCCCTTAATTTTTATTGCATAAAGTTGGTTGTCTCCAATTCTGTAAAAAATTTATGCTCAAGTTGCAATAATTGAACCACACATTCAAAGACAGGAAAATTTTTGTTCAATAGATGGCAATAACTCTTGCAATCTAAAAACAACAAAATAATGTGAATCATGTAGGATAACTACAAAATTCTCTTGGATTCGCACTTGAAAGATACATTGTAGGTTGTAATGGAATGGGTATGGAATTGAAAAATGTAGTGTAAAATGCAAGCAGGATTATGCAAGTATGGATATGATTTAAACTTGAGTAAGCTACATAAATTATAATGCTAATGAACAATCAAATAAAAAAACTAATGAAGTACTGCAACAATACTACACAACTTATTACTTGCTACCAAACTTAACTTTTAATTTTTTTATTGCTTCATCGGAAACATTCAATATCAGTGGAGTCTCTGTATGGAGGCTCATAAGGGTGTATGAGATAATGCATGTCGTCCATATTCCTATTCATTTTCTTTTTTCTTCACCCTCTTGTATTCCACATTAAGATGACGTAAAACAATTCAAGATCTACAGGAAGCCATCGGGAATCCACCATAGATCTAAAATTGCTATTAACTTACGAAGCAGGACAATGTTTTATGAACAAGTAATTACTACAAGACATGCTTTATTGCAGCCAGTCACAAAATGGAGACAAGCATGAAGAGAATATACTTTTATAAACAAAGAGGCAAGAGAACAGACTTTTGCACACAAAACAAGAAAATTTGAGTTTTAACCTCTGATCACATGGATTGATTTCAAATAAGGATATGCTTCGCTTATAATTATGAACATTTGCCACATCCATCTTACAGAAATTTCTGAAGTCATGTTCCCCAATAAATTTCTGACCTGCTATCTCCATATCCTGATGAATGAAAAATGAAACAAGAAATACTGAATGCATCAGCACTATGCAAGTATCATCAAACCAATTAAATATCTGTAAGAAATAACTGCACACCAAAATATTCAAGGAGTCACTCCAAAATAAATATTTATACTCCCTTTGCAAACAGCTGAACCTGCATTAACAGACAGAAAGGAACACATATTAGCAACATCAATTACCAACACAACTTGAAGGAGACACTTTATTAAGCTGCTTAGAAGAACCTTGCACTGAAATCATTTGGAACAGGACACCAGCCTATAATTCGAATATCACTTGGGAGGGCTCGATTCAACACTCTCACATAATCAATTTCTCCTTCTGAGCAAAGATAACAACATGGTGATTGTGTGAGTTTTGGCAACAAACTTGAGACTTTTTGCACATTTTACATTACTTCAACAATATTTTAGCGTAATTATTAATCTGGAAATTTCATTATGATCTTTAATAACATATAAACGAATGTTAGTCAATCTAGTAATTAGATCCTCTTAGTGAATCCATGTACTTGGTATCATGCGATTGATCTAATTCATATTCCAACAAGGAAACTGGCAAATCAAGTGATTTAATTAAATATACTTGGTAACACATATATTGCTAAATTGCTCATAAGAGGAATGAGTGAATTTCGCATTTTCAGAAAAGACAATTCTTCGAAACAAAAGAAGCCTTACAAAAATCAAAGTCATCTACTCTAATCGATTACACACAGAGGAAGATCTTGGCTAACCATTTTGGTCTTCTAAATTAGTTTCCTCTGACTTTTCATTGCCTGTATCAACCCTTCTGAGCTTCGAACGTAAAAATAAAGAAATGACCTGCATTAAAGATTTATGATGCTCCAAAATTCAGGTGCATCATCCTCGAAATAGGCTTTAAAATGTATTATCAATAAAGCAAACAGAGATGTCAAGAATTAGTTCATTAAACAAAAAACCATTATTTTCCTTTCCATGTAGAATTGAAATTCAATTCTTTTCTTTAATTTGTCTTTCCTTTTCCTTTTCAAGTTTTGGTGGCTGAGCTTATGCTTGTCATGGTTATTTATACCATATTGATAGCCAATGATTTTCAATGCAAGAGACTTGGATTTAAAATTTCCTTTCAATTTCAAGTAGGGAGACAATGTATTATAGTGAAGGTTGTTCTGTTTGTTATAAAAAATATATACTCGTATTCTAGCATCTTCTTGGTAATTTCTCTTACTCATGCCAATTGCAGGCGATATTGCAGCTACAAGTAGGCCTCTTGTCCTTTGATTTATTTCAAATTTAGTAAAAGAAAATACTAACAACACCAGATGAGAGAAGAGAGCACAGAGTTCATACTTCTATCTCCATCAAACTATTGTGTCTTACTAAGTAATGGTTCCATCATTTTAGGCAAGTCAGACACTACTCTACTCACTTGGAAAAAACAAGAAAGCATGGAGAGATTTTAGTTTCCGGTTATGTGTTGGCCTCTAATAAGCTATAGGGAACTCCAAAGTAATGGAAAAGGGACAAAGCTCTGGTGTTTCTAGCCATTTATCATCTTTGAATCAATAATGCTTCTACCATCTAGGAAAGATCAGTTGTTACAAATTCCACTTGGATTGATGGATACTGAGATACAGTTCTCATTAGGAGAATAATGGCCACAAAAACATAAGTGAGGGAACGGATGTATCTGTTCATACGCTTTAGACAGGTCTGGTTTAGAAGAAAAAATAAAAGAAATAGTCGAGTCTCCCTAAGAGAGGTCTGGTTTAGAAGAAAAACATAAAAGAAATACTCAAATCTCCCTGAGAAAATTGCTGATGTAGAATTCCCTTAAATTTGGGCTATAACCTCCAAAGCAACTATATCTTAAGCTATTCCTATGTCAGGTAGGGGCAGCAATTCTCCTCCCATTGAAGCCACACCAGTTCCGCCTCTTAGAAATAGACAATTTCCACCTCCAGCTTCTCAACATCCCACAAGTAGTTCACTAACGCTACGTTTGGTTGCTGTCCCCAGTATCTGGAGACGGAACGGAACAGGACGGAACGAAACAAAAGCTGGAGACAGTGAGGTGTTTGGTTGTGGTGGACAGAACAGAAATTTCTGTCTC
>JANZXP010000003.1:21891618-21902936 GCA_027576715.1 Erythroxylum flavicans
AAACAATCAGGAGGCACAGGATTAAGTTGTTTTGTCAACTGTCCCCACTCACGGGGACAGTAACCAAACACTGCGTAAGAGGTACCACTCTGCTTTAAAGACTAAGAAGTTGGGTCCCCATCATATACCGACATCTCCAACTTTCAATCCTTGAAATGTCAGCATCCCTAGGTGTTGTTTGGGTTTCTCTAGAAAGAGTTTCCATCGCCTGCAATTGAATCCTCCACTTGAATGGCGATTGCACGAGTCCCACTCGACACCCCCAAGGCCACATTCTTCCTCGTTGATTGTTAGCTCTTATCAAGAGTGCTAAGGGCTTCGTCCATTTTTTGGCTTAACATGAGCATCAAGGTGTCCTGATTGCTGAGTTTATTTTCAATAAAGGGAATTTTTTCCTCCATATTGCCCATTAATGTTACCAGCATTACCCTCAGAGGTGGTGTAGCAACTCTGACACCAAAATGGTGGGCACCAGTTGTAACTCAATATAACTATGGTAAGAATCAATAAAGTAAATTAGCAGTAGAGGAACAAAAATGGAGGGAATGCTTGTCGATGTATTGATGAGATAGAAAAGGGAACAAAATGGCAGCTTTCGAGATGCGTTTCTCTCCAAGGAAATAACCAAACTATTCCAAATGCATCCCCCTTAAATATGCCCTACCCTAATATAAACCCAATAACTCTGACATTCCTCTATCAAAGACGACACATCATACTTTTGGAAACATACCACAAAACAAAATAGCATACTCAATACGCATGTCAATTCTCACTTCATCAACATTCCTTATTGATCCTCAAGCTCACTCACTTTCAACCTTACTCTATCATGCTCTTCTTCTTTTTGCTATATGTGAATTTGACTGGAGGCCTATCACATACCTAGCTTTAGGCAAGGACTATTATGACAATGTTTGGAAATCTATATCATTATTCCTTCCCATTCATCATAGGTGGGACACAGAACAACTCCATGGCTGATGACCATCAAAAGCCATTATTCCTTCCCATTCATCATAGGTGGGACACAGAACAACTCCATGGCTGATGACCATCAAAAGCCTTTATTGCAATTTTTGGAAGGCTGAAGCTCAAGTTCTCATATTGGGAAATTTAGTGAAGTATATAAGTTTATCATTTTATGACAAAAAGGTGAAAATGATATGCAAACAGGGATTTTATTGTCTTATGATAAAAATGAACATTCTTCCACGATGAGCACATCATTATTGATGTTGATTATCAATATGCAAATATTAGGTTGTTTTGTTGCAAATTTCAAAGCATCAATTACCAAGTAAGCAATAGAACTGTAACAAACAAAACTAGTGGTAAATCTCCCAAACGAACATGGGGTTTATCTTTTCTCTTTTGGATTAACCAACTTACTTGACCAACAGCAGAAACTCCCTTGTCCGTCCTACCACATCGTGAATATTGTATTTCTTTCTTTTCACCAAGTAAAAGCCTTGTCTTTTCCAAAGCTTTGAAAATCTCAGACTGCAAGAGACACAGAATTTAAGAAAGAAATAAATTTGTAGAGTTGGTTTTGAAATGTTTAAATAATTTAATTTATCTACCTTCTTAGATGTTATTAAATTAATGACATACTTTTAGAAGTAATTAAAATAATAAAATGAAATAATAAAATATATATTTACTTACCATATATTAAAATTTTCTTGTATTTTGAATATTTTTTATATTTATTAAACTAATATAAAAATAAATTTGTTTTCTAAAATAGTTTTTACAATTTAAAAATAAGATTTCAATTTATTAATGCAATATAGATCTTTTACAAATATAGATCTATTAATACAATATAGATCCTAAAGAAAAATAACGTGTCTTAAATAAAATGGTAAAGGAAAAGTTTAGGTCCCATTGAGATTTGAACTCGGGTTACTAGATTCAAAGTCTAATGTCCTAACCACTGCAAATTTATTTCTTATGAAAGTCAACAATTAACAAACCTATATCTGATCTTCTAAATAGTCTAAGTTTATAGACTTAAAAAGCTTTCTTGTTGATCATCTATCAACCTCGGCCATGTATTATCCAAGGATAGTGAAATGTTCATTTCCATCCTTTAAATAATACCTATGGTTTGAACCATGAAACAAAAGTCCTACATGATAACTAAACAACAAAAGTACCTCAATGGTTGGGTCCATTTGTGCCTCTGAAGCAAAACCATAAAACCTGAAACAAGTTAAATTTGGATACACTATAGTAGACTATTATGAGTAGTAAATGGCTTCCTATATATGCTCATGGAAAAGAATAAGGGGAAATCAGGTTAGGATCAACCTCATAATGCATCGATTTGCATCAACAATTGAAAACTTTTAAATATAAAAAAGGTGAACTTGTGTCAGTTTTTGTTCTTTAGCAATTTATAAGGGATACCTAAACTTTACTTTTGTGGATGACAAGGTATGCAACTTCGAGACCTATACTCTGAATACATAAAATTAATAAACAGAGTTCAATTATGTACCTTTGACCAAAGTACATGACCTTTAAAGCAACATGTCTCTTCAAATGATGTTTCATTATCCTTGTTTCATAATCTGTACGAAAAGGTAAAATCACAAGCTGGATTAATAAAAATGATAGATCAGCGTAGGAAACCTTGTAATTCTTAATACAAAACCAAATATTAGATCATATTATATATTTCAATAATAATTGAGCTTTAACATGTATCAAACTTGGCTAGAATAAAAACAGAAAATTCCACAGGAAGCCTTTAAACGGGCACAACCCATTGAGTGCAGCACAAGAGAGTGTCATCAACGTACGTTAAACACTATTATGTTTTGTATGATGCATTGATATACCATTGCCAAGATATGCATCCAAAAGAGTAAATTTGATGTACCTCCACCTACTATGATCTTCAACAGAGGTGATTCATCATTTTCACTTCTCAAGTTTCAGTTTCTGATGTAAATTAATCTCACAAAGTACAAGTGCAAACGAAGAACGATAACCTAGTAGTAAACTGAAATGAGTTCACATCATCAGCAAGAAAAAGAGAACAAATTACAGAAATTTAAAACTAGTGGAATGCCATCAATTCAATATGGAAACAGTTAATGACAAACTGGCTATCAGATTTCAAAACATGAAAAAATAGCTATCGCTTTCTAAGAATATATCTTGGGCCAAATTTAAAAGTTAAAACCTCAAAACAAACCCGGTTTTGTCGAAATTTTCTCCTCTTTTTAGGCCTCACCTATTGAATTTACTTTTCCTGTCTCCTCCATTGAACTTTTGTATTGCGGAGCAAACTCATGAAGCTTTTCCCCCAGCTGCAAGACAAATTAGTAGTGTTTACTAGGAAGCTTAACTGAAGAAGCAAACTAAACAAGGGGGTGGGGAAAAAAACCTAAATAGTACACTTCAAGAAGAAAACAAATATAAGCAAACCTCATTACAGCGGCACTTGGAGAGTCTCAAGGATAACCTAGCATTCTCACACTCCAGTTCCTGAATGCAATCAACCAGTAAATGAGCTATCGGTTTCACTTGGAACACGAAAGGCAAAAAAGCAGAAATATCCCATACGTGCCTTGACTCGGTTTTGCAGAGAAGCTATCTGGGTTCTTAAGTCCATCACCACTTCGTCTTCTACTAATAGTGACATGGTCCGTTGGCCTTAGTTGTTTCCCTTCCGTGGCAATAAGATAGTCCTGTGGGCAGTCACTTTAGTAATTCAAGGTTGACAAGTCTTCCTTTGCTCTACCGCATTTTTATTTTTCTTTTTTAATTTATTAACAAATTCTGTTTGATTAATTTTTCAAAATTTATAAAAACCATAAAACTTGATTTTGATTTTCTATTTTAGTTTTCTTGTTATAATCTGATTTATTATTAATTACGTGTATTCCACCTTCCTCACATAAAATTTTTGTTGTCGAAGAAATGTTAGGTTAACGTTAGTTTTCTGTGACATTTAGTTTTCAACTATTAGGCGTGTTTTCTTTAGATGTTTGATCGTCTTCCTCGTTTGAAGGAAAATGGGTCTTAGGCTTGCTTGATCGTCTTCTCCGTTTTTGCTTGTTTTCCATATTTTGGCTTTTTATTCTCTGTTGTGTTTTACTCCTACCTCTGTTGTGCGTTTGGCTTCTATTGGTGTTGCGTTTTCTTCTTGTCTTTTTTTATAACGTATTTCTTTAGATCTAGGTTTTAGTTGTCTTGCGTATTCCTTTGTGGGTGTTCCTTAGATCTGGTGAGTATCAAGATTAGATTTTTAAATATATTTGTTCTTGATTTTACCAAGATGTGAGCTTTTTGTTTTGGCATATAGATGTTCTTGATCTTCTCCCTGTTAGTCCCATTTTGTATAGCAATTCATGTTCTAAGCGTTGAAGGTCGGAGTTTCCCTGTGCTCAACAACTTCATGACTTCTTCTGTTCGTGATCTTTCTGGTACTTTCTTAAAGAACTAGATTGAGTTTGAGTTGTTTATTATTTCTGTTTGGTTGGATTCATGGTCTATAATTGCTTGTTCAAAGTTCTTCATATTTGGGCATTTTATATAGATAAACTTTCATAAGTTAGATATTTTTAAACTTAGCTAGGCAGAGTCCTAGTGAGACTCCAGTGACAGTTGAATTAATAAACACGAATATATTTCCGAGAGTCAGTATCAACTTTTTCAACTCTTATGGCTCAAATTCATAATACCTAAATTGATTTTAATGTCGCCACTGTAGGTTGAGCTTGGGCATATGTAGGTCTGTTTTCTTCATAACATGCTATTTGGTTTTTAGCTTAAAGTAACACACTAGCCTTTAGTTATTAGGATACAACAACTGCTGGTTGTCCCTTTAGGGGATACCCAATAAAATTGAAATGCTACAGAGCAGATTAGCAGGGCCCATGTCCAAGGATGATACGTACATCTCAAGAAAGGGTGAGAAGAGCTTTGCAACATATCAGATATTAGCAAAATTTTGCAGCATATCAGGTATCTCTATCCTACTATTTTCTTAATAATTTTATCTTTTAAACTTACATCTCCTAAATAAAGTTTGGTGGTTTTTCTTTAAGTGATATTATTCTATTTTACTTATTTATTATTATTTTATTCTAATTGTTTATTTATTTATTATGTATCTAGTTATTTTATCACATGTTTATTTATTTATTTTAAAAAATCTTCTTTTCACATTTGCATATCTATTTTTACGTTTTTAATCTTTTGACTTGCATCATTTGTTCATTGTCACATTTGCATGTGGGTTTATCGAAAACAGCCTCTCTATTATATAGGAGTAAGGCTGCGTACTATCAGACCTCTTTAGATCCCGCTTTGTTGCAGAATTTCAAACTGGGTGATGATGACGACGACGACGACGACGACGACGTGTATTATTTAAATATTTAATTAATTATATATTATTTAATTATTTAATGTTAATTATTAATGAAAATTGACTAAGATAATTTGATTATTTATTTTGATTTTTATTTAAATAATTAATTTTAAATTTCGGAAAATATTTTTGGACATTTTAATAAATATATTTTAAATTTATTAAATTCCTTAAAATACATAAATTTCAAAATCTTAAAATAATTATTTATAATTTTTTTCAAAAATCAAATATTTAATTATAAATAATGACGATAATCCCATATATAAAGACAAGAGGACCCAATATAACAATATGTATCATCACTTGGTAATTATCTAACTAAGCTATAGATTATAGACTAAAGATCAAACAACACAGGTCATCATCTCCATTAGAGAAGTGATACCATATTTACTTTATTCCCTTATATCCACCGTCATATAGCAGTCTAAAGTTTGAAACATCTTGTAGTATCATTATAGAGCAATTGTTCCCTTATTCAAAAAGGTACATTCCTCCTAGATTTTTTGCATGGAGTTTTAAACACCCTTGAAGCATTTGATGTTCCTTTCCTTCCATATCTTGTAGATACAAGTGCCAAAACAAATCAGGAGCACGATCCAATCAGCTTGTAACATTACTTTGTCTTTTTTGTAGCCACCCAAGATAAGTTAATAATTTACAACAGCTCTATCAAAATGGAAAAGGTCCCTGACATAATTCCAAATACCTGGTGAGAACAACACTCGAAAAGCAGATGTTTAGTGGATTATGGGCCTGTATAGTATAACGAACATATACTATTTAGATTAATAAACCTCAGTCTATCCTTTGTTGTATGCATTCTTCGTTTAACCATTAATCATTAATTGAAGAAAAAATAGTTTCCGGATTTGAAAATAATCAAAATAAATATCTATTTAGAATAAGAATTTAGTTTATTTATGAATCAATGAATTTAGTCTAATTTAATTTTTTCAAAGAATTAGAAATATTATTTTAGATTATGAAAATCAATAACTTGAATCAAATGAAGCTTGATGTTCTATGCATATAATTTGATTATGAATGCATAAGTTGTATAATTTATTTATATATTGGATACATGTTAAATTGTATATTTTATATGTGTGATATTTTACATGCAATTTTATATTTGATGAGATGAATGAAATTAAATCCCTCATGCAAATTTTAAGTACATGTTGAGAACGTGATTGTTGCCTTTCATTGTTATAAGAATAAACCAAACTTCTATTTATTGTAAGCTTGTTGAGCAAACTCAAGGTCTCATTAACCCTGAATATGTTTGGTCTTATCGCAATAGGTTCTACTTAACTAAATTTGTGTAATTTGGATGAGTAAGTTCATGATCATATGAATTTAGAGGCAGGGCTAGGAATAACATACAAGATACGTTTTGGCAAGAGTTTTGACATAACAGATCTAGGAGTCATATGAGATGTGATTGATAAAGTTGAATGGGATCCTAGCCCATTAGAAAGATTAAAGTAATCTTTTCGAATAGTAGTGAGGGCTATTATTTCGAGTAAAATAGTGAGAATAACCAAATACATGATTAAAGTCCTAATCTCATTTGGTAATCATGCCACATAATTAATTACTTGCTTTTCTTATATGTATATTTTGTTCTGAGTGGAATTTACCTTGTTTAGTATAGCTGATAGTAATTTAATGAACTAAATTTCTTAGACATAGGTAATATTTGAGAAGAGTCCTCAAAGTTAGAAAAGAAGAATTGTATACCATTATGCAATTTTTTTATAATCCCTACGAGGATTTGGTGACAAAGTTTTATCGATGTGTCAAAATTATATAAATGACAAAATGTATTAACATTTTAAGTTGACTGATGTCTCGTGAACTTTGATAACAACATGTAAGACATATGTCAACACTATAATAGCAAGATGCAAGAGGTTGCATTGAGTAGTGCTAAAAAGTATAGTGCCTTGATGAAATTATTTAACTTAATTTAGCATACTAAAAGCATAAACATGGGCATCAATTAAAAGGCTTTGCTATAGTATGATAATAGTTGTCATAAGAAGAAATTGATTACATGACTTTTCTTTCTTATATGTGATATCATAGAGATCATATGTATTTCTAGTTCAAGCTTATGAGTATTTGATACTGAATTTAGATTCAATATTGTTATAATGTTCAAAGCATGATACGAAATAGATTGTTAAGTAAAAGTAGTTAATCCAAGTTTATATAAATAATTTGTATATGTTGGATCGAAGGAGACTTCTGCTTAATATAAATGGAAAGAATAAAAATTTAGATAACTGAAATTATCATTTTATGCCATGTTGGTTAAATCAACATAATGAGAATCATAAAGTTACATATAAGGATATATGTATCCTTTTAATTGTGAATCGTATGAAACTTATGAAACTTGTCAGGTTGAAAAATAACCAAATCAACTTTTGGTGAAAGGATGATAATGATATTGAATTGTTATATTTAAATATGTGATGTGTTGGATGGAATAACAATTCATAAAAGGATAATACTTATATTTCATTACATTACTAATGACTTTATATGATATAGTTAAATGCATTAAATGAAATGTTGATTTAAATTTTTGAAAAGTTCAGATTATTTAAATCTAAATAGAAATTAAGCATTGAAACTACTGAACCGGTTTGGTGAGATCGTTGTGGTGAGTTTTAAATTTTCAGTTATCTATAGAGAATGTGATTCTCTAGTGAATACCTTCACAACAAAATTTCATAGGAGTATAGATTTATGTAAGAAATAAAATACAATATGAAATATTGTATGATACAATATTATTTCTATAGCTATGCCTAGTACATTAACTTATCTTCTATAGTTCCAATTGAATCAATTAGCAAGATTTCATGTTAGATATGAAACGTTAAGTCTTAAACGAGTCAAAGCTAATGATTTAGGAATGTGATGCTTAGTTAAAGCATATATTATCCATTAAGTTTAGAATTAATAAAATGTTATGAGATATCCAAAAGGTTGGATATAATCTTACAGACCTATTAAACAAAATTTTTTGTTTAAATGTATACTTATAAGAGAATGGTTCTCAAAATAAGTAGTAGGGGTAAGATGAAATTTGAAAGGTTCAAATTTCATGACAATACATCCAATTAGAACTAGTACCTTTATTATAAGATTCACTTTCATAATCAATTCAAAGGGTTTATTTTAGAGGTGATTGTGAATTTATCATGTCTACAAGAAGGTCGGTGGGAGTATAGTTGTCCTCTTCAGAGGGAATATGTGGAGATATATTGCTCATAGAAAACAATGATTCTAATTTTTAATTGTTGAAAATATAATTGTCAAAAAACAACTCTTATTGGATATTGAAAAGTAACAACTTAATTCCAGAAATTAGATTTATTGAGAAAATTTGGAAGTTGTTCACCTATACTACGTCCAAAGTACATAGATAATGTACTAAATCTGTTTAACATTTGAGATATCATATATACTTGTCAAATATTAAAGATATCCATCAATCTATATATGAGTTGATATTTGAGTTCAAGGTCATATTTACTTTAAAAGTAAATCATAACTAAAGTTTGTTTTACTTAGAACAATATCATTTTAATATTAAAAAGGTTTTAATGTAGCAATGGTTACTAATTAAGCCATGTTACATTTTTCATTTAGTGGAAATGATTAATTGGATCGATAAATTTTTTTAATGAACTTGATATAGTTCCTTGCATTATTTAAGACAATAATCTACTATAAAATATTTGAGCCATTGTGCATGCACAAAGAGCTAAGGTCTCAGCAAAGATCTATAGATGTAGTTAGGCATTTTTTCTTAATTATGATGATAATTAAGATAAAACTTGTAAGTTTTAAGCAAGTGCTCACTATAGAGAATCTTGTAGAATTTTCTCATTAAGCCATTGTCTAGCAGTAGCATAATTTTCATATGGTGATATGGTATAAGATATTTAAACAATTGGCTTATTCCAAGTGGGAGATTGTTAATTTATGTCCTATAGTCAATTGATTGGTTGTAGTTTAGTGACAAACTAATTTAAAGTCACCCGTTATCTTGTACATGTTTAGATGCATATGATAAAGTCCATAAGATAGTTATACATTACAAATGAAATTATAATGAGATTGTAATTATAAGATTCATATTGCTTTTATGTATTACTCTAAATTATTCCTAGTAATTGTTCTATTAAGACTAGACATTAATAGAACATAAAAAGGCTATCCCATGTTATTTTTTTCCTTATGAAGGAAGTAGTTGATCTTATAGGCTGAAGTATAGAGATATTTAAACAAATATGTGGGTGATTGTTAGAGAACAAATTCATTGAACTACTCTGATATGAGAAATTCATTTGAAACATTACTTGTATATCTATGAAAATTCTCATTGTGATGATTGTATAAGTGATCCTTTGACTTGTGATCTCCAAAGTTATCATGTACAAGAACTGTTATGTTTTGATACTTCTTATGACCTATTCAAATCATAGGTCGTTCAATTGGTAGTCATTGGATGTAGCATGAACTATATGGAGGTAGTTGTGTAATCAAGATATGATTCATCATCCTAAAGTAATTAGGGAGAATATTCTATTGTTCTCGATTAGTATTAATTCAAAAAATCCTTGGCCAAGATAGAATGACGTTTGTAAATAATTTATAAATGTTATTAATTGAATCAATAGCAAATGACAGAGAACTAATATGATTAGACTAAAAAAAAGTATATATTAATTTCGTTCTCTATCTAATCGAAATATTATATGATGAAATGATTGAATTATACGAAAAAATCATGCATAAAAAGGTTAGTCAAAACCACTTTGACATTCCTAAATATTTAGGTGGTTATGATGTATTGCTAGACGCCAATCTTGATTTATAAATATAAATTGTTTAATTGAAGAATTAAAGATAAATTAAAAGGATTTTTAATTTATCTAATTCTAATTATGAATTAAAATTTCTCATTATAATCATTGTCAACATAGTTGGGAACCTTATGTGTCACACATAACGAACTAATTGAAAAGAGCAAAGATATTTTAATCAAGTTGGACTTGATTGTAAAGTTTGAGAAACTTTATGATTAAACATGAGATATTTAATAATTAAGGATCAACATGAGATAGTGGATTTTATGTGGTTATAATTGATATTTAATTAGAATTATTTGTAATTTTAATTAAAATTAGAATTAAAATACTAAATCGTCTAAAATTTATTATAAATAGGCTTAAGCTCTAATAGAGATAGAACTTCTTATTGAACCCTCTCTGTAAAAGTTATAAAGTTCTCTTAACTTGTTTTGTTGATACCATTAGAGACTGGATACTTATGCGGTTACGATGATTGAGATGAACTATTTTCATAAACAATTCAAAGGATACGACAAGAAATAATCAAGCTTCATAGTAAGGTACAAATTAGGATTCATGCTTTGTTATGATTTATGTGTTAATCATTTTATAAAATTAAATAATATTGGTCTTTAGGATATCAAAATACAAAAAAAAAAGTACTTATTCGGCTATGATCAAGATTGGATTCCGTCTCGGTTTCCTAGTAGACTTTATTCTGGATGTGCCTTTCGCTAAAAACCAATTTGTGCATAGGGTGGTTAGATTCTTTGTTTTGTTTCAGCAATACATAGTTTACAAAATGAGACTTCTTATGAAGTTGGTAAGCATCTATAAAGTATAATAATCATACCAAAGCTTATGAAAGTAAGCATAGGAAAATGAGAGTTTAGGAGAGAGGATTTTGAGAATCTTGAGAAGTTGAGATCACGATCGACACATAATTTAAAAAAAAAAGATAAAAGTCACTACACCAAAATAAAGAGTTTTTAGACACTTATGCCTAGACACATTTAATAAGTGTCTTAAATAATCTAAAAATT
>JANZXP010000003.1:21903036-21920282 GCA_027576715.1 Erythroxylum flavicans
CAGATAAATATTTTAGACTAATTTGTAAATTTTATTATAATAATAAATATGTGATTACTTTATTATAATTTATTAAATTTTATTATAATAATATTTGCGTGATCTTAAAAACGATGCACAAAGCAAATTATAAGCTTATTTTTTTACTCAAAAATGGTGGAATTTTTCGACGTAAAAAAGTGTCTCAAAGTAAAAAATATCGACAGAGAAAAGCATCTAAAAGCTTACACAAAGTGTCTAAAAATAACATTTATGTGTCTAAAACTATCGTCGAAAATGTATATTTTCGACGCATCTATGTGTAAATAGATTTTCGAGACTTAGATTTTCGACGCTTAGATGTGTAAAAAATTTATATTTTTCGACGCTTTAATGCGTAAAAAATTTATATTTTTTTTACGAATTTATGTGTCTAAGAAAACTGTCGAAAACAATTTTTGTGACACTTGTTTTTTTTACGCTTTATAAAGCGTCTAAAATTATTTTTAAGACACAAAAAAGCGTCTAAAAACTCCACCTTTTGTGTCATTAAATTTCATATTTTGTTGTAGTGAGTGAGCTTATCAGGATGTAAGATATGAATCAATAAAGTATATTTAAGAAATGTAGGGTATAAATGATGGTGCTGAATTGTTGCATTTAGTTATTCATTTTCTCTACTAGTAATTCTTAGGAATGCGATAGAAAAGACTGAAAAACTGAACACGCCAAACGTAAAATCTTATTGAATTTAGTTTGAATATTTAATTTTAGATATAATATAATTGTTCTGAATGTTAAAAACATTTTAAAACTAATAGTAATGAAATGAAACAAACTATAAACTCTTATTAGGTTCAAAAGTTTTTATTTAAAGTTATTCCCATTATTTTAATCAATGTTGTGGCTAATTGTATTGGAACTTTGGAATTTCATTAAAATAAACTAATTTCGATGTAAATATAAAAAAGAGTTCTATAAATAGTTAGTAGTTGAATTCGGTTATAACCAGCGTAGAATAGCATGAATAAAAAATTTCAGTTACACCGCAAGCTTTCCGGACCATTTCCCGTTTCAAAAGGCACGGCAAAAGGCACTCTCAGCTGTTGGATTAGTAACTTCTCTAACTATTACTTTCTGACTACTAGTCCCCTTTTCACCTCTTCTCTATTTCAATGAAGCCCAAACAGTGTAATCTTTTCATTTCTCCTCCACACAATTAACACCCATAATTTGCACGTCTTCAATTTTGAAAGCTTTGATCGCCGGCCAGCTCTGGCGAGTACTCATACCTTTAAAGGTTAGCATGCTTAGCTTGGTCGTTTGTTCTTTTCGAGTCATGTTCAAGTAAAAATTTCTTAATCCTACTTGTATGAATTTGGATGGGATGATCGATATAATGCCCTTTGACAATGTGTACATCTATTAACCATCTTATATTAGGAATTGAACATTAAATCAGGACTAATAGTGATAATTTTTAACGTTTATGTTCGTTTGTCTAGCTGGGATTGCTGATTAGGTTTAACCATATGAGTTGCTCTATTTCATGGGAAACATTGTTTTTCGAAAATACTTCAACAAATTAGCAAGGATCATTCCATTCCAACTGCCTTAATGGTTGGATGAAGTCATGCACACTCCAAGAATTACTACAGTCGATATGCTTCAAATTTTCTTTTATGTATATATATATTTCAATATACTTCAACTGTAAGGGTATTTTTATAAAAAGCCCTAGTCACGATAGATGTGTGAATATGATTTTGTGGCCCTCTCATATTTGTAGTATATTCACTAATTACAAACAATATTAGGTTTACAATAGTTTACACTTCACATTAATGTAATATAATAGAAGGATTTGGATGTCAAGAAAAGAAAAGGTGGTAGAGCCTCGACCTTCAGATAGTAAATATTACCTAGTTTGATTTATTACTATAAAATAATTTACGACATATAAAAAGATATCATCTATATTATCGAGACTCATATGCGTAGCAAATATTTGGTAAAGATATGGAGTTTGAATTTCCTTTAAGGATCAATTTAATATATATTTTAATTAGGGTCCTTTTATAATATGAGTATTGTATTTCCTGAGGTCTTGTACGGTAATACGTAGGAAAGAGAATATAATATTTATTCTCCAACTTTTACTTTTTTGGTTATTAGGAATACATAAAACAGGGAATAAAACTATAATGAATTTTAAACTATTGTAGAGTTTTATTCTTAAGGGAGACGTAGCTATAAGCTGAAGTCAAATATTAAAAAATAAGAGATAAGAAAATATTATCATAATTATATTAATTATTAGCAAAATATGTTATCATCAAAATTATAAAGGAGGATCTTTTATGTTAATTTCTTTAGCAATTGAAATTTCTATTCTTATCATAAAAACAATTTATAATTATTTAAAATTAATAATTTTATAATCATTAAATTCTTTTGATTAATTATTTATAAGATACAAAGTATTTTATTAATTAATTATAAAATAAATCATATAATAACTAAATATGAATAACAATTTTTCTAATTATCATTTTTAATATTTGATACTAAATACTAGCATAACTATTAACTTTGTTTAGTCTCATATAATCAATAATTTTATTCTTATTTTTATTCCGATTTGCTTTGTATTGTTGTTCCTATTTTTTATTTTAATTCTTTCGTTACTGAGAACTTATTGTCATAGTTACACATTTTTCCCGTTAACTAATCTGAACAAATGTTGGTTTACAATGTCCTGCTAAAATATGTATAAATTTTCATTTATTATTTATACAGTTCCGTCAAGAGAAATAGCATTGTCAATGGCAGATCTGAAGAAGTACAAATTCATGCTGCTGATCAACATATATGTCTCTGAGGACTAGTGATTAAGTTTTGGAGTCAAAAGCGTAATTGCAATGGAGTACAGTGATGGATTTGTATCGAAAGAGCATCGAGAGCTTGCAAGATCTGCTTCAGAGAGTGCAGATCCGTTATCCGTTTATCCGTTAGAGCTCTCATTGTCGCCAAAATCTAAAAGAATGTCAAATTCACCAAAGTCGCCAAGGTCCCCAGATGGTCAGGGAAAGAACGGAACAAGCACAGGAAGTCCAGGCAAGGGAAGTTCTCTTAAGCATGATAGACATGCACATTCTCAGATAGATGGACGACCAAAAAAGGGTAAGTCTCTTGCTAGAGAGTTAACATGCTAAGTGCCTTAAAATACTTATATTAAGAACACAACGAAAAAATTTTATGATAATGCTATTTAGTAGTATATATATTAAATTTTGATAATAAATTTTATCTAAAAAAATGGTCTAAAAAAACTTTTAATGACCATGTTGATCTATCTGACAGGTGGCTCAGGAGGTAAGGGTACATGGGGAGGACTACTTGATACAGATGACTTCTTCTGTTTAGATCCTAATGACCCAAACTATGATAGCAGTGCGGTGGGCAAAAATTTAAGAAAGATTCTTAATTTAATGCTATTTATTTATTTACTTCCTAAAATCATAATTTGAATGGCTGCTTACGATTGTAGGAATGTAATGATGTTGGTACGACAAATGCGGATTTCGATGATTATAAAAAGAAGACGACAATCATAGTGGAGGAATATTTCACAAACGATGATATAGTCTCGACTACTAATGAATTAAGGGATCTCGGAATGCCCGGATATCATTACTATTTGGTGAAGAAACTGATTTCTATGGCTATGGACCGACATGATAGAGAGAAAGAAATGGCTGCTGTGTTGTTATCATCTATATATGTTGATATAATTGATCCCGCCCAAGTTTACAAAGGCTTTGAGAAATTAGTGCAATCAGCCGACGACTTAATTGTAGATATACCAGACATTGTTGATGTCCTCGCATTATTCATAGCTAGAGCTGTAGTTGATGACATACTCCCACCAGCCTTTCTGAAAAAACAAAAGGCGTTTTTAGCTGCTGACTCAAAAGGTTTGGAAGCCCTACAAAGATCTGAAAAATGTTATCTAGCAGCTCCTCTTCATACAGAAATTATTGAACGACGATGGGGAGGCAACAAGAATAGAACGGTCGAGGATGTAAAGGCTAAGATAAACAATTTGTTGATAGAATATGTAGCTAGTGGTGACAAGAAGGAGGCTTTTAGGTGCATCAAGGATTTAAAAGTACCTTTCTTTCACCACGAAATAATTAAAAGAGCTCTTCTAATGGCCATGGATAGGCAACAAGCTGAAGGAAGACTACTTGATTTGATGAAAGAAGCTAGTGAAGAAGGCTTGATTAATTCTAGCCAAATAATAAAAGGGTTTGGTCGAATGATTGACGTCATAGATGACTTGTCACTTGACATTCCAAATGCTCGGTGGTTGCTACAGTGCTTGATCTCCGAGGCAGCATCCGAAGGTTGGTTAAGTGCTTCATCTCTGAAGTCAGTGTCTTCAGCATCAAGAAAGCAAGATATTAAGGATAATGATATTAAAGTTTTCAAAATGAAGGCTGAATCTATCATCAAGGAGTATTTCTTGACAGGAGATATTTCTGAGGTCAACAGTTGTCTTGAATCAGAAAACAATATTTGTTCATCAGAATTAAACGCTATCTTTGTTAAAAGACTTATCACTTTGTCAATGGATCGCAAGAACAGGGAGAAAGAAATGGCTTCTGTTCTACTGTCATCTTTGTGTTTCGCAACAGAGGATTTCATGAACGGGTTCCATATGTTGATAGACTCTGCAGAAGACACTGCCTTGGATCATCCAATTGTTGTCGAGGATCTTGCAATGTTCTTATCTAGAGCAGTGATTGATGAAGTATTAGCCCCTCAGCACTTGCAGGAACTTGAAAATCAATTTTTGGGTGGGAACAAAGTCATCCAAATGGCAAAGTCATTGCTTAAGGCTCGGCTTTCTGGGGAGCGAATTTTAAGGTGTTGGGGTGGTGGAGGAAATGGCAAGCATGGATGGGCATTAGAGGATGTTAAAGACAAAATTGGAAAGCTATTAGAAGAATTTGAGTCAGGAGGGGATGTCAAGGAAGCCAGTCATTGCATAAAGGAGTTGGGGATGCCGTTCTTTCACCATGAGATCATTAAAAAAGTTTTAATAGCAATCATTGAGAAGAAGAATGAAAAGTTATGGGGTTTGCTTGATCGATGTTTTTGCAGTGGCCTTATAACCCAATACCAAATGACCAAAGGCTTTGAGAGAGTAGCAGAATCTCTAGATGACTTAATTCTGGATGTGCCTTACGCTGAAAACCAATTTGTGCATTATGTTGAAAGAGCAAAACTTGCAGGGTGGTTAGATTCTTTGTTTTGGTTCCACAAGTCAAGAAACAGTTTAGAAAATGGGACTCGCTTATGAAATTAAGCATCTAATATAAACTATACCATCACTTAACCCTATATTGTTGTCATTAATGGTCGACTTGTACAAAAGAAAAAAGGTACCTAATTATTGAATTACTTGTTAGCTCGTGGGATGCCGAAACCACTCTCTGAAAACTATATATAGTACGGCCAAAAACAAGAGAACAGACGTTTTCTTGTACAATTGTTGTAGATTTTTTTTTCAATTTTCATTTTATTCCTCAATTTGATGTCCTAGAAACATTTTGTTCTTAAGATAAGAATTGATGATATTGCTAATTTTAATAGAATAATTACGGTATTCCTTTATGCATGGCAGCATTAGCGATTTTATAATTTTCGTCGGACTCTATGTCATAGCTCATGCATTTTGTTGCTTTTGCTCTTCAACTTTCTACTGTAAAAATTGTGTTCTTGTCTTCATTCCAGTTCATGACAAAGCTTACGCCACTATATATACTTAATTGTTTTAATTATTCATTAGCTTCTCTGCTGTCATGTAGTATCTGGTATTATAATCTTTATTATTTTATCATTGAAGAAAACTTAAGAGGAAATTAATAAGATGAAACAAAACTTCTCTTCTCGGTTATAATATGCCAATAGTTTCATACATAAGGATTAAGTTGGTTCATGTCACTACAATAGAAACGGCTACGAAAAAATTAGCGACGATATATTCGTCGCCAAAAACGTCGCCAAATTCTCGTATTTGAATACTATAGGCAACATTTTTCCCTAATCGTCGCTAATAATTTTTGCCTACGCTTTATTTTTGTAGCAAAAAAACTATTAACGAGGTTTAGGGAAATTGTCACAAATAAATTTTGGCTATGCTTAGTTTTCGTAATTAAGGATTATTAACTACATTTTTAGACCAGAAATATAGCTAAAATTGAAAACGTGGCTAAAAAGTTTTATCTTGAAAACGTAGCAGAATATTTTTAGCTACTTTTTGTAAAATTTAGTCAAATTTTTAATATACATTTTAACTAAATGTTATACCATGTTAATTATAATTATTTGTGACATTTTTAATTCATATTATTGTTTATAATATTTAGATTTTTTGTTATTAATTTATTATAAAAATATAATAAAAATAATTGATAATTTGAAGCATTGCATATAAAAATAAAATATTATTAAATTTGATCATGTACAAGATTTTACTTAAAACTTCAAAAATACTTATATACAAAAAAAATATAGAGATTAGTTTATAAGATACAATACAAATCACTCAGCCTCGTTTTTATCATCATTGCTTTCATAATCCAGGCAAGCATTTTTTTGAGGTACTTATCATATTTGGCCAACTTTTTTTGAGTATGTTGTAATTCAACCTTAAGTATCCTGTTTTTCTCTTCAAGACGTTCAACATATGTTAATCTTAATGAGGATGAAACAATTGACTTAGCGTCAAACTCAAGACCTTTGATATATCCAGATTGTGCACCAAGTACCTTGTTACAAATGTCTTCTACATTTATCTCATTTCCTTCAGATATTGATGTTTGCAGCAACTCTTTCATCTTATTCTAAAATTAAAAAAACAAAATCAATATTCAATGCAAATATTATTATTTAGTACTACATAAATAAATAAACTTAAAATTTAAACAATTTTATCACACTTTTATCTATGTAGTTCATTCTCACTCTATTTTATGGAAAAAAAATCAATGCACAAGAAATAATATAGTGTTTATTGATATAATTATAACTTGTAAACAAAGATCTTACATATTTATTTTGTAGGACAACAAATGGTTTTGAGCCTTAGTTGTTAGGAGTTTTCATTTTTCCTCTATTTATCTTGATTTTCTCACATTTTTCCTAAATAAAGAAAAACAGATAGTCATTAAATCATCTAACAAGATTAATGGAAGCAAATGTGAAGGGAAAGTAAACAAACCTGAACATTGAAAGAGACTCAATAATCACATAAATTATTCCAATTTTCTAGAGACATCCATTCCTGAACATGTCTCCTTGTCTTTGCATCAGAAAGAAAAGATTTGTAATACTAATGTAGCTTATAATGACGATCCATAGTCCTTTGTTTTAACAATGAAGTGACACAATTTGAAACATCAGGATTGTAGATATCGACAATATTCAATTTCCTCTGTGTACAATAACTAAAAGTGTAATTAATCTTAAAATAAGAAAAACAATATTGCATAGAGTTAAATAAATTAAATTTTTACTAAAACTTTATCCAAAGCATTCTCAAACAAGTTGTCTTGCTTCAAGTCCTTAGCATACTTTAGGCAAGGTAATTCTATCTAAGGATTTATAAATTTTTAAAACGAGATTATTGCTAGCTAAATTTATATTTACACTTAAAATCATTGTCAATAATATTTAATTTGATTTTTATGAATATGATATTAATTTGTATTATTTATTTCCATTTTTTTTACTTTATTGCAGTTATTTATATAATGATATATGAATGTACACATAATAGTTGTAATTAATATAATGATTTATGCATACATAGAACAACCTTTGGAGAGAAAACACCTATCCTATAATAAGCACTGTTAACAAGCATGGTCAAAAAGACAATGTACCCCCCACAAATACCAATAAAGCATAAAAACGACAATGATCTTGTAAGTAACAGACAAGGTAATCTATCTATGCCATATAAATAAGGTCAATAAATCCTTCCCAATTGAAAGAGCCTCCATATGCTTCCCAAATAGGGCTAAACTATCAAAGGTGATCTTTTTCTCCGAGCTGGTCAAGTTGCCAGGTATGGGTTTCTTTGTCTTGCTTCTTACCTTTTCTTCTTCTTTTTACCTTTGGTCGTTGTTCTTACATCCATTTTCTGTTTTATTTCTGCATCTTAGTGATTACCTATCGTTGACCTTACTGTTTCTATACTTCATTATGTTTTGAAGACTAGATTCAAGAAATTCAAGAAATCTATAGCTTGCTCCAAATGTAAAAAATTGCTTTGTTTATTATTGATGTAATTTTGTCATATCTCCATTATTTCTCTTTTAGAATTGGTGAAACTTCAATTCCTTTTGATATAGAAGGATTGGTGGAACTGCAGTAGAATTTTAAGACTCTTCTAACTTGCACTTCCATTTTTAAAAAAAGTATGTGAACCTTTATTTATAGGGATTTAAGGGATTTTTAAATATCGTTCAAGTGTCAAGTGTCATTGCGTAATTGACTATACGATTCTTTTGTTTTTTATTTAAATCCCATTCACTTTTGAAATCAATTGTAAATTATACTAGGTGAAGCCTATAACTAGACGAGGCAATGAAACTTTTTCTAATTAAAATTTTTGGATCACCGTTTGATAAGCCATCCATTCACTTCGAGATTATTTTAAGACAAATCTACATATAATAGAAAATAAAGTAGTTACCTCAACAATATTTACTAATATTCCCCGAGTACTTAAGTCGACCACTCATTTCAGAATAGGTGCCAATATATTATGAATTTATTTTTTATCTAAAAGATCTATATTATGGTATTTAAAGAATTTTTTATCCTTTTATTAAATATAGTCCTATAATTATATTCTCTTCATTTTTATCTTATGTTAGTATTTAAAACAGAATGAAGTACAAAAATACTGATCTAGAATAGTACATACAAAGTTAACATTCTCAACCTTGTTATATAAAGTAGTCTTAGTTAATAGATCACAAAATTTGGGATTGTAGAATATTAGAACATTTAAATAAGAAGTTTTTTATTCTTAAAGATGTTAGATCACTTATTAATTTGTGTCATCTACTTTGGGTTTTATTTATCTTTAACAATGACTAGCAACCATAGAATGTGCTTATACAGGGGATTTTTAGATGGACAAAAAAATAAAGTTTTAATGATTTTGCTTCTTTTGTGAATATTTTTTTAATTGTATATAACTTCATATAATTTTTCGTTTCCTTATTAAAGTGTACACTCTGCTTCTATATTGATTATATTTATGATTTTTTTCTTTTTATTGAATTTTCAGAATAAAACTGTCAACATGAATGTCGATGTGGCAACTAGTTTCTGATGATAGAAATAAGCTTCGATGGGAGGAATGTAGCAAAATTCTCCCTAATGAAGAACAAATTGATGCACAACAAATCTCCTCATCAAAAACTGATCACCTCTTGCCTGTAATGGTCGATCTTCTTCTTTAAAGTTTTTGTTATCATCCGAATCAACTCTCTTTGTTTATTATCTATATCTCATTTTCTATTTGGAAGCTATTAGATGAACGTCTGATTGTATATACTATATGTTTTGTAAATCTTTCTCGAATCTTTAAGAGAATGTAGATGGAAACAGAGATGGTGGCAATGTCCCGATGGTCCATACAGGATTAGGAAAATTAATTGTTTTGGAACAATCATCAATTGCAAAAATTATGTCTGTTCATTGTGACGATGATGGAGTCATTCAATCGGGTGTGATTATGTTCTAATTTGGGTTCCTTATACAGTTTGATTAGATTTGATTGCTCTATACTATTTGTTCCTTAGGTGAAACGCATGGTACGTGCATTTCATATAATTTAGTGATCCATACTATATCTGAGAAATCATTAACTACATCTTTTGCTAGTTTAGTTAAATCCAAGAAGTTGTTGGAGAGAGTGTCAATAAACCAACTATTGTTGGAAGATCTTTCACTACTTCAATTGATGCCTTCGAATGTATAAGAAGTCTTCTAGGGAATTCAGACATAGGAAACTCCTTTACCTTATCTTTCGAGTCTCGTGTCACTTAGCATTTGGAAAAATAATTATTTATTTTTCTTTTCGAAGGTATAGGCGTGAAACTTTATTTATTGTTTTGTCTATAAGAACTCTTAAACTTCTAGTTAAAATCTTGTATTACTTATCATATATCATTATATTATATTACTTACCATATATTAATATTTATTATTTTTTTGGTAAGAATCATATATCATTATATTAAAAACTTCATGTTAAAACTATTTGATGACATCATATTAAATGGTTTTTTGGATGAGGAAGTTTATATGCAACAACCAAGAGGGTATGAAATGGCCGGTTAAGAAAATAAAGTGTACAAGTTAAGAAAAGCTCTTTATGGCTTAAAGCAAGCTCCAAAGTCCTAGTATGCGAGGATTAATGGCTTCTTCAATACTTTTGGATTTGTTAGAAGTTCTAGTGAGTCTACTCTTTATTTTAATACTAAAGCTGATGATGTTTTGCAGGTATGTCTTTATATTGATGATCTCATTTACACTAGTAATAATGCTGTCATAATGAATGAGTTTAAAAATTCTATGGTGCATGAATATGAGATGACAGATTTTGGGTTAATGAGTTATTTTCTTAGACTTGAAGTGAAGCAAAGTGATGAGGGAATTTTCATTTCACAAGAAAAATATACTAAAGATCTTCTTAAGAAGTACAAGCTGCAAGAATGTAATCTAGTGAAGACCCCAATGATTACAAATTAGAAGCTTAGTTTGAATGAAGGTGAAGAGAAGGTTTATGCTCAAAATTATAGAAGCTTATTTGGAAGTTTGTTATATCCTACTAACACCAGACCTGATATCTCATTTACTACTAGTGTTCTATGAAGGTTTATGCAAAGTTCAAGTATTCAACACTTTGGATCTACTAAGAGGGTGTTGAGATACTTGAAGGGGAGGAGCTCATTTGGTATTTTTTATGCCAAAACTGATGATTTTAGTTTGTTTGCTTTTTTTACAGTGATTGGGTAGGTTCAATTGATGGTTAAAGGAGCACCATATGTTATATTTTTACAATGGGTTCTGGTGCTATTTCATGGAGTTTAAGGAAACAACTATCTACTACATTATCATCTTCTGAGGTTGAGTATATAGCTGTCACTTCAGCTGCATGTCACGCTACATGGCTAAGAAGAATTTTGGATGACATGAAATAACCACAAGTGGAAGCCACAACCTTTTTTTGTGATAATCAATCAACATTTGCAATGACCAAAAATCCAATATTTCATAAACGCACAAGACATATTGAAACTAGGCATCACTTTATCAAGGAGCTTGTAGAAAAAGGGAGTGTTAAAGTTATCCATTGTGGTAAAAGTATTCAAGTGGCTGATATTTTCACTAAGTCACTTCCATTAGAAAAGTTCAAGAGTTTGAGAGAGCTGTTGGTGTTACTGATTTTTGCATTAAGGGGGAGTATGTTGGAAACTCATGCAAAAATTGTTTTACTGGTCTTTAAATTAAGCTGTTAGTTTGTTCCTATTCTTTAGGCTCAAGCTACTTTTTTAGAGATATGTTTCTAATCACGAGTAGTGGGGTAGTGGAATAGTGTGTCCTTGCTTTTTTGTTAAGTTATTATTTCTTTATTTCTTTTGTGTATAAAATGCTTTGATTAGATGAATGAAAATTGCGATAGTTCTACCCATTTTGTTCTTGCCTACAACATTTATGTTAAAAGTTCTCTTGCAGCTATTATATTTTCCAACAACCTACTCTCCAACATCTGATAACTATTATATTTTCTAACAGCGTATTCTCTAATAGACTCAGCTCTCTTTAAATGTTGATTTCATTGAAACTAAGTTGCTCACTTTGATTTGTCTCGAGAGCTTGCTAGTGTTGGAATAATAAAAAATTTAAAAAATGGTTAAAAAATTTATAAAATAGTATTTCGATAATAAATGACTTAGATAAATAATATTAAAATGAACTTGAATACAATCTTTAGATTTTTGGTATTATATTTTTGTCAGTGCACTGTCAGGGGTGTCAATGTCACTATAGCAGGGCAATTACATAATGACTAAACCAAAACACAAACCAAAGATTGACAATTAAAATTGTTCAATTAGGTTCTCAATAATTGAATTCTATTTTTTAATAAATATACTAGTATTACGAATTATATAATTTTTATACTATGTATTAAGAGCGTTTAATAAGAAAAGATTATATGAGCTAGTTGATATTTATTTATTTATTGATTATATTAATTTTTGGATCGAAGAAGAATAACCATCGCCTAATCTTGATTATAGTGAATTTTGAAAAGCGATTTAAAAAAATACATTTATTACAACAAATTAATTAATAATATCTATGGATCACTAATATTTTATTTTATACATATTTTAAAATAAAAAGTATAATATATTATAATAAAAATAATTTCATATATTATTAGTTTGTAATTTATTTAAATACAGTAGAAGTTGATGTAGATACATTTAAAAGTCTTTAAATAATGCTATAGAATTTAAAATTTTCGATGATGATAAAACACAATCTTCTTCAGAAACACAATTTTAGTTATTAACATTATTTTAATTTTTTATTTTAGATTTAATTTTTAGTTTGAATCATTAAATTTGTTATTAGTTTATTATACATTAGTAGATATTGATGCATTATTTTATTTTAAAATATTTTATTTAATATTATAGTTTTACTTCTTTTTTATTATATACTAGTTTTATAACTGTTTAATATTGGTTAAAATTTTAAACATCTTTTTTTACTGGTTTGATATTCAGTCTAGTTTTTACGGCAATAGTAAATACAACTATGAACTCAAGATTTTTGTAGTGATTTGGCTCTAATTTTGAATATATTACATTAAAAAATATATTTTGTCACTTTAAAATTACAATTCAAGTTATATGTCATATAATATAACAAAGGTAAATTCATTCTATTCTCTTATGAAGTTACTATTATTCTAACTCACATTTTGAATCTTCATTTAATCCTTTTTGTTTTTGTTGTGAATCGAGATCATTAAAATAATAAGGCAAATAAAAAAAAACTTGAACATAGGATCTTACATGGTTTAGTTTTAAGCTCCTTTCTATGAACAAAGGCGGAGTAGCAAAATTTCATTAAAGAGAAAAGACAATAATTACAAGGAGATAAAAAATCAAATTCAAAGCTCAAAAACACTAAAAAAATCTTAACTTTTAAGATACAAAATAAACTTAAATATTATTTATTATTTGGTGTGTAGAATTCCTGAAATGATTTGAAAATGGTTTCATAATCCTTTTATAGAATTAATGTCTTTTGCGTTTGAAAAGATAAATTAATGATCTTAAATATTTTAGATGATCAAGAATACGAGTGGCTAAATGTTTTGCTTTTTGGTGACCGAGTGTTATGCTTAATCTCCAAGTAGTGAGAATTGAAATCCCACTTCATAAATCTCTACCTTGTCTTTAGCTGTTATTAAAAGTTACTTCACTTTACCTTCTCCATATAGCCCAATTAAGGATATAAAGTGCTATAAATAGAACTCAAATCCAAACAAAGCTTAAACTTAGTTATTGGAAGAGACTTTACCAACATGTATGCATGATTGTCTTTAATACAAGTCTATTCTACCACAACATGTCTTTTTGAAATTATTTCTTGAATATAGCATATATGATGTCAATGTTCTTTGTTCTTCTATGAAACATTTAATCAAAGATAAAATATATATAGTACTTTAACTATTATAAAAGACAACTATGACCCTTGAATCCACACTAAGCTCATCATATAGGCCTTATAACCAAATGACCTCTTTGATTGCCTCAATCATTACCATATACTCTGCTTTGTTATAGACAATGCAAATAAGGCATGTAAGGTTGACTTCTAACTAATAACATAATTATCCAATCATAATACAAAACCTGTAGGTGGTCGCTTTTTTCTAATATCAATAACATAGTCTAAGTCAACATAACCAACTAAGCTTCTTTTGCTTCTTCCAAATTCTAAACAAGTATCAATTAAAGCTCACAAATATCTAAAAATCTATTTCCATATCTACCAATGCACTTTTCCATAGTTAGCCCTGTATATGTTCACTACAACATCAACATGTGAAATGTATGGATGTGTACATACTATGACATTTTGATCATGATTTTAATTAAGTTGATTCTGAGTCTCCCATGCTTCTTAGGTAAACAAATGTCATACCACTTTACTTTAGGCATCTTTTCTTTGTTCTCTAATCTCCATAGGAATTTCCTAAGCAACTTATTAATAGTTTTCATTATCTCCTTTAGAAGAGCTATGTGAGATCACCAATATATATAAAGATTATCCAGAAGTGATATTATGAGTTAAAGTCTTCCATTATAATATACAACTCTATTACACCAATTACTCAATCTTTAATAAATAAAATCAATGAGGGAAGTGAAATTAAAGAAGGAGAGTCTCTTGGTGGCTATAGTTGCCCCTAAGTTCTTGAAAGAAATTTACTTATTCTTAAAGCCCTTGGTGATGATTAGTGGTTTTGCAATGCCACTCGAACCAACTAAGATGCAAAAGGAACTTGGTTGGATTGAAGATGAAGCTTGATAAGGATTTAAATTACTATAATGAATTGATAAACACTTCCAAATATCTTACTAAAGCTCTACAAAGTAACAACAAATCAACTACAAAAGAGGGATTGAAAATGCCAATATTATTGAATTTGTAGTGAAATTTAAACTTAGGCACCTTAGTGATGTTTAGTTTAGTTAGTCTAGTGAGAATTTTCATGCTAAAGGAAAATAAGTAGGGAGACAAGGGTCTCCATATCTCAGGCCTCTAGTAGCTTAGATTAAATTTATAGATTCTCCATTAACTAAGATGGAAAAGGATACTAAAGACACATAATGTCTAATCTACTTAACAAACTTATAAAGGAAGCCTAAAGCTTCTATATAGCTAAATAAGAAGTTCTAATTTAGAGAGTTAAATGCTTTATTGAAGTCAATCTTTAATTCATAACTTATAATTTTCTTCCTTTTATCATAACTTCTAAATAATTCTTAATTAATCAAAACGTTTTCACTAATACTTTTTCCTTGTACATAAACACCTTGCAAGGATTGATAATTTCATTTAAAACACCTTCAATTTTATATGCAAAACTTAAAAATGACTTTGTAAATCACATTACATTATGAAATAGGTCTATAGTTATACAATGAGGTTGGATTTGCAAATTTAATAATGAGAAAAATATAACTTTTATTAAGCTCCTTTTAAAGATTCCCATTTTTAATGAATTCTAGCACTAGGTTGGTGACCATGTTTCCTATTAAATCTTTTATGCTTAAAAAAATAGTATTGTATCCATTAGGGTTAGGAGCTTTATCAGGTGCAATCTGAATGTAATTTTCTTGATTTCTTTTCTGATGATTTCCTTGACAAGATTAGCTCCAAGATTATCATGAAAAGAGATTAAATAAGCAACTTTTGAACTAATCAATTAAAGGGCCCACTACATATATACCTAATAAAGCATAGAAATTATTATAAGTTGTTTCCTTCAACAACTTTTGCTTATTTATGATTATTTTAAAAGGAAACTCTTTTGTTCATATCCCTTCTAGCTTGAATAACAATTGTGGAAGAATTTTGTATTCCTATCATTATCCTTTAACCGAGAAATCCTAAACTTTTTTAAAGAGTAATAATTCTTTAGAAAAGCTTTATAGTGTCTAAAAACTTAAACCTCAGAAGCCATATATTGTTTAAAAACTTTTTTCTTTTAATTTTTAAAATTTCATTGCTAAGAGAGTAGGAAATAAACAATGTAACTATATTATACACGTTATGCAGGAACCATAAACATAACCCCCTTATCACTTTCCCGTACTCGTATACTATTAAATATAATAAGACAATTAGGAGATTGTCAACTCCACATTTAAACTCATATAGACCATCTTTATTTTGCACCACCCATTTGCTTTTGTCCTTCATCTGCTTCCAGATAATTCCTCCAACTTTACTCTCTTGCATTCTCAAATATTTAGTTACTTATTCCTTTACTTATTGCTTGCAATTTGAATAGATTTATATAAACTGGGTCCACATTGCATGGAATAGTTAGTAAGTATTGTCGCCTTATTAGATAGATCCTCCCACTTAAATCTTTGACTTACTTATGCTTTTAGTTTTAGAATCTTCAGCTTTGTTGTTTGCTAGTTAGGAAGATTCATACTTGTAATTTGATAAATCATAACCACAACTAAAACTACACCTGTATGGATTAAAGGGTAAATGAAACTACACCTGTATGGATTAAAGGGTAAATGTCATTGCCTTATCCTATATAATCATTTTTATAATTATCTTTGTATGCTTATGACCTTGCTAGACACGTAAGTGGATTTACATTCCTTAGTTGATTCTCCATGCCCTCTGTATATCTCTAATAATTAATTTGCATCCCTATATAACATTAATTGTTCGCTAATATTTGCTAGTGTTAGGTCAAAGGTTGTATAAACTAGCTACTCCTTTTGTTTAAATTTTCTTGCATTTCTCTCACTTCATACATTATATAGACAATTCCCAATATCTATTACACAAGCTACTAAGGTTCCTTTGGGGAGCCCTTTAGTGTATTGGAGCCAAAGGAATATATCAAAGAAGCTTATCTTTTTTATAATCCAATTCATCACTTTTTTTCACCTTATTCCATATAATCTTAGAGAACTAATATAAAGAATGAATGTACCATATTCTCCAGTGTATTTCCATATAAGGCATAAATGTCTTAGGTGTGAAGGAACATAATTTAGTCTAATTTGTTAATCGTATTCCTAGCTGTAAGCCAGATTAGGAATGAGATTCTAGGAAGGATATTACAATTCCATACAATTTTAAACCAAGTCATTTGTTGTCCCCTTAGCCTTAGCCAATCCAAGCATCACTACAAGAAAATAGTGAATTACAGACGGAAATTACCGATGGAAAAAACAAATATACCGTCGGTATACCAAATTACCGACCGCAAAGGTTAACCGTCGGTAAAATCAACGGAAAAGTTACCGACCTTCTGATATGTTCCGTCGCTAAATTTACCGACCGGTGACATACCCGTATGTAAATTTAGCATCGGAATGTTTCTAATA
>JANZXP010000003.1:21932127-21977656 GCA_027576715.1 Erythroxylum flavicans
AATGAAAATACTTTTCAAAATTTAATCAAGAAAAATACTTTTTCTAAACATCAAGAAACTTATTATTCATAAAGAAACAATTAGAAATAAAATAATAATTCTCTACACAACTAAAATTAAGAATTAAATTTATCCCAATCAAATTGAAATAAATATATTTAATTAAGAAACAACTTTCGTAATTATTTAAGAAAACACTTTTCTAAATTTTAAGGAGTCTAATTAATTAATTTCAATCTATTTGAAACTAATTATCCTTATTTTATAAATTACTTTTCTAGTTAATTAATTTCAATCTAATTTAAAATAATTAATTATAATTTTAAAAACTACTTTTCCAAAATTAATTAGGAATCGATGTTATTATTAATCTTAATCATATTAAGATTAATAATTAATTTAAATTTTGGAATTGAATAGATAATTTAATTTAATTTAATAATCCAATCCCTTGAAAATTAAACTAAATTACAAATCATTCCTAACAAAATTAAGCATTGAAAACAAAATTTCAAAATTAGAAAAACACTTTTTTCAAATTTATTAGAAATATAAACTAATTTAATCTTCATTAAATTAATAATATAAAAGGTTTTTTAAAAAATAAAAATGGGAAATGCTAGCGTGTGCACGCGCCAGTCACCTCTCTAGGACATGTTACCGTCTTCTCCAGACCTTCATCCCTCTTGTTCAATTTAGTCTCAAACCCTAATGTTGCTAAGGATGAATCCAAAAAACTTTCGTCGTCTATCTTCCATGCTCCAACAACAGACACCAATGGGCATCTCCATGCCTTTTCCGTGTCTTTATTGATTATTCAACAAACAATCTAGAAAACATTATACATTTAACCAAAGAATATGACAAACCTATGAATTTTTGTAACCAACACAAATTCCAGAACCTACAATGCATCATTTGATTTTTCCAGAATCAACATTCACAAATAACACAAAGCAATCAAAACGCAACAACACCCATTACGCCTTCTCTACCCATCACTAGTGAGGAGATGCGTCTCACGGTTATCGCAGCCATTTCTCACCGTTGTCTATGTCTACTCACCTATTAAACTAGTGACTATCACCCCTCGTCATTGACGATTCGCCACTGCTATTGAGCGACTATCTCCCTTAACCAATGGTGATCTAGCCACTGACTCTGTCAACAATGGCGATGGAGGGCGCCTCACCAGTGGCGCAAGCCACTGGTGATTGTTCCATCTAGACAATACATAAAACTCAACCACAGACCACCAAAATTCGTAACACCTGAAAGCAACAATGCAAATGCAAACAGAACATGGAGCTAGCATTTTTAATTTTCAAGAAACCAGTGATCGCAACAACCATTGTTTTTCAAGAAAACAAAAGCACATCCAGAAATTGCAATTGTAAGCAGAATCAACAAACAATTGATTTTTTTTGGACACATAACTCCTAAACCAGAAAACATATATTCCAGTAACCAGATTCGCAGATGTAACCTAAAGTACCCATAAAAAGGAGAAGCAATTCTAGGGTTCAAAGTTTTTCTGGGTTTCAATTTCAAGAACAAAGCAAACCCTGCACTTAAAGCGAATTTTCGAAATGCAAACCCAAAATAAAGGAACAAATTTCCATGAATTTTCTTTTTAGGGTTCATTCAAGAATCAGATTTGATTTGGTTTTTCAATTCCAAATTTCGATCAATAACATATACATGTTTTAATCAAATTACAGAGTTAAAATCTAGCTCTGATACCACTGTTGAAAAATTGGGTCAGAATCTGATCCCGACCGTAGTGGATTAATTACGAAACTTTTTCGCAATCTTTGATTTCCCAAAAACCAAGATCTCTTTAATTCTATAAAATGATTAGCACAAATCATCATAAAGCGGAAACTTAATTCATACCTTATTTCGAAGCTTGATCTTTATCTTGTCGTATCCCTCGAACTATTCCTGAAATCGATCCGTTTCAACCACTGTAGTCGCACAAATGTCTGGCCTTTAACGATATCCACAAACTGAGTTGATAGAACTCTGTAACTTTTACAGAGAGGGTTAAGCAAAAAGTACTAGCTACATAGAGCTTAAACCTATTTATAATAGGTTTTAGGCATTTCGGTAATTGTATTGAAATTAAAATCTAATTTCAATTAAACTTTAATTAAAGTTACAAATAATTCTAATTAAATACCAATTATGCCCATATAAGATTCAATATCTCATATTGATCTTTATTTATTAAATATCTCATGTTTAATCATAAAGTTTCTCAAACTTTACAATCAAGTCCAACTTGATTAAATTAAATTTGCTCTCTTCAACCTATTATATATGTGAGACCCATTAGGTTCCCAAACATATTGGTAATGATTATAAAATCTTTAGATAAATTAAAACTCCTTTTAATTTATCTTTAATTCTCCAGTTAAACATTTTATAATCATAGATCAAGATTGGCACCTAGTAACGCATCATAACCACCCAAATATTTAGGAATGTCAAAGTAGTTTTGACTAATCTTTTTGTGCATGATTTTTTTAGTATAATTCAATCCTTTCATCATACAATGTTCTGATTAGATATAAAGCATGAAATTAATGTCTACTCTATTTTTTAGTCTAATCATATTAGTTCTCCACCATTAGCTATCGATTCAATTAATGACATTTGTAAACTATTTACAAAGAATCATTTCACCTTGGACAAGGATTTCTTAAATCAATACTAATCGAGAACAACGAAACATTCTCCCTAATTACTTTTGGGTGATGAATCCTATCTTGATCACACAACTACCTCCATATAGTTCATGCTATATCCAATGACTACCAATTAAACGACCTATAATTAAATAGATCATAAGTAGTATCAAAATATAACAATCCCCATACAAGATAACTTTGATGACCTCAAGTCAAAGGATCACTTATACAATTATCACAATGAGAATTCCATAAACATATCAGTAATGTTCCAAATGGATTTCTCATATCGGGTCTGTTCAGTAAACTTGTTCTTTAACAAGCACCCACATGTTTGTTTAAGAGTCTTTATGCTTTAGCCTATAAGATCGACTACTTCCTTCATAAGGAAAAATAAAATTGTGCTAGTCTTTTTACGTTTTATTAATTTCTAATCTTAATAGAACAATGACTAGGAACATTTAGGAATAATACATAAATGCAATATAAATCTCAAAATTATAATCTTATTATAATTTCATTTGCAATGTACAATTATCCTATATACTTTATCGTATACAGCTAAACATGTACAAGATAAAGAATGTCTTTAAATAATTTGTCACTAAACTACAACCAAAGCAATTGGCTATAGGGCATAAACCAACAATTGACCCCTCTTGTTTTGATGTCTTTCTGTTCTTCTATTTCTTCTTCAGTCCTCTTCCTGGTCATATAGTCCTTTTTGGCTCTTCTTTTATTGGGTTTCTTACGAGGCTTTTTTACAATACTGTTATCATTTTTAAAATGGTATTTTGAATTTTCTTTTACTATCCCCCTTTCCTTTTTCCCTCCTGCTACTTCTACTCTTAACCATTTTATGCAATTTTGAGTCTTGTGCCTCTCCCAGACCTTGACAACTTTCCCCTTTTATCTGGCTCCTCTCTTCCAATCGCATACCTCCCCTATCCTCTGAGCTATTTTCTAGATCCCCTTCAGACCATTTAACGTTAATTTCTAATGTTAGGTCTTTGATGATAGAAACTTTATTCATTCACTATTACCCCCTAAACTAGTGATGGTAACTTCATTGCGTCTCATCCTCTGAAGATTTTGAAAGTTGAAATAACCAACTGGGAGATCACCTTGATTCGATATTTTCTAAATAAAAGGACTGCATTTCCTCTCATCAATCTCTGGTCATCTTATTATTAGAACTTGAGAGTTTTTCATAAGATTTTGATTAATAAAGACAATCTTTTCAACTTGAAATTTGACACTAGTATTATAGAGTACCTGAACAAGGTCCTTGGCACTTTAATAATAAACATCCTTTTTTTAATAGCAATGGAAGCCTAAAACTCTCCCTAAGGATATAAAACATTCTCAGATTCCTCTGTTAATTAATATTTAAATATAACTCTAGAATATTGGATAACAGATATGAGCCACCTTACAAACTTTGTGGGAAAGTAGTATGTATGGTTCAATCAACTACAGAAATGAACAGAGTTAACTATACTAGAATTTGTGTTACAATTGACCTATAAAGTAAACTACTAGAAGTTATTCCATTAATGAGATTAGGGGAGAATAATGAGCTTACTCAAGATAATATAATAGATTCTGAAGAAAATAGTATGGTACCGAAGTAATGCCAATGATGATGATGATAAAGGTAGAGCACGTAAGAAAATCAAAAGGAGATTTTGTTGATCCTTTTTATATGTTATGATAGTGTTTGGTAGTATTTATACATGAATGATTGATCTAATAGAATTTGTCGTGTTGTATTTACAAAAAGGAAAAAAGAAATAAAATTGTTTCTGCGTATGTCCCTTGATTGTTTGGGTTTGTTGGAGAAGATGCTATTTGCGTGTGAAAGGAGGGTTTTTGGAGTTTATCGTGTAAGGTTGAGTGTATTGTATTAATGTGTGTTTGTAGGGGTAAATAGATGGGATTTTCTTATCTCTACAGCCCCTCCTCAAGTTGGAGCATCTATGAGGCTTAACTTAGAACATGCCAAGTGAATGTTGTCACTGGATAATGGTTTTATGAAGCAGCCAGCTACTTATTGTTTAGAAGTTGTGTATGTTGTCGTGATGAGCCCTTCTTTAACAAAATTGTGAACTAGATGCAGTCTATATCTAGGTGTTTGGTCTGCTCGTGGAAGACCAGGTTCTTGGATATATGTATGGTGGCTTTATTGTCATAAAAGAGTGTATATGGTAATTGAACATGTATGCGCAGATCTCGCAACAAGTATGAAATCCATCGAACTTCACATATAGTGCTTGCATGCATCGATATTCCGCTTCTACTGACGATCAACTAACTGTTGACTATTTCTTAGTTTTCCACGATATTGGTGGTCGACCTAGGAATATATAATATCCCGTGAGAGATTTTTTGGAGTACAAACAACCTGCCCAGTCTAAGTTTGAGAAAGCACATATAGACAGATCATGCTGAACTGGGTAATACAATTTTTGATGTTTTGTTCCCTTTTCATACTGAGGGTTGACGAGGTACTATATTGAATTGGCTAAGGTAATGTACTGCAAATGACAAATACAACCTTGTGAACGACAAGTAACTATCCATCCAAGTGTCGATACTTTTCTGGTTGAGGCAACAATGAGCCAATATCAGTTGAAAGTTTTATGCCAGGTGGGATTGGAACATTTGCAGGCTTTACCTCCTCTAATCCAACATCACAAAGAAAACTGAGATAGATATAGGCCATTCTCAAATCTGGCTACTTCCACTCTAACGAAAAACTTTACATATCCCAAATCTTTAACTGTGAATTTAGCATTCAAATAATTCTTCAATTCTAATATAGCTTGCTCATTATCACCAATCACCAATATATCATCAACATAAATTGCAATTGCGAGAAGAGAGTTTGTGTTACCTCGTGTGAATAGGCAATAATCTGATGTTGCTTGATAGAAACCAAAATCGACAAGAGCGGAAGTGAGAGTTTTATTCCATTGTCTTCCGGCCTGTTTTAATCCATAAAGTGATTTTTGAAGATAGCAAACCTATCCTACCAGTACCTTGTCATAGCCATCTGGAGGGAGAAGATAAATTTCCTCATCAATCGAACCATATAGGTACACATTATTAACGTCAACGTGGTGTATAGGCTAATAGTGAGCAGTAATGATTATAAACATCAATCGAATAGTAGTTACCTTAGCGACTGGGAAGAACACATCCGAATAATCCACTCCCACCCTTTGATTGAATTCCTTGATAACAATCGAGCCTTAAGTTTTTCAATTGAACCATCTAGGTGATGATTGATTTTGTAAATCCATTTGGTATCGAGTGTGCGTTTACCCTTTGATAAATCGGTAAAACCCACATTTCGTTTTTCTCTAAGGCCTCAAGTTCTATTAACATAGGTGCTACCTACAACTGGTCCTCTTTCGCAGCTTCGTATGATAAAGGCTCATAATCACTAGAAATGGTAGCCATGAAAGTAGAGAAATCAGGAGAGAAAATAGGGGAATGGTGTGTTTCAGCTTGAAACTTACCCGAGGAGAGTGACATTGTTTCAATTGTGTTATCGGAGTTGACGAAGATAGCAAGGGAGACGTAGTCCTATAGATAGGTAGGTCATTTACAAGGTAGATGGCTTTATCTGATTGAAGTATTAGGGTTTTGTGGAGTTTGTAAATGCGTGGAAGGGGAAGGTGGATATGTAGATACAGGGTTGAGAATCGATAAGGTAATTAGGGGTTAGGTTATGTCTGAGTGTTCAAAACTGGGTGGGTTTTTGGGTGTGTAAATTTTATCTTTAGGTGTGTTTATTCAGTTTTGTATATGCGAGATAGGTTCAAGTATTAGGCCCATGTAATGTGTATATTGTTCTAGGCTTGTAAATAAAATGTCAGGGGGTGCAGGTTGGGTGGTAATGTTTGTTAGGTATGGTTTTGTGATGAAGGGAAGTGAGTGTTCATGAAATGTTACATCTCTTGAAATTATAATTTTTTTTGAAACCAAATTGAACAATTTGTATTCTTTTTGAATAGACACGTATTCGATAAACATACATTTGGTAGCTTTTGGTTCAAGTTTGTCTTTAAAAGGTTTGGTGTTTGTTGAAAAGCAAAGGCAACCAAAAGTTTGTAAGTGGTCGTACTTGGGGGGTTTAAAATAAAGTTTCTTAAAAGGGGTTATCCATTTAAGAGTTTTTATAGGTAATCGGTTAATTATGTAAGTAGCCGTTAGGAAAGCTTCCCCCCAAAATGTTGTAGGTAAGTTGGCATGGTATATACGGTCGCAAGCAATTTGTAAAAGATGTTTGTTCTTACGTTCAACAACATCATTTTGTTATGGTATGTAAACGCAAGTTTTTTAATGGATAACGCCTTTCCCTTGAAATAATTCCTTACAAGAATTATTTATGAATTTGGTTCCAATTTCAGATCTGACACATAAGACTTTGGTTGAAAATTTTGTTTCAATCATAATGAAAAATGTTTTGAGTGCATCGTGTACTTAGGCGTTACTATTGAGTAAGTAAGTCCATGTAGCATGTGATGATTCACCAACGATTGTTCAAAAATATTTTGACCCATCTATATTTGATTTACTATATGCACCCTACACATCAAGGGGAGTAGTTCAAAAACTTTTTTAGCTACTATCTCTTGTTTTGGAAAAAGGTTTGTGTTCTTGTTTTGCTAAAGGAAAAACGTCATAACAAAATTCAACAGGTTTTTTTTGAAATATTTATTGGTACATGTAAAAGTTTTATCAGGGATACATGTCCAAGTCTATGATATCATATAGTGCACTCATCCGATATAAAATGGACGAAATGATTATTTGCGTAAAATTTGACAGATGGACTTTTTAATCCTATAGTTAGCTTTTTGGAAAGTGAATTTATAGATACGTCCTTTCGCTTCCATAATTACGACAATGTCATCACTCCATAGGTCCTTTAAGAATACTTGGTTATTAGCAAATATTGCTATACGATTATTATCGATTGTAATCTTGCATACTGTGATCAAATTTTGATTAAAATTAAGTACACATAAGGCATTAGCTAAAGTCAGTTTCGGATGCAATTTAACATCGCTTACAACAGTAACTTTTCTAAAAAAGCCATTGGGGAGGATAATGGGTTTTATGGTATGATATTGGTCGAGTTTTCTAGTAAAGTAGGTTTTGAGCATATGCAGGTGGAAGCTCCTGAATCTACTACCCATGAGCAATTGTCACACTTATCGCTATCAAAAGAGAAATTGTTAAAGGGTGTACCTACAAAACTGTTGTTGGCTATGTGATTAGCTTCTAGTATTTGTTTACCTTTAAGGATTCTCATGAGTTCTTACACCTGTTTTGCGAGTGTGGCCATTTCTACCTTCTCTTCCTCCACATTCTACACTTCTCAAATCGGACTCTCCATCACAACTGACCCTACAAACCCACTTTTCCTTTTCTTCCGTTGCAATTCCTTGTACCACTCCAGAACTCCATTCAACTTGAAAAACATTTCCCTTAAATGAACCTTCTCATGACAATAGTTACAATATTTTTCCTCCGTTCTTATAAATCCTTTATTGTTTGCTTCTTCCATTGTGTCTTTGCTTTGCTTTTTAGTGTTTTAATTTTGTGATCAGTAAGTGTTTATGGTTATCGCTCTGATACCATGAAAAAATAGTATGGTATTGGAGTAACGGCGATGATGGCGATGTTAAAGGTAGAGCACGTAAGAAAATCGAAAGGAGATTTTATTAATCCTTTCTATATGTTATTATAGTGTTTATACAGACAATATTTATACACAAAAGATTGATCTAACATAATTTGTCGGGTTGTATTTATAAAAAGGAAAAAAAGAAATAAAATTGTTTCTGCATGTGTCCTTGATTATTTGGGTTTGTTGGAGAAGATACTATTTGCATGTGAAAGGGGTTTTTGGAGTTTATCGTGTGAGGTTGAGTGTATTGTATTAGTATGTGCTCGTTGGGCTAAATAGATGGGCTTTTCTTATCTCTATAGATTCTTACCAATAGAGACCGAGTTTGATCTACTAAAGAAAGAAATGGGTGCTTACTGGTAAAGGCTTAAAAGAGGAGATTATCTTAAACTCATGAAACCTAAACCTATTGAAGAATATCTCATAAATGGAAGCCAATAAATCAGTTCCTCTCTTGTTAATCTTGATGAGTACCCAATCTTTGTAAGTCAAACTCAAACATCTTCAAATAATTTCTTAGACAGAAATCTTTCCTTATAATAGTGACTTCTTTAAAAAACCAAGCTTCTTTATGTAATATGAGGGAACTTGAGGGCTTCCTTATTGAGTCGATCCTTGCTCCAATTGAGGTGAGTACTAAAATAAGTTTTATTACTAATATAGGTGACAAGGGAATGAATAAGAGTATCATTAGAAGGAAATCTAATTGAAAAACTAGACAAGCAACTTTAATTCTTCCCATTCCCTATGTCTATAATTTTTGGGAATGTTAGAGGGCTTAATAGCCCTAATAAATAGAAAATGGTAAATGACTATTTGCACAATGCCAAGCTTTCTTCATTTGTTTTCTAGAAAAAAATTACAAAAATATGAAATTCTTAAGGAACAACTGGACTATCATGTCCAACCATCAATTCCACTATAATGGTATGATAGTGGTGCATTTTGAATTTGATAAGATTAAGGTCAGGTCCTCAATTTTTTAAAATTTATAAAAATCAAGATAATCCTTCATGTTTTTTTTATATGCCTTTAACTTAGCATTTCAAAGACCTTTTTCTGAACACACTAAAAGACATTCACTTTAGAATGAACATAGCATGGCTCATATTTGGAGACTTCAATAATGTAACTCACTTCTATAAAGTTGAAGGAAATGCTTCCTTTAGGAATTACATTGATGAATTCCTCTAATATATCTTCAACATAAAAGTTACAAATCTTAACATGGAGGGCCACTTTTACGTATGAAATAACAAGCAACAAGGAAGGTAGTTTTACATAAAAAAGATTAATAAGACCTTAGTTAATTGCAATTAGCTTACATCCTTTCCTGAAAATAAAGCTTTGATTAATAGTCTTCTTTTTATGATCATAGCCTAGTGGAAGTTTATAATCTAGGCAATTCCATCATCAGTAGCTCCCTATTTAGATTTAACAATTACTGGTTGAACTCAGAGGGATTGTATAGGTTATGATTAAAGGTGCTAGCTTCATATGTCATGGTTATAAATCCTTCGTATATATAAGCAAACTACAAAGGATTAGAGATGAACTTAAAGTCTCTAGATTCCATGTAACGCCGGACTTTTTGAGCCCTCTTTATATTGATCTGTACTTGGAGATACTAATGTGTATTGACATATGGATTGTATATGAGTTCAAAAATGTATTTGAACTCTTTCGGCATATATTCTAGTGATATATAATGTTATATGCCCTTACATGAACTTAGAGTTCATCGATACGCAAAATCTTGGAGATTTATGACATATAAGGTTCTAAATGTGTAAAACCGAGTCCATTGGAGGGATATGGCCATGGTGGCCGAGTTAAATATGTTCTAATACCTTATAGGTGATTAGACATGATTTATAGACTTATTGGACACCTGAAAAGCTTAATTTGAAAAGTTGATATACATAAGGGCTTATGTGCAAATTGTTAAAAGTTAAGGGTTTTAAATATAATTTTTAAATTATTGGAAGACCAAATGGTAATTTTATAAATTTAATGGGCTTAATTATAATGTTTAAAAGTCTGAAGACTAAAATGAAAATAAAATTTTTGGTTATTCTTAAATTTTGCGCTTAATTGCAAATTTCGAAAACGTTGGATGGTATAATGGTAATTTCATATAAGCTAAAGGCAAAAAGGTAATTTTAACATGTATGGTTAAAGATGAGTCAATAATTTAGATCTTTCTTCATGTGTGGCCGCACCTCTTTATTAAACATTAGAAAAGCCTTGTTTTAATTAAAAGAAAGGAGAAGAGAGGAGAAGAGAGGAGGAGAAGAGAAGGTTCGGCCATCACCTATCTTTCACTATTTTTTTTAATTCTTTAACCCAAACTAAGGTTTTCTAAGGTAATTTGGGTCAAGGAACTCAAATCTATCATTATATTTGAGAAATTCTCAAAGGATTTGAAGATATCACTAAAGGAAAGTTTCGGTAAATTTTGCTCATCTCTCTCTACATTATGATTTTTAGTTTGGTGTTAAGATATATTGTTCTCCATGCTTGACTATGCATTAAACATGGTTTAGAAGAATGAAATGAGTCATGGAGGAGTTTCCTTAGGCCAAAACTGAAATACACTTTTATTTGGTGAAAGTTTGTAAAATTTTGAATATCTTTTGAAATTGATGGTTTAAATGAATTCTATAGTGTAAATTCTGTATGTATAATGTGAATTGATGAAAAAATTTAAGAAGATGTATATGGAATAAGGCTTGTTTGAAATCATGGTGGACAAAATGGATTAGTGTGATGAGTGGTATAATTATGATGAATATAACTTAAATGAGGGGAATTGGAGTTAATGGAATGGTGAAATGTATTGTTGTTTGGAAGTGCTTGCTATATCACAAGATTGGAGCATGAATTACCATGATAAAGTCTTAAAAATATAACGTGAAAGTAATGCTCATTAGGTGTTTGATAAAATGCCTAAGTGAACTTGGTTTAGGATTTAAGGATTTTAATGGTGTGCATTAGAAAGAGGCTTTCATGTATACTTAGAGTAAACTTGAATTTTTGCTTAGATTGAGTAGTGGCCTAATGTGTTTGGATAAAAATGTGTATAATTATGCTTTGAAATGTGTAACTATTGGATCAAGGGCATTAAATGCCTTGAAAAATGCAAAAGTTTTTGTTTTATACACTTATGTGGTGGTTTATAAATATGAGATATATGTTTGAGTAGTAATACATGATATCTTGTATGTATAAAGGCTCGGGAGCTATTAATCGAGGAAATCATAACGAGGATTGTTGAAGTTAAAGGAGTATATTTTTTTGAGGTGAGTTGGGAAAACCATATCCCTTAAATGGAATTAGGAGAGCTTAAGACATGCATGATGACTTGTATGCGAATTTTGAACTTAGGTGATGTGTAGTAGAATTGAACCTCAAATGAACAACTTTGTACTTGGAATGCAACTGATTACTTTTATTGCGTGAAATAATGTGTTGAAACTTACATATGTATAACTGAGTCATGTATGCTACGTGTATGTGTTCTCTTTTGGCTTAGAGCTATGGAAAGGTTCGATTTTATAGGTTAGACCGATAAATAAAGACATGGTGCCTTACTTGATTTTAGTATTTAATATTTGTATATGCTTTCTGTGATTGGTGAGATAACGATTGGCCAATCATGTGCTAGGTACAACAGATTAAGCGACCCCCATACCCTTGACACTAGTATATAAAAGTCAAGTCCTTGTATCGATACCATTCTACGAGACTTGCGGGTGATTACACACCTAAAGATCTGACCGATGAGGTTATTACCTAAGGTTATGACGCTCCTGTCGACTGTATTCTGGACTCACCACAGATGAAAGTCGAGCCAATATTGGGAATCGGTGGGTGTGTACATTAGTTTGGTCGATTAGTGGCGACACACATAACTATTTGGCCTATTATGAGATTTGGCTTCCCGATGAGATTTGATTTATTCACGTAATTGTTTTGCAGCTTTTGTGTACTGGAACTGGAACTTATGCTCACAGGATGAGCGATTAATAGGCTAGGCCTATGTGGTTCCTAACCGGTATGTATTGAGTCATAGGTTAGGCCTATGTGTTTCTATGTCATGTACCTTCATTTCATGAGTGGTTGTGTGCATGCTAGACGTGTAAAAAAAACCCATCCTTAGGTTATCTTGACTGTCTTAGTGTTTTTCCTACTTATTGAGTACATAACGTACTCACCCCCTCTGCTTTCCAACCATACAGATTAATTTTGTGAACTTGAAGCTCTGAGTAGATCGTGTGGTCTTTTGACATTTTCGGGGCATTATCATATGTGGGTAGTCTCTATTTTGTTCTTTTGTTGTTTAGTGGCTCATGAGTATGTAGACATGTTTGATGATTATGTAAATTAATGCTTGATTGTCTTATGGTTTGTAAATGATCTTATGTATGAAACTTATGTACTATTACCGAGATTGCTTTTGAGTGGAATTAAAAGTCTAGAAGTTGTAGTTGAGTTTTAATATAAATATAGAAATGCGTTTCAAATTGATCTATAGGTGTTGCAATTATTTTTTGGGATTTTCAAAATACAACCGTTGTGCTACCCAATTTTTATTTATTTATTTATTTATTTTTGTTTTAAAGAATGTACAGTTAGCCTTGCATAGTCGGGTTAAATGATACCGTGATGTATCCGTAGCTCGGGTATGCGATGGTTGTCATGTACCCAATATGGTTCTGGGTCGTGACATTCCAAAATTTTTAACAACACATAAACAAAGTTGTTATAAATTGAATAAAACTTATAATAGTTTAGAATAACCTTTTTTTGTGCTCTTTTAGATATTAACAAATAGAAAGAGGAGACATATGTATTAAAGAACTATATAAAAGCAGTTAAAACCAATTACTCAATCTTAAAGCAAAGATTAAGGATCTAATGGCTAAGTAATGGTGAAAGGAACTCACGGCTTTTCCATAATTCAGTTTTATCAAGAAGGAATTATTATAGATCCACTTCCATTCAAATTGTGAAGGCCTCTTAATCTCTTCTCATTTTGATATGTTGCCTGAAACTCATAAGTTCTAGTATAATTTGCATGGTACTTCCTCCCTATGCTCCTTTTTAGTGCTTATTTTGAAGTCCTTCATTTTTGAGCAAATTTCTTTTGATGAAATCGACTAGTCAAACCTATTACTACCTTAGATGTTGAGCAAGCCTTGTATCCACTCAAGCATAATATGACTTTAGGTCCTAATGGCATCAATGCCTTTTTCTTCCAATAAACTTGGCCATATCCTAAAGTTTTTATTATTAAAGCTATAATGGAATTCTTCAATCAAAGGAAAATGTTTAAAAAGTTTGATAAAACCATTATTACTCTTATCCCAAGGAACCTAACCACTCTTCCTTGAAGGACTATAGGCTATTTTTTACTAAAATATAATATACAAACTTATATTAAAGATCTAAGCTTTAGACTCAAATTTGTTTATAGTAACAACATTAATTAGTCTTAAGGAGCTCCCATTAATGGAAGGCAAATAAAGGATAACACCTTTATTGCTTATTTTCTTCTTAATAATTATGGTAGGAAAAACTCTAGTAAAACTTATACCATTAAGGTTGATTTTCACAAGGCCTTTAATTCCATCAAATGGAGTTTTATTCTTTATACTCTATTTGCTTTTGGATTTCCCTTTTAATTTATTTGTTGGATTGAGAAATATAGCTCCACTATCTCCTTCATTGTTATAGTGAATAGAATTAAACTTATCCAAGGTGTTATGGCGTTAAAGCTAGGTGACCCCAGTTGTCCTATCTTTTCACCTTAGCTATGGAGATCATAAACATATTGATTGGGCATATGAATAAATGAAAAAAGAATCATGTTTTTCCATAAGTGTAGGAAACTTGGAATTTATAATTTATTCTTTGTAGATGTTTTACTTCTCCTTTCTAGGGCTAATCCTAATTCCACTAATGCCTTAATGATATCTTTGCACACTTTTAAAGGGCTTTCGGAACTCATCATAAATAAGGTAAGAGTTAGCTCTTCATTTCATCTAGCACCTTTTATTTTACTCCTCATTATCCTAACTAGTAGATATGTAACCTAGTAACACCCTTCACTTACTTAGACATTCCAATCTTTTATAAAAATATTTAAAACAGAGTTTTGACCATTAATTGAAAGGATCAAGAAGAGGAGCAATAAGCATGTAACAAATGTTTAATTTTTGCTGGGATAACTCAATTAATCAACTTAGTCATTAATAGTCTGGATGTTTACTAAGGGTATTTATATGATGGTTCCAAAGAACCTAATTAAAAGTTTAGAGCAACAAATGAGAAAATTTTTATGTTCTGTAGACATCGTAAAAAGATCATTAGCAAAAAATTAAATGGGCAAAACATTTTCTCTCTTAAATATGAAGGAGGATTAGGAATCATTCCTATTAGAATCACCAATAAAGTGATGTGAATCAAGCATATTTAGATAATTTTAGTGGATAAGCAAGCTCTATAAGTTGTATGGATTCATTATTACTATATAAGTTGGAATATCCTTAGGATTAGGGAGTTGGTAATGTTGGAGATCAAAAATAGGATTGGCGATGGCTCTAGCATTAACTTTTGAAAAGAAAATTGGAGCAATATAGGGCCTTTAAGTAATATTGATAATTTCATCTCATTAAGAACACTTATTTTTGATAATGCCTCTACTAGATATGTATTATTCTTTATCTTTATAACCTTACAGATAAAGACAAGCAAAAGATTATAGCTATTACTTTTTCTTCTCTTGTTAACATCATAGCAGAAGACTCTTTTTAGTGGCTAATACACTTGTCATGGTATTTTGCCAATAATTCTTGTAGACTCAGCTTGAGGAGCCCTACTTCTAAGGTGAGATAGAATAGTTTAATTAATTCTTACGTAGGTTTTTCTTTAGGCTTTTGTTAGATCAGAAACAAAGATTTAGAACATTTGATAGAACTAAAGGGATTCACAATCTTCTTACTGGCTACATATTATACAATTAAGAACCTAAGACATTAAAACACATCTTATTTTAGTGCTCCTTCTCAAGCTTCGTATGGAATGAAATAGTAAAGCTATGCAACATTGCCTGAACTCTAAAAGACTAGTGTGGGTTATCTTTTGGCTTCCTTAGCTACAGAACATGGTTAAAAGGGATCAAACTATCCTTAAGATTGCTCTAGGTAGTGTGGTATATTCCCTATAGAGGGAAATAATCTTGAGAATTTTTCAACAAAGGTCTTCACATTAAATGATATTGTTTATCCAACTTAAAGACCAAATCAGGGAACATATAATGGTCTATAATATCCACACTAAATGTTGTAAATCTCTTTCCATCAACTAGGGTATTATTATTCCTCACTTATTATAGATCTATCCACTTTAAAGAGACTTTAGAAGCATACTATCTTATTTAGGGGTTTTTCTTCCAAGTAATATTCAATTACCTAATGAAGCTTGATCTTGTAACTTTATCTTGCCAGTATTCTTTAGGAGCTTTTTCATTTCTAATTCTATTTCTATCTATCTTCCTTAATGGTTATAGTTGTAAGTTTCTTTCACAGTTATCTTTGATTATCCTTCTATTTTGGAAGCTTTTTTTTTTAATCTTGGCCATCTTTACTTGTAATTTAACATTATTCTTTATTATAGCTTCATTTTATAAAAAAATTGTAGCATTGAGTAAGTTTAAACACATAAAATATTCTTAATTCTTAATATGATTTAGTCTTGAAATTTTTATATATTAAATATCTTTTACGATATATCTACAATTATTTTCATTAAGACTTAACGGATAACATATTTTAACAAAAGCAATTTATGTTGACAAATATTTGAACGAATACTTATAAAAATGAACTTATATAAATTATTTTTAATAAATGTACTTATAATATTAAGAAACTACATATTATTATTTTTTTTCTACCATTCCAAATAAATACATTCATAAAATCAAGAATGAAAATATTCTAAAGAAATCCTTTTGTAAAATTAAATAATTGATTTAATGAGTTTATATATACAATAAAGTTGTTTGCATTAAGTTTTGACACGTGCAATAACTTAGAGTAAATAATCTCCTTAATATTAAATATATTTTCAAAAAATAATATCATTAGGTTCAAAATAACAATATATACAATTTTCATATTTTTAACATCTCATTATTTATATGTCTAGTGCTGACACAAATATATGCACATTAAAAATATTTAGATAAATATTTATATTTCTATCAATACATATTTTAAAAGAACTAAACTAACTTATGTTGAATAATTCTTGAAATCTTAAGATAGACAATATTCTAACTTCTTTCATCCTTAGCCATTTGAGTTCTTCCTCCCTTAGCCTCTATTTTTTATTTTTTTCTTGAAATTTTTATTGTGCAGGAATCACCTAACATTCCTATATAGTTTCTTTCCTTTTATAGAATGAAACTAGCTTTCACTCTAAGTTTTGTTGGCCAATTAGAACCACCTTCTTATTTTAGAACTACTTAAGGTACTCTTCTTAGTAACAATTCCTTTGCTCTTATCGGGTTCTCTCCTCCTCCTTCCTCTCTACCGTCCATCCTTATTTTGGTGCACATGACGTAACTCTTCTTCTAATTTGTTTTTGCTAATTTTATTTCCCCTATATTGTTTTGTATCTATGTTTCCTCTTTCCCTCCTTTACCGACTTCTTTCTTGAATATTTTTTAAAAGAATAAAATGGACATCATTAATAGAAAATATTCTGCTATAAAGCTTACAACTTCTTACAATTATTAACCCTTTTTTTTCCTTTAATTATAGAGTTATACACCTCAATCTTTAGGGAATAACTATTTTTTCTTAAGCACTTGAGTTTTTTCAATTCTCTACTTCCTTAATTCTTGTTTTACACAATTGGTATTATTGGCCTTTATAAGCTCTAAGCATTCCTCATTTCCTTACTCATTCAAATATAGTTATCTGTTGCTATAATTGCTTTCTTTATCTAGTTCCTTAGTTTTGGGATTTAGGATTCTTCTTTTGTTCATTCGAATGTTCTCAAGTTCCTTTCCTTTCATAAACTATATACATAGTAGCTAACCTGAATATCTTCTAGTCTCCTCTCAATTGAATCCAAATTTGGTTATGTAACCAATTAATCAATCTTTAAGAAATGAAAGCTCTTTGCAACTATAGATGAAAAATTTCAAAACTAGTATTAAACTTAATGCAATTATCCTACAAATTATCCTTAAGGGAACTTGGATTATGCACTTTATGGATAAAAAAATGAATGTTTTATTTATTTCCCCCAACATGTTACCGTTCTCAAAATTCTAGAACTATATTAGTGATAAGATCTTTGATAAAAGGATAAGAGATTTAGAATATTAGGGCATTTAATCCATATAGACTAGGGGACTTACCTAGATTAAGATAAAAGACAACTCTTTCTACACCCCAGGGGTGAATGGTTGAATAAGAGATTTTGCTTCCTCCACAGAGATATGGTATGTTATGAAGGATTTAATTAACTTAACTGAAGAGTCCTCAAAATCTGGAGTGCCTAATGTGTTCAAAAATTACTCAAGCTTCTTGCTTCAACTCACTTAAGGCTGAGATACATGTTCATCCTTTTTCATAAAAAGAGCTATTATATCGGTATTCCTTCTTGAAGTGATGGATTTATGAAAGAAGGAAGTATTTTTATTCCCTCATTTATCTATTAGACTATTTATTTTTACCTATGGAGGGAATTATGGATCTCTAAGGCTTTAAAGAATTGCAAAAGTTCACTTTGGGGATCACTAAGATTATGATAAAGATCATCTTCAATAAGCTTTAGTACAGGTAAAGATAAAGATAGTTAAGTATTATATCCACTTATTTAGTTTAAGTTCTTGTTTCATTATATGTAGCTTCCTTATCTAGATAAAGTATTGTTTGCCTTAAAAGTTTGAGGAAAGGCCTTTGAATATAGCTTCCTCAAATCCCTTAACTTCTATAAGATAATTATTAAAGCGGAAGGCGATTTTTTTGGCTTACTTTTGACTGAGATTATAGATTAGAATAAGAAAATTTTAAAGAACAATAGGTTAGAAAAGGTGATCTTACTCTTAGGGATTTTAGTGATAAGGCTTTACTTATTAGAGCTCTATCTAGTTTTCTTCTTATGTGCAAATGTTGACTTTGCTTGTTTCTCCATATATGGAAGTACCCCTTAAAATTAAGGTTCCTAACTTTAGTATCTTTCGCTCACTTCATGAATTCTTCATTAAAGTTCTTCAAGCATATAGTTCCATCAGCCCCAGAGTTGTATAATATTCTATTAAAGTCCCTTATCATAACCTAAGGATAATTAATAAAGGAATGAATTCCTTTTAGTTTCTCCTATTGCACATTACTCCAAAATATATGGTTAAAGCCATAAATAAGGTGATAAGAAATCAATCTTCTCAAGAATCAATGTAGTTGAAAGATGCATGACTTGATAAGTGGTTACAAAAAGTAAAACTTTGATTATTTTAGAGTTATATGCAATGACTGTACATCCATTATTGTGGAATTGGTAATCAATGATGATACTCCAGTGATTTGTTAGGAAATGCAGTTTTTTGCACTTTTCTTCCTTTAATTTTGTTTTTAAAAGACATAAAATTATTCTTTTTTAATTGATTTTGAAGCAACTATTGCTTCTTGGGGTAATTAATCCCCCTTACATTATATACTGGTATAGTCATAAGGGTTGGTTCAAGTTCCTAAAGGCCTTTATCCTTATTATTTCTTCTTGAACTTTTTTATGTTCCTGCTTGAACTTTAATAATGTTGGAGAGTTGGCTGCTTGCTCCTCAGAAACTTATATATTTATGCTAAAGATGACTTTTTTGGAGGAATTCAGACTTTATTGTTTAGAGTATCTATTCTTTAGCCCTTGGTTGCATATATGTTCTTGAAAAGGACTTATATCTACTTCCTTCTACTTTCCACTAGGGAATATTAAGTTAATAAGCATCACTTTAGTACATTATAAAATTTTAGAAAAATTTAGAGTATCAGAGCTTGAATTTATTTTTCCCTATTATCAAATTATTTAAGTGATTTCCATCATCTGTATTTATACTTACCTCCTTTTTCTTTTCTAGGGGTTCAACTAGTCCATTCCTATTCCATAATTCCTTATCTTGGTCACTTTTCCCTAGTTCCATTAATTCATTGAATTTTCTATCTATTAGCTTCTAGGTTTTTACTTACTTTGTAAAAGATCATCTTTATTGATATGATGCTTGGACTAAATCTTTAATTAGGATGTCATTGACTCCAAGCTTTAGTAAAGGAATGTCTTCAAGAAGCTCCTTTCTTATCTCCACCATAACACACGTGTATCCATATATTATATTTTCTAAGGAAGCAATTTGCTCATCCATAACTATTAGAGTACCTATAAATTACCAAATAGCTAAGGCCATTAATGGACCAATATTCCAAAGGGATGTTACTAATGATGATCCATAAAGGCACTTATTTTTGCTTTACTATCTTAAACTTCGTTACAGGCAACAATATTTAAGGATGCAAGTCCCTTCAATAGTGCCAAAAGCCATCCTTTATGGCTTTTTGAGCTAAAAAGAGAAAGAAAGTTGAATAAAAGAATATTATCTTTAGTTAGTAAAACCTCCTTTAATCCCAATGGCTTCCAAAGGTGCACGACCTAATATTGGATAAGCAAAAATGCTAGTATTTTCCATTTAAAAAAATAGAAAGGTTGTATTCCTTTTATTATGTCTCTCATTGAGAACTTCAAGGGAAGGAGTACTAATTAAAGATCCCTCAGAGGCTGATGGTGGGTAGTAATGGATCTTAGCTTAAGAGGATTTACCCACCACTTACTTTTAGGTAAGCTAGGGAATTGTAGCCAGAGAAGTATTTGGGCTACTAGAGGTTGAAGGCTATGTAAAAGGACTTGTACGCGGAGAGGCAACCCTGGAATTATATTTAAGAGCGGGATCCTAATCCTAACAAGGTGGAGACCTCCTAATAGAAAGGGAGGAAGACAAAATAAGAGAGGGATGAGGAGGTAGAAACAATAGGTAGGGCATGGGGGAACTAAGGGATGAAAACTAGAGGGATCCAAGTTAATAACCTAGTTAGAATAGGAAAAATTATTAGGCATTATATTAAATAGGGGAAAAAGAAACTAGGAAGCTGATTTTTCAAAAAAGTCATTACTATAAGCAACAATAAAAGGAGCAGAGAAGAGTTTGAGAGGAACCAAAGGAAAGAAAAAGGGAGGGGGTGGAGAATCAAATTAGAACTGGATTGGGAAGAAAATTTGGGCAAACAAACAACCAAAAGCGAACCAATTTTGGAGGAAGATCAACTAGAGAAAAAGACCCAACTTTCCTAGAGAAAGGAAAAAAAATAAAGAAAACTAAAAGTGAGAAAAAAAGAAAACGAGAATGATTGAAATCTTAGCACATGTTAGTAATGAATCAAGTTAGAAGCAGATTATAAGTGGAGAAAGGAAGTAGATGAACAACAAGACAATAAAGACAAGTAACTTGTTCAAAAGGATTCATGGAGATGAGTATAGAGAGGCTAAAGCATCTCTCTCTACAATTTTAGTAGTTATAAGCATGAGTAATGATTTGTTTAATGGGACTAAAGAGTTAAGTAAGATAATAAAGGAAAGAGAATAAGAGAAACAAAAATATTTACTACTAGTAGAGCAATAACAAATAAATTAAAAGAAATATATATCCCCACTCCACTAAATCCTCGTATTCTTACATAACCTCTTTACTTTCATATTTTAAAACACAAGAATCCATGTCAATTGATTTTTGACACTTATTTTCTATTTTATTTTTCATTTTTTCTCACTAAAGTGGTACCAAGAAAAAGCCTAAAATTTTGTATAAGGTTTAAGGGACTCACTAATTAATTAATGTACGCAAGGTTGGTAATTTGGCTCAAACTTAATCCTAACTGCTTTTAACATTTTAACTTCTTGCATAAATCTTAATTTATCTAAAAAATGAAGTTAAATTCTAAAAATTCAAAATCAATGTAGATATCCATAAAAGAAAGAAAATAAAGTATGAAATGAAGCATTGCTAATATATATATATATATAAAGAAATCATGCATAGAAAGGTTATTCAAAACTAGTTTAATATTCTCAAAATTTGGATAGTCGTGATGTGTTGCTAGATATTAATTTCAATATATGGATATAAATTATGTAACTAGGGAATTAAAGATAAATCAAAGGAGTTTAATTTACCTAGTCCTAAATACTTATAACCATTAGCAATATATATAGGAATGTAATTAGTTACACATAAAGAACTGTTGAAGAAAGAAAGATAATTCAATCAAGTTAGACTTAACTGTAAAGTTTGAGAAACTTTAAAGGTTAAATATAAAATATTTAATAAATAATGACCAATATGAGATATTAGATTTTTTTCCTAATTCATATTTAATTATGATTAATTATAATTCTCATTAAATTTTAATTGAAATTGAAATTATATTTCAACAAAATTACCAAAAGGTGTAAGTCTTATTATAAATAGGCATAGGCTCTAAATGAGTTATCACTTTTTACTTACCCCTCTCTACAGTATTTATAGAGTTCTCTTATCTAATTTGTGTGGATACTATTAAAAGTAAGGTATAGGTGCAATTACAATGCTAGTGATGAACCTATTTAAAAAATCAGTTTAAAGAGAGTTATAAGTACTACGATAAATATTACATTTAGCTACATTTTTTTTGCAATGATTTGAAATTCATAGTTAATAGTTACTATTTGACTACAAAATTTCAAAATCTTAGCTTATTGAAAAGTGCCCCTAACCCTACTCTTTTTAGGTTTATGCACCAAACAAGGGTTATTGATGCATAGTCTAAATGATTCAACCTAAGCTAAAAAAGTATTTCTATTTATTAGGAATCTTAAAGGAGTTTCGCAATTAGAAAAAGAAGTTTGTATTAGTTATAATGATGGGAGTTTAGAATAATCTAAAATGTGGTGAATGAGGTATTTAGCAAGTGGGATAAAGATAACTTTGCTTTAAATTTAACTACTAATAAGTTGACTGATCATTATGACTCCCTCTCCCATTATATGGTCCTTTCACATACAACATAAACACTAATCCTAATTCAACTAGGATTAGTGTTTATATTAAATGTGAAATAGCTACATTCAAAATTTACTATTATCATATGTTCTAAACATTTATCCTATTTCATATACGACATAAAAACTATTCCTAGGATTTGTGACTTAAGTACTTCCTTTTTCCTATTTCACAACAAATAAGCACTAATCATATTTCTTATTCCATATACGAAATAGACACTAATCGTAATTGAGCTAAGATTAATGTTTATGTCATAAATGAAATAACTACTTTAAAATTTTCCTTCTAATATATATCCTAAATTAAATTGCTACTTGTAAAATTTCCTACAAATATATATATCCTAAACACTTATCCTATTTCTCATACGACATAAACACTAATCATAATTCAACTATCTTATTTCCTATTTCCCATTTCCTATTTCCTATTTCAAATACATATCAAATGACACCATAATCTATCTGTTTTTCATTTAATTGAGTTTCTCACCATATGCTTATTATAATATTATGCTAATTCATTTTAAAAGTTTGATCTTACGGATAGCTCCCACAAAAGATCGAACTACGATCAAGTCATGTAGGAACAAGGTTCAAATCTATTAGTTTATTAGGATGCCTCAGTTGCATGCATCACAACAAGTGAATATTCTTGTATTACCCATTACTAGTCCCAAAGGATAGAGGAGGCTAGGTTAGCCAAAAGAAGGTTATCAATTTTTACCCCATTTTATCTTATTAATTTCCTGATTTTTTTTATCGCTCATTGATAAAGGAGTTAGGGGTGCAAAGACAGCTAGGCGGTTTGACTAGAAGCAACCACCTTTAAAAGAGTGCAACCTTTTTTTTTCCTAGAATCAACCCAAAGAGGCTAATTAGGTGAGTTTTAAATTTGAATTTTGATTTGATTAAATTATAACAAAGATTATACTAAAATTATTAGTATATGTAAATCCTCATAACATAAATTACAAATATCTAATTAGGTATCTTATCTGAATATAGAAATTTTGATAGAGCACAACATGGGTTGTCTAGAATAAAACTGGAATAAAAAAGGGGGAATCGAAATGTCCAAATAATAAGAAATTTTCTCTTGATATAGATATATCTTGAATATATGTAAGTCTTATATTTGTATTTAAAAATTTACAGAAATCTTATATAATAAAAAATGAATTAAAAAGGAAAAAGTCAGTAAATAATTGAATTGACTTCGATAGATGGTACACTTGTTGTTGTAGCATTACAAATTGTATTATTACTCGTGCTCCTGTCAAGATAAATTTGACCCCTTCCCCTATTTTCGCCAACATATAAGAAATAAAAAATTGAAATTTTTTATGACCTTATTGACCCCGACTAGGAAAAATTATTTCTATTAGATCGTAATTAAATTTCATTTAAATTAATGAAACTCTTAGGATAATTTCCATTCCCCAAACCATTAAAAAATTCCTTTTTTATCCTTTCTTTTTTATTCGATCTTTATAAATATGAAGAAATTTTAGCTTCAATTTGTATCAAGGTTTTTGATGAATTAGAAATAGAATCTTTATTTGAATAACTTCGATTAACCAATTTTTCAAAAATTCTATTTCTGATAATTGAACTCCACAAGCATGACCTCAATATGAACATAAAGACCAACAGTATGGAATCCCGGAAAGAGGTTGACCTAACTTAAATGGGATATGAGAGCTTCTTTATGATCTAACATTCTTGCCAATACATTATCCTTATTTTTTTTTTCTGAATTGTAATCTCTAATAAAAAATATAGCTTTATGAGTAAAAGAAACCTACGGACTCAATTGTATGGATATGGAAAATATACGATTTCCAATCCTAACAGGAAAAAGAGGGAAACATATACTCAATTTAAAGTGAGTAGATCTTCTTGATTGGTATTCAAAAGGTGTGATAATGTATGTATATTGGACCTTTTTAGGCAATTATAGATCTGAGGAGTCAATTCTAATTAGTCAATAAATTACATTTCGATACTATTTTCTAGACAAGATGAAAGGACCCATCCTAAAGTTCTCCTTCAAGAACCCTAGTGAAGCCCTCCTGTGACCCCATGGTAGCTCTCTAATCGATATCTAACTCAACCGAAGGGTTCTTGCAAAGCCAAACTATTCATCTGTTAAAAACTTTGTATACTTTAAAAGTTAAAAGCGCAAAAATAGTAGGAAGTCCTTTCTTTTTTCAATCATTTTACTAAAATTTTGGCAACACAATGACTATATTTTGACCTTCCCAAAATTTTTCAAAAGACCTATATAAGGCATTTTAAAACACTTCTAATATTTCATATACCATCTCAACTTATGAAATGAGGCCTCAGGCCCATATCACAAGCAATTACAAACATACAAATCTCAACATTTTAAAAACATCATTGTGGATCAAAGCCTTCATAGTTCATTAAGAAAAAGATATTTACAATTCCACTAATATTCACAAGATCAAACTTTTGAACTCTTTCCAAAATAACTTAAAACATATCACATATATAGCAAAAATAACACAAACACAGTAGCACCCGACGATACAACTAATCTTGAGGCTAAGTCACAATTGCTACAACACCTGTATATATAACCGGGGTGGCTTGTTTAAAAATATAAAAAAAGGTGAGCTAAACGAGCTCAATGAGTGTAATCAATTTATAAGAAAATTGTAACTTTTCATAACAATATAATTGCGATATTCCATACAATCATAAAGCTCATGGTAAAACATTTTCCATAATAATTTATTTGTGCATCATCAAATCTATTAATAACATAATGTTTCATAAAACACAATTTCAATTTTTTTGAAAAAACTATTTTAAAATGCTTTTCGAAATTAAACTCATCATATAAAAGTTTTCATTTTCTATTTTTCTTAATTAATAACAATGTTGGCAATAAGTTTTCTGAAAACTTTAATAATGAAAAATAAGCCAACCATTAGAATTGGTACCATACTGTACCTCTCAAATCACTTTTAACATAAATAGTGGCAGAATTACTATTTTCATGACTTTCCTTACTCAGCATAGCCCACCACTAGTTGCTTACTTGCGATCAGTTAACCACTAGTTACGGAGCTAGTTCTACATCACTTACTCTTGACTAGTTAACCACTATTTATGTAGCTAGTTCTATATTGCTTACCCGTAATAGGTTAACCACTATAAATATACCGGTGTAATAACATGTATAAAACCTACCAGTGTACGTTAAGCAAAAGCAACTCTTACATTTACAACTCATATTATTTTCTAAATCAAGTATGAGAGGATTCATAAGTTAATTATTTCAATGTAACTCCCAATCATATAAAATTTAACTTTCAAATTACAACTCAAATATTGCCAAAGCATACACTTATGCTAGCAATATTCACTTATAAAATATCATTTGCATAAAAATCAGAATAAATATTCATTTCATGTTCAAATAAAAACCATTTGCATAAAATCAATTTAAAGAACACTCATATGTCATCAATTCTTACAAAGAATCAAGTCATAGAAAACAGTTAAAATACACTCACAGTTTTGCACACTTATTGCTAAGCATACTCACATTTTTACTGACTCTCCTTTACCTACACAAAATGCATTTCGATTAGGCATTTATTTCCTAATTAGGAAATAAGGTATTAAAACTATATATTTGGTTTAACTGAATTTGAGATTTATATCTAATCGTGTAACACGCATGTTAATCATATTTCTGCTTACTTTTGTAAGCTAACCTATTGGTCACCGTTTCTAAATCTAACTTCAAAAGTCACTTAAATACAATATTTTATCCATTCTAGCTTACCAATTCCTTCAAAATACAATCTCACCCAATTTAATTCACCATATCACACCATGCATGATGAGTCACAGTTATAACCCATGTCCAGAATCTATACCTCCACTTGTTTCTTAATTTTCACATAATAAATGTTCAAATTAGGTTTTGAGGTCTTCTAGAAATTTGCTTCCCTATGTCTCTAGTTTCTATATCATCAAAATTCATACCATTTCAACTTCTAAATCATGACAAATGTACCAAATATCACAAGTTGTTTCAACACAAAGGTAGTATTAGGTTACCACTTTCGATCTCAAATTTCAATATCATTCATCCCGAATTAGGTCTAGCTCTCTTCTAGAGATTTTTAGTACTATGTCTTATATTTCATATGCAATTGGAATCACCCAATTTGGAGGCCTGTAGGCTGATTTATGGTCAAAACAATGAGATTGGTTTAAATTATCCTAAGACAAAATTCCACTAATATCATGTAAAAAGATCAAATTGCCCTTAATTAGTACAAAAAGACCAAATTTCCCTTTAATGTATTTAATTGACCAACTAATAAAATTAAATCCCGAAAACATTCGGCAATTGTCTTATTTTCAAATTTACCATTATTGATTGGAGGCTTTTAAAAATTTTGAACAAGTTTAAAATCATCAATACTCATTATTTTCCATAAAGGGCATTTTAGTCAAAAAATTTTGGATTACTTGAATTCTATTCAAACAACTTCTGTTTGACCGATTTCAGTTCCTATGGACTCCAATCCTAATTCTAGAGCTTTTCATTGTGTTTTGAAATTATTTGATAACTTTTCGGTTGCTTAGAAGAATTTTTAGATTGAATCTAAAAATCACTAAATGTCACCGAAATCATCCGAATTTCATTCAAAAGTATTACCTAAATCTCCAAAGTGCATTTGGGGCTTTTAAAACTCGTTCAGACTCATTCCGTAGCTTTTCCTAGTTTTTAAAAAATTTTCGAGAAATTTTCGGTCAAGTCCAAAACCATCTCTAGTCTATCCGTGATCTTCGTCATAACTTCAATAATGCATTTAAGCGCTTAAATTACTATAGTATACCATAAATAGAGCATACTCTATAAAATTCATGTGCAATATAGTATACAGTACAATAATCAAACTAGGATATTACACAAGAGGATAGCAAGTTACAAATTCTGTCTCAGTAGGATAAACATGTATTTTGTTTCTATATTAATCATAACAATATAGTAAATGAAATCCTTTTTACATAAACAAAAGAATCTAACTACAAGTTGTAAAACATAATATACAAAATTGTCATGGTCTACTTACCAATTGTTATCTTTGGTAGAATATAAACATGGTATGTCAATTATGACTAACCATTATGTTATTTACAACTTAAATTGCATCCAGTAATTGAGTAACTTACTTATAGTTGTATAGCTACATGGAAAAAAGTTATATGAATCACTAAAAATGATCCAGTCAATACTTAGAAGGAGTAAAGACATTTATAAAATTATACTCATATGAGTTTAGAATGTGAAATTTGTTGTCTATATATAGATTGCTTAAATTTTAATAATCAAATTCAAGATGTGATATATAATCACTTTCTAATCCAAGCCATAGATAAATTTTATACCTGATGAATTCATCATGGCGAATGCTCTAAAGCAAGTGATACTGAAAGTCTTGATATATGTGATGATGGTGATAATAACAATGATGTAGATGATAGTGATAATAAGAGACAATGCAGATGATGGAATTAAAGAAATGTTAGATGACGTGGAGAATTATTTGTAGACTATTAATGATAATACTTTGCCTAACACATTTAGGATAATTACATAAGATAATTTAAAGAAGTTATTGGAAGTAGCTAAAGAAAAATTATTTATAGGGTGCTCTAATTTCTCACAACTATCTTTTGTTGTGAAGTTTTTGCACTTGAAGTTATATAATAGGTGAAGTAACAAATCTTTTGAAATGTTGATTAAGTTTCTCAATGATGAATTACCAATTAGCCACAAATTGCCCAAATCTTAATACGAACAAATTTTTTTTAAGGGGCCTTGGATTAGGATATATATCAATATATACCTGCAAACAAAAACAACCATAGATATAAGGTGGCATAAAAAGAAACGCACCGATGATAATATTATACGTCATCTAGCATACTCAAAGGAATGGAAAAAGTTGATGGAAACTTTCCATGGTTTACAGAGGATTGGGTTAGCCTCTATTGAATTTCTCTTGTCTTATTATAATGTTCGTAACATTTATCTTACTAATGTGATTAATGTTGATGATATAGGCTTGTTGATTATGATGATTGAATCTATTATAAAATTGCTTATTCTATTGTCTTTTTGTAATGTTAATAACATTTATGTACTTTTTCTTATAGATATCTAACATAATGGCATTTGGAAGAAACAAAGGGAAAAAGGTAAATGCTATAAAAATTGTAGAATGGAGGAACGTGCAAGTTTAACCAAATTAGTCAATTGATGCCAAAAATTCAATTCCTAGCCAATAATAACATTCTACCTCAAAGAACAATGAAAATACTCGTGTAGGTCTGAAATTTTTGTACCTTCAAATGTATATATATAGAAAAATCAAATTTTTTTACCATAAGAAATATATTCTATTCTAGTACATTGCCATAACATAGCAATAACAATATTTTGCCTTTAACTCATGCACAACAACTTCATTCTGTCTCAACCTATAATGAAGCTAATAGTGCAGGTTTGTTATTTTGCAATACCTTCAACTAGAATTAAGCTCAAATATATATATTTATAAATTATAATATTCGCTTATAATTATTCATCTATTGTCAGCTTCCAATGCTATTACTAAAAAAAGGTAGAGGAAAAACTAGAGGTTATGAATTGAAACAAATGAATGTTGCAATGAATTGCAAGTTATCAATACAGATTGATACTCAACAAGGTTGTTTTGTAGACAAGGTTCAATCTATGAAATTGTCAAATGAGTTAGGAATTACTACAAGAATAGAACTAACTTTTCTAAAACATGATAAGGACTTGAATGAAGACAACTTGCTTAAAAATGCTTTGGAAAAAATTGTTGTAATTATACAAAATCTTTAACTTTACAATGTTGTTTCAATGATTTTGAGATTAAGTACACTTTTACTTATTTTTCTTAGTTGAGATTGAATATTATGGATATTGAGAATCTAAATGTTTCAAACTATGTTACTTTATTATTTAAACAAAGGACTAGGGATCATCATTTCGAGTTGCATAAGTATCATAAATCTGTTTCTTCTTATGCAAAGGCACAAAGCTATGCTCCTTAGCGAATGTCTAAACAAAATTTGAATAGTTTGTGTGACTATTGCTCTGACTCAAAAGTTCAAGTTTGTTTTATTTGCGTTCACGTTTTCTTGCATTAATCTTGTTAAATGGTTTAACAACTAAGTTATGTTTTTATCTTCATTTAGAAAATTTGTGAGAAGGAAAGGGTGAGTAAATAAGAAATGAAAACACCTCATAATCAAATGTCAAATTCTTTTGTTGTTATTCAAAATGAATATGTAAGATGTAAGATCTATGTTTTTAAGTTATACTTAAATTAATAAAAATTAAATTATTTATTGTGCCTTATTTTTTGTTTAATAAAGCAGAGTGAGAAGAAACTACATCAATAAGAGTGTGATAGGATTACACTATATAAAGTCACTCACTGTAAGGAAGGTAAAGGATGGATGTCAAAAGAAGCGAAAAAACAATTATATAAGTATAAAAGCTTATTCAATATATTTTTTCATTTATTAATGTAGTAGTAATTAGTAATGTGTAGATTGAATATTGATTTTCGTTTTTACTATTTTAGAATAAGATGCCAGAGTTAATGGAGAAGTCTAAGTCTGAGGTGAATGATCAGCTCAATGCGAAAGACATTTATAATATAATACTTGGTACTCTTTCTGATTATATGGAAGGCCTTGACTATGACCCTAAGTCAGATGTTCCAACCTCAACATATAGAACAATTATTGAACACCTTCAAAAAAAAAAACAACAAACTTAAGGTTGCATTATAGGTTAAAGAGATTAGGGGAGAAGAAGCTCGAGCTAAATTAGCAAGACATGATATGTTATTAAAAAGGTAACTTCGCTCCAATTATGAATTATGATGGAAATAAAGAGAAAAGTGAAGGGTATTAATTCTATCTCCTCTACTTATTCTATCACTTCCTTTATATATAATTTAATTTTAGTACTTTTTTCTCGGATTACAGAATGGATGAAGATGTAACTAATAAGTGATTATATTGTGAATGGTACAATTATGTGGCATTTGCTTTAATAATAACCAAATACTTAGTGTATCAATACTCTTACAATATTTTTAGTTGATTTTAACCAACCTTTTTAGATGATTGTAGGTTCATGGACTTGGACAATACTAGGTAGTTGTTCGAGTTATGCTTAAATATTTTTTGTAATATGAGTATCTTTGTCAGTATGTTAGACATATTCGAATTTGTGAAGAGATATCTTTATTTATTAGTTTGTCTATAAGAATTGCTCAAGCTATACTTAATACCTTGTATAGGAACAAATGATCATCCTTTAATGTTATATTACTTTTATTAGTACAATTTGATGATATTTATATAATTTTACGTTATATATAGGGTGCTCGACATTCTGAGTTAATAATATTTTTCTATGATTTAATTTATAGTAATAACCAAATAATTTACAATAAAAACATGTTAATACATTATATGCAAAATGTGTTATTCAATATTATAGATTAAAAACATAGAAAATAATAAATTTTATTCTTCCTTGAAGCTCGTCTTAATTTTCTGATGAAAAATACATATGATCTATATTTTAAATTATCGCACATTTCTCTCGGAATAAATATTGTAATCATCACTCATTGTCTAATGCAATTAGACGATGTTCCTTATCATCAGTCATTGCTAAATTAAAGAAGTGTACAATCTAGACGATAGATAATGTGAAAAGTTAGACAAATTACAAACCGAAGGTGGTTTGGATACAATAATAACTTAGGTTGTAAACTATTTAAAATAAAACGTCAAAAAGTATTTGTAATGAGCTTTTCCTTCTAAAGTGCCACTGACTAACATCAATATTTCTTTTCTACTTAAATATGTTAGGCATATGATCTTTAGTCTTCATTATCAAGGCATGATAACTATTCTTTTGCCTTCTAAAAGAAAAGGCATCGATGATGATTCCATTCAGAACCCTTTTCGCTAAGTTGTAGCCAAGGAATTCTATATATTCTTCAAACGCAAGCCAATTACATCACCTTTTAAGTAATGGTGTGATACGCGAAGAACTGAGGCAAGAAAACTGGTAATTAATGTTAAGAATTAACCAACACGTTCAAATTAAGAGCTATGCAATTATCAATACTTTATATAGAGGCAACTGTGGTTTTGATTTAGTGTTCATAGTTCCAAATTCTTATCAATTCTCACTCGATGCTTCTAAGGATTAAAAATCTCGGCATCATGAATGAAAAGCTCTACCTATCTACGTTACTTACAGATACAAACACCCTACTGTTCCAAGATTATACTTGATACCTAGTTTTTGATACATGGAAAATTATATACATCCAAAAAATCACTCTTTCATATTCATATTCGTGTTATGATTTAAACTTTAGTAAATGGAAAGAAGTTTTTCTTTTTATGTAGAAGTTACGTTAAAGTTAACAAAAAATGCTTTAGATATTACCCAATTGAATAACTAACCGAAATTTGTGATCTAAAAGTACTTAATTGATACCTGAAATTTAGTATTTTTAAGGGAAAAAGAAATGAAAGCCCTAAAAGAAAGTCCTAAGAGTAAGTATATAGACTGAGGTTATCTAAAATTGTAACCATGGATATAAAATGAATCTTCATGTCAAATTAGTGTTCATGCTAAAACTGTTTCACTTCAAGTAAAATGCAAATTGAAAATTTATGCCTTATGAAGGTATCCTCAAAATTGATATTAGCATAAACAAATGCAAAGCAATGCTACTTATTCTAAATTGAATGTTATGTTTAATTATAAATTCTCTTCAATATTGATATTAACTATTTTCTTTTTGATAATGTCAAACTTCTCATTCATCAATCAATGCATACAAATATTACAAAAGGTGTAATTATTGCATTGATTTCAGCAAACAGTAAATTAAATTCACATCACTAGCTAGAAGCTCTAATTCTATCCAATTGATTTTAAAGTTCTTTTAGAATGTGTGAGCTAAATAAACTTTACCCGCATTTGGGATTGAATCCCTTTCTTGTTTATATACCTCGCAGCTTAAAGAATAGCAATGAAAACAATGGGAATGCTAATTCGGTTACTTATCTTGAACGCCGGAAAACGAAAGAGCTATATATGATGGGCCACAAAGTAACAAGAAATAGAAGTAGAATCACCCTAACTATTAATTAACGTCTAATGCTTTACTTACGAAAAATGCAAACAAGTGAAACATTATAATCAGGGTAACAAAGCGAAATCATTTTACGAGAAACTACGAGAGAGTAGTCAGTCACTTATTTCCTTTCCGAGGATGTGGATCCTGATAAAAGAAATCTTGTCCTTCACTTTTCATCTTAATTTTGAGATGCTCTGACTTTATAACCAAAATAAGCAAAGTCCAGATACCATCACCAAGTAAGCCAAGGCATGATCTGCTTCAATAAGGCATATGTAACTATAATGAACATCTGATCGAAGTCCTATCAAGACTACAGCATACAACTTGCTTTAAGGTTGATGAAATTTCTTCCTAGCCAGTTTCCTTCAACTTTTCCTTTTCGGAAGATTTGAAATTGTGCAGATATGGGTACCATTCCGCCGGAACTAGGTCAGCCATACCGAGCAATCTTGGATGAGAAGTGGGAAGTCATGAATGATTATTACAAGAAGCACGCAGACCAGGTGTTGTTTCCAATAACAGCAAGGAGAGACACAGCGCTTCACATGGCAGTGTTCAGCAACAAGAAGAAACCAGTGAAGGATCTTCTATCTATCTTGAACGGCTTTGAGATCCACCCGGAAGAGGACACATTGATTATTCAAAACGCATTTGGAATGACCCCTCTTCACGAGGCAGCCACCTGTGGAAACTCTGAGGCCGTAGAGTTGCTTATCAAAGCATATCCAGAGCTGCTCCGTGTGACAAATGTATATGGTGAAACACCATTGTTTAGGGCTGCCGTATTTGGTCACACAAGAATATTAGAGTACTTAGCCAAGCAACCAGGGCTGTTTGATGATAACAAGAAGCTACTAGAGATTCACCGTGTTAGGCTGCCCGATACAACCTCCATTCTTCATGTAGCTGTACAAGGAGAACACTTGGGTTTTTCTCTCTCATTTTTAACATATATTTGTAGAACATAGTTTGCTGTTTGGTGGATTTAAATGTGAACGAACATTAACTGGATATTATGTCGTGTCATTATTGTAGATACTGCTCTCCTGTTACTAAGGATGGATGAATCGCTCGGGGAGGCAATGGACAACCGAGGCATTACAGCACTTCATCTTCTAGCTAATTTGCCATCTGCTTTTAAGAGTTCATACTCGAAGACCATATTCAATACATTTATTTATCATTGTAAGTTCAACAGCAAAACTCAGATTTCTAACTTGAGCAAAGGAGAAATTGATGATTATTTTAACAAGATTTACATACCACTATAATAATAAGTAGCAGTAGTAGTAGTAGTAATTAATTAGGAAACTCATCAATCTTGTGAGGTACTATTCTGTCATAATGCCTTGCTATGTCCTCTAACCACGTCTAATATATATATTGGCGTTTTATAACATAGTGACTTGACATGTCACGTGTGTTTGAAAATTAAGACCTAAAGGAAAGGACAAAATTAAAACAATTATAAAAATCCTAATACTTGAATTAAAAAAAAAAAGAGAACCCGAGTAGGAAATCCATGGTAATCCTATATTCTTTTAGAGATAAACATCTTATTCCTATTCATTATAGGCACAATTCTTTGCCTCTCTTCCACTTTAATTAGGACAACAATTAAATAAAATTTCTTATTAAAATTAATCTTTAAAGTGTTACGCTTGATCGATAGTTTAGTGTTATAGTATTTGAAGAATTTTTGGATAAGAAAATGTTGTTACCAATATAATTAGTATTTTGATATAGGATGATGAAATACTTCAAAACTTCTTAAAGTAAGAATTTTGGAGATGATCTTGTAGATTGATTTGCAGTAAGATATTGAACTAGACTTATTTTGAAATAAGAGTATGATTTACAATAATAATTTCAAATCGATAAAATTATTACTTATACCATAGGCAGTCCTACATTGTAAAAAGTTTTATATGCAACTTAATTCAAGGGTTAATATATTAACACTACGTACTGCACTTTATCAGCTTTGGACTAACTTTTCACATGAAATTCATGATATCCTTTAATTTTATTTACTAACATTATTTGATGTACTTTAACTTCATATTTTCAGATAAACAAAATTATTTTATATATTGGCAAAAATGACACGTTTTTATTACAGGCCTACCAAATGAAAATGATGACTGTAATGCAACCTCTCAGAGCATTCCAATGCCAAGATACTTGGAAAGTGGACAGCGTACTGGGAGCTGTTTCAACAATTTTAGTCTTCGTAATGGTATTTCAACCTACGGAAAAAATTGCAATTCATCATAGGAGATTGCGTGCTAATGTTCATGAGTTATTTCAATATACTAAAAAAAAATGATACTAAATGCATATCCTGATACAATGATTTATCACAGCAAGAAATTATATATTTCATTTTTCTGCTAATGCATTATTTGGTTCTAGTGTCTAGCATTGTTCTTGTGTTCTGTTTCGAAATTATATAATTGTCTTTTGCAGTGATGAAAAGCATCAAACTAGCAATATGTAGATCTATTTTTGGAGGTAACTAGTCTCCATTTCTATTAAAGAAGTATCGTCAAGTGGGTTCTTTTTAAGCCTTTCTTTTCTGCTGACCAAACACCAACAGGTTGGCCAGTTGTGCATAGAATTCGGGCTGATAAGAGAAGGCACGATTCTGCATTCGAAATTGCTAAGTTGCTTATAAAGAAAGATGCCTCCCTGAATCAAGCAATGAAAGTGGTGGACTACACCACAGAAATTCCTGCAGTAATGTATAAACCGGTCTTAGTGAGAGAGAAAGGATCAGGAGTTGATCATGGAATACGAAATGAAGGAAGCGAAAAAAGAGAAAATGGTGATCACATTGATCATGATCACCAGCTACTTTCTCCTGAAGCTCCATTATTGACAGCAACTAGCAGAGGAATCACTGAGGTTGTTCTCGAAATTCTGAACCATTATCCTCAAGCCGTTGAATATCACAACGACAGGGGCCAAAACATATTGCATGTGGCTGTGATGCACAGGAGAAAGGAGATTTTCAATCTTATAAAACGTTCTAAGATACCATTGTCGAGGATGTATCATGCTATTGACAGTGAAGGCTTCACACTGTTACACCATGTTGCAGACACCAGGCATTACACTGGAGAGACCATGCCTGGTCCTGCTCTAAAGCTCCAAAAAGAGCTGAAATGGTTCCAGGTGAGTCCCTTGAAGACTATTACGAAGAGCAGGGTAGAAATAATACTGTGTTAGCAGTTATGTTAATTGAAATCAAGTAGACTACAATTTTGATTAATGAGGATGATCCTAGTCCCGGTAGGAATCAGTAATTGACTAGCATTCATTTTATAAGGACCACAGCATAAACATTTACACTCTTTGTTTCATATTTAAGGATTTAGCTAAATTAGCTGTTGTTCTTGCAGCGTGTGAGAGAACTAGTTCCCTCACATTATATTATTCACGGTGACAAAGTTTATCTCAAGTCTCCAAAAGAAATCTTCGAAGAGAAACACAAAGACCAGCTACTGGAAGCACAAAAATGGACAAAGGAAACATCTCAATCGTGCTCCGCGGTTGCTGTTTTAGTAGCCACCGTTGTATTTGCTGCCGCCTACACAATACCCGGAGGTAGCAAAGATGGAGTGCCTGTATTGCTCCATTCTCCTTATTTCCTATTCTTTACAATCATGGATGTGATGGCCCTTGCAAGCTCATTGACCTCGGTTGTGATGTTCCTCTCTATACTCACTTCTCCATTCGAATATGAAGATTTCCTCTACTCTATCCCTCGGAAATTGACATTTGGGTTTACTTTGCTCTTCTTCTCGGTGATGGCGACAATGTTAGCATTTGCTGCTACCATCATACTCGACGTTCGAACTTCAAAGAATTGGACTACCAGTCTAATAGCCGTGGCTGCTTTCCTTCCTGTCTCCGTGTTTGCGATGATGCAGAAGCACTTATATGGAGCATTTGCGAGTACTCTGAGTGGCTTGTTTAAGGGGTTGAAAAAGGCTCTTTCGTTTTTTAACCCTTGTCTTTCCCACAAAAGAAAGCAGCATTGAGTCTTATTTTGAGAACTTAAACATATCTCCTACATAGCTTTACCTTTTGTTTTTACTCTCGTAGTTCTTTAGCCTTGGTAAGTAAATTCTTACTAAGTGAAGTTGTCATTTCAGAAGGTTTTAACAAACGGTTCATAACAACGTAATAAGTGGAGTGCAGTTTCTTGTCCGACTAGCAAAACTGGACAAAACCATTGGCCATCGTTGACATATAAGTTTTTCATTGCTGTAAATTTTTGACATTGATAGAAGGTTAAGACATATATCACCTAAAATATAAGCAAGTTGAAATGAAAAAAATGAGAAAAAATAATTAATACAAGACAAATTTAATTAGAGAAAGTATATAAATCTGTCTGAATCTCTTGAATACATTCTGCTGTCTATTTAATTTTGTTTACAAAAAGATACAGAAATAAAATAGAAACTAGAATATATCAAAGTTCAAAACAAGATAAATAAAAAAACTTATGAACTATCATGTATGTAGAACAATTAAGGTCATACTTTACAAGCTTTAAGTAAAGTTGTCTTACAACTTTTCTTAGCTCAGTTATAATTATGCCAAGCTTTAATGATAGAAGTTATAAATGACTATCATTCTTAAATCTTAAAAAAAAAAGAAGAAGATACTTTACCACCAATATTTCTTCCGCTTAAAGTCACCTTTATTTTTATTCATATTGCTTAAGGATGAAAGAGGATCGATGCTATATGAATTTATCATTACTGATCCGCTTTGTTAGTATATCTACCAAGTTGTCTTTAGTATGAATTTTCTAGACATCTAAAATTCTTTCTACACTTTTTCTTCAATAAAGTGATATTGAACTTAAATATGTGTTTGTCCTTGGATGAAATGATGGATTCTTTGTCAAGTGTAAAGCGCTCTGCCTATAATAAAATAGAGTGATCTTCACTTGCTTGTACCGAGCTCCTCCTTGTTTATGTCCAAACTCCTCCATTAACCTTTGTAGCCAAATTGCCTCTTTGTAGCCAAATTGCCTCTTTGCTTACTTGTATAACTGCAATATATTCTTCCTTTGTTACACAAGTAACCATAATAAATTGCAATTTTTGAGACCCAACTTATAACTCCTCCAATAAGAGTAAACATATAACATATGATCGACTTGCTTCTGTCAAGATCACCTGCGTAATCTAAATCAATATAGCCTCTAACAATAAAATTTGATCTTTAAAACATAATGCAGTATTTAAAGTACCTTTAATATATCTCAAGATTCTTTTTACAATACTTTAATGCTCTTTAATAAGATTTGTCATGTATCAACTAACCACTCTCATTGCATGTGAAATGTCTAAGTTTGTACTGATCATAGCAAATATTAAATGATTACTGCTGATACATACGGTACTCGAGACATTTCTATCTTCACTATTTTGTTGATAGGACTCATCCTTGAAGATAACTTGAAATTAACAGGAAAAGGTATAAAAACTAGCTTACAATATTGCATATTGAAATGTTACAAGATTTTCTTCAAATAATTCCTTTGAGAAAACTAAATCTTTCTACTATCTTTTTCTCAATAAATTTATCATTTCTAGAATCTTGTTTGCTAGTCCCAAGTTTTTTATTTCAAATTATTTAGTCAATTGTGCCTTTAACTCTTTAATATGATCTTTGTTGGGGCTAGTTTCCAATAAGTCATCAACATATAATAGCAAGATAATGAAATCATTATCACCAAATCCCTTGTAATAAGTACAAGGATCTTAATTAAGTATGTTATACCGAAAGCTTATGATGAAGGAATCAATTCTCTTATACCAGTATCTTGGCACATATTTGAGACCATATAGAGATTTGTTCGACCTGTAAACTAAGTTCTCTTTTTCTTTTTCTTCAAATCCTTCTGGTTGAAGCATATAGATTTTTTTCAAGTTTTTCATGAACAGACTCAATTTTAACATCTAATTGCTCTGAACGTAAATCATATATAACATACATTGCTAGGACTAATCGAACCATTATCAATTATACAATAGGAGAAAATAATTCGTTGAAGTCAATACCTTTCTTTTAAGCAAATCTTTTCTCCACCAATCTTGTACAATGATGATCCACTTAGTTATTACCATCTTGCTTGATCTTCTATATCCATTTGTTACCGGTGGTCTTCCCTTTTTATAGTAGTGAAACAAGATCCCATGTTTTATTTTTATAGAAGGCTTCAAATTCTTCTTGCATTACTATCATCCACAAACAAGGGTTTTGGCCTTTTATAGCCTCATAGAAAGTTGATGGTTTTCCACTCCCTGTTAGTCAACAAGCTGGTTTTCTTCTTTCCTAAACTAATTGTTGAACCTCTGGGGCTAAAGACTTAGCTTGTTCTTGCTCTTTATGATCCAGTATATCTTCCAAAGAATTTAGATCTTCATGTTCTTATCTTTCTTCAACTTGAACTGTTGTATTCTTTGGTTTCTCCTTTGAAATGTTATTTTCTTCCTTTTCTTGTAAGTTATCTTCTGCAAATAATTACCTTATGGATAGTAGGATTCTATATATGATACCCTTTAATTCGATTAGCATATCCCCAAAAAAAATCATTTCCTAAATTTTAGATCCAACTTTAACTTTTCTTGGGAATTATGCGTCACATATATAGAACATCTAAATATATGGAGAAATGAATAATTAGCAGGATTATTGGTCCACATCTCAATTGGTGTCTTCATCCCAATTTTCATTTATGGAGACCTATTTATCACATAAGAAGTAGTTTTACTACTTTTGCTCAAATTGATTTGGATAGGCCTATAACCCTTAACATTGTTGTGGTTCTTTCCAATAATGTCTTAATCACTTGTTATGCTACTCCATTCCACTATTTAGTGTATGTTGCTGTGAATTTCCTTTTGATGCCTTCTTATTTACAAAATGCATCAAACTTGTCGTTAATTTATTCGCCTCCATTATCTAACCATGGAAATTTGATTCTTTTCTAGTTTCAAGTTAAACATGAGTTTTCAAGTTCTCAAAAACTAGAAACACATATACCTTCCGTTCGATTAGATACACCTAACATCTTTTAGAGTAAACGTCGATGAAAGATATAAAGTATTTCAAACCTCCTAAGGATGAAACCAGTGCTTACCAAACATCAGAATGAGTCAGCTCTAAAATAGCTTTCCTTCTAGCAATGGAACTACCAAATTTCAATACGTGTTTCTTATTAGTAACACAATGCTCACAAAAAAGGGTAATGAAGCCTTTTTTAGCTCTGAAAGAAGCTTTTGTTCTACAAGAATCTTCAATCCTCATTCTACATATGGCCAAGTCTGAGCTGTCATAATATTGTTGATTCTTTTGCCAAACTTGCTGATACTAATAGATATTTCTCCTTTTTAAAGTGTTTACCTTTTAAGTATATATAGAGTAGTAGCTACCTTTTTTTCTTTCATCCTTACAAGTGCACCTCTGACTATTTAACTTGGATTTTACACTTGATATTATCTAGTTGTCTTAAAGACACGAAATTTTTTTAAATCCTTTCATATGTCTTACCTCCTAGATGGTGTGAATCATACTGTTCCATATTTTTAGTTTAACGGTATCATTATCAACAATCTTTAAGGCTTGATCATCGCTCATAAATACAGTTCCTTCTAAGAGTGGTTTACATTGGTCAAACCATTCTGTTGTAGAGGTCATATGCCAAGGGGCTCTGAAATCCAAAAAGTCAAACTTTAGCAAAATTATTTTTCCTTGTATAATTGCTCGTTATAAAGGATTTTACCGTCATTCAAGGTACTTGTGACATTACCTTAAGGGGTTGTTACATTTTTCTCTGCATTCTTATCATTTTAACATTCCTTCCTAATGTGCCCTTTCTTAGCAAAATTCTAACATTTGATATTTTGTCTACTTCTTAATCTAAACCTACCATGATTTTGACTCTAACCAGAACCACTTTCTATTGAACTTCCTATCGTAGTGGATAAAACTTGTTCTTATTACGAATTTAATAATCTATTCTCCTTATTCTTCCATTTCTATTCTTCTTCTAAATAGAAGAGGCAACATCTTTAAAAGACTAGATAGTCTGAGTGAAAATTATTGGTCAAATTGATGATAAGTTGATCATATGAATAATTTAGGGTTTGAAATAAAAGTTTTGCACATTTATTTTTAGCTATTTTGCAGCCTAATAATGAGAGCTTAGAAAATAGAGTATTAAAAGTGCTGATTTGATCCATTAATAGAGTGGATTTTGGCATTCAAAAAGTGTAAAGTCTTTTTTCAAAAAAGATTTTGTTGTGAAGTGACTTGACCTTGTACAATTTCATTAGTGTTTCCTAAATATCCTTTGCATTGCTTTTCTCCTGTAAAATAAGTGTAGATTGGCGATAGCCTTATTATTCATTTTCTTCCATTTATTATCATCTGTGATCTCGACTGGTCTTTCTCTATTCAAAGCCTTACCACCAATAGTCATGTCTTTCTTTCTCGTTTTCTTCAAATGGTCATATGTCATGACCTGTAAAATTCAAGGAATCGGTTATAAGAAATTTTTATTAAACGTAACAATTAAATAATGAAATTGATTCAACCAATTCAACTATAAAAATATTGAATTTACCAACTTTTTTGTTTGATATATCTTAATAAATATTGTTTTTTTGTTTATTAATAGGTCAATTTTCGTAAATTAATCGGTTTTTATAAACTAAAATAAACTAGTTGATTTTCATTTAGTAGTCTTCTTCGTTAATTAAACTTTATTTTCTTTAACGACAAGGATTATCTCATTTTTTAATCATATTTTAAATTATCTATTTTGTTCAATCTTCACTATATACTATTTTTATGGCGATTTAATACCTATTGAACTTTTATAACTTAAATCTCTTATTTTACCTATTAGTTTTCAGTCCAATTTTTAAAACATAGTAACTAAACCTAAGTTTTAACCAGGAGAATTTTTTATTAATTTTTTAATATGCTCGAGTTTTCATCATCTTCTCTCATATTCTCTTTAAATTTTTTCTCTATTTTCATAATTTTTATTCCTTTCACATAAATTCTCTTCCATTTCAACTTTTTACACATTAAGTGAGGTCAGAGTAAACATAGTCCATGATAGAGATAACCAAATGGCAACCTCATAACCGAGATTAAAACCCTTTACTAGACTAAAGGCCTAAAATGACAGCTTTGGATGTTGATAATAACAATTTTTCTTTTTCAAAAAGTTAATAAAGAATATATTGAACAAGGAAACTTTAGGTTTAGTATAAAACAAATAGCCAACAACAAAAATAAATTACATAAACCTCCCCTATAGTTGAAAACGCTTTAGAAAAATTCTCTAATTTTTAAAAATTTTTATAGTGGAAATCACTTTAGAAAAATTCTCTAATTTTTAAAATTTTTGAAATTTTTTTCTAGCTTTCGGTTTTTTAGAAAAATCTTTTCTTAGACTTCGGTTAAAAAGTAATAACTGAACACTTGCAGTATAAATATTTGATGCAGACTAATCAAATGTCACTAATATGGTAACATAATTTTAAACCCGACATGAAATAATTAAATTCAACTTAAATTAATAATTTAAGATAATTATAATAAATTATTAGTTTGAGTCAAATTTAATTATTTCGATTTAGGTTTAAAAATTGTATTGAACCGTCATATAAACAGTATTTGATTAGTACAAGCAACACGTTTATAGCGCAAGTATTGTATTGTTACTTTTTAACTAAATTCTTTAAAAAATTGCAAAATTAAAAATTAGTAATTTTTTCAAAAATTTTAATATTAAAAGGTTTACTAAAGTTTTTGAAAATATAAGGGGACGTTTGTATCTTTTACACCCAACAAGAAGTACAAGCTAGTTTTAGTTCAGCTTCAGCATAAAAGACCATATTGGGCTTACTAACTCCCCTGGAGCAAAAAGCTCAACCAAAAGATATATTTTTTAAATATTATTTACTTACCTTAAGAAAGATATTTTTAATCTTAATACATTTTCCTCAACTATATTTTATTATATAATATTATGTTTGGAACCATAATTATTACATCAAAGCATTGTTCTTAGGTTACTCTTGGCTTATATTATATCAACATAAGATATTTGATGGAGCGATGAAATTTAGGATATTAAATTACAAAGTTTCAATCCTTTTAAAAAATTTTCATTCAATATTTAATATGTTAAAGTATTTAATTATGTATATAAAAATTTTAAAATAAGATAATTTAATTCAAAATTTTGTCTCCGTTGAAATTTTATTGATATAATTGACAATTCGATGTAATTAGGACTGATATTTGGAGAGCTTACGTAATATCTTCTTCCCCTCATGAGTTTTCAACTATCAAACAGGTGACAGCACCAATGTGCTTGTCAAAAGGTGCTAAAATAACAATGTTAATAAAGGTGAAGAGCCACGTATTTTCGTCAAATGTCAATTTTTACATTGCTAATTTGGCCACAACAGCTAAATATTGACAAAGATAACTTTTCGAACTAAATTATTTAATTTTTAAAATTTTGAAGATTTAATAAAAAAATTTACAAAATTAGACATTAAAGTAAAAAAATGTTTCTGTGATTAATTATCCTTAAAGATTGTACAAGTTACATTTCTAAGTTATAAAGGAAATTATGCTTTCATAAATTAAAATATTAAGATATTTATACAAATAATTAGATTTTATTAGAAAATATGTTTATTAAATTAACTTGTATAAGGATTTTGAAGATAATGTTACTTCTGTATTCATTAAAGTGAAATAACTATTTAATTAATCTTTAAATTTATGATTGTCAAATGATAGTTGATGTTATTAAGGAAATATTCTTATTAAGGTTATTTCAATGAATAGTATATGCATATGTTACCAATGAAGAGACAGCGAATTAAAAGTCTAAAATTTTTGATATTTTTTAAGTGTCTATTTTTTTTTGTTGTTTTCATGTTCTTTATTATTATCAATTTTGAAATTCTTTGATCAAAGTAATTAAAAGTTGAAAATGTTATTTTCAAGTATTAGTTAAAATTTTAATATTTATTTATAAGAAACAAGATGATAAAATTTTATAGACATAGAATAAACAATAATTTCATACCATTTATCAATAAAATTAGATTACCAAGGAACCGAATTCTAAAAAAGTGATATTCCGTATCCTTAGGCCATCATCATAAATTGTTAAATAATATATTGATCTATAAAAATTTATTTAATTTAAAAATAATTAATTAGTTAAAATCAAGTTAACCTTGGGTATTCAAGAAAAATATATAAAAAATCTATTTTAATGGGTTACAACAAATAGTTGGTTAAATTTTAGTTAAATTGGAAAATATTAACTTTTAATTTTCTTACAAATAAGGGTTTTAAAATTGAAAAAAATCTAAACATTGAAGTTATTTTAATTATTGTATCAATGAAGTTAGAGATTGGACAATCAAATAACGGGCATCAAATTACTTGTTCCACTAATGGTGTTCCTATTTTTTTCTACGACTAATTCAATAACGTTTTAATAAAACCCAAAGGTCTCGACTTTCCTCTTACCTAATCCAAGTCGATGCCCTCTTTTCTTTGATTTTGCTTCCCACCTTTATTGATGATGCTTGATTGGACCTAATTCTTCTCCCTTTTGCTTATGTTCTTATAGTTCTTCTTCTTGCTGGAAAACTAATTGTTAGATATGGTTATATAATGCAACTCCATCTAAGAGCTCAAGAGCATGTCTAGTATCTCTAAAGGTCAGGACTTTCAGTGGTATATTAACAACATCGAGACCTCGGTTAGTGCTAGTTTGACTAATGAGACAACTTGCATTGATGGATTTGCTGGTAAGGCCTTAATAGTAGGGTGAAAACTTTAAGCAAGTCTAGGATTGTGAATGTTGCTAAAGTTACTCCGTAATTCCTTTATAACATATTTGAAAAATTTGACCCATCCTTGTTGCCAAATGACTCTTGCATGTGTTTTTCATATTTATTAGGCTGTGTTCATTTCACTTCCTTCGTTTGTTTAACCACGGGCAAATTTAGTTTGTGTGTATCAGGCAAGCGATGTGTTTGTTAAATTGCTTCTTTCTCTTACGCTTGCCCGAGCTATATCGGAACTTGACTAATTTTCTTATGAAGAATAGCTATGCAAAAGCTTTATTAATCTGTAGCTTTGGAAGAATATATGGTGTTTTAATTGTTACTTTCAGGTGATATAAGTCCCATTCCATTTAGCCATCTTGTTTTAGATATTCTAACTACTAAATCGTTCAAACTAGCCATCCTCTCTTTTCTAGATGTGGTGGGGTTTCACTACAACAAAAACGACATACGGTAACAGGTGATAAGTGTTATTAAATATGAATGGTAACACTAATGAGTATGCTATGACAGCCCATGTTACTAAAGATATGATGCTTTAGTAACAGTTTTGACATGTTATTGTCGAGTTTAATATGACATTTATTGATAGCTATAAATGCGTTTATATTACATTTTATAAATGCTATAAATTAGTTATTTGTAACATTTTTAAAATGTTATATATTAACTTTTTTTAATATCCTTAAATTGCTGTAGATATGTATTTTGTAACAGTTTTGAAATGTTAAAAGTGATTTTTTCATAACATTGTTTAAATGTCATTATTGA
>JANZXP010000003.1:21981880-22010555 GCA_027576715.1 Erythroxylum flavicans
AAGATAACTCATATAAAGTGTTATAAATTTATTATTAAAGTAACTCATATAAAGTGTCATTATTTTACATCACTTTCATAACATCTTAAAATAGTAACCTTTTATAATGTTTAGTAATACTTAAAAAAATTGTTATCAATGATAAATTATATGTTATAAAATCATAAAATGTTACTTATCAAATTAAGAATCATAACATTTTAAGATATAATGATACTGTAGATAGGTATTTTATAACATATTGTCAAAAGTGTTACTGTCTAGTGTTACTTTATGTCATTTTTGTTGTAGTGTTTTGATGTTTTGAATGACGTTTAGGGAATTTTGGGATACCAAAGATGTAAAGTTGCCAAAATGACCAATCCAATGTATGCCATCTGCTTTTTCTACGCATATAAACAAAAGGGATGAGGAGAGTTAGGACATTTGCAGGTTTAGCGAAGTCAATGGAGGTAAAGAAAAGTAAGGAAATGCTAGTTAGAAGGCAGCAATGGTTGAATCAGAGGTAAGATCTATCGAACTTATCCTTCTTCTTCTTTCTTTGTTCTAGTTTTACTTTAGCACCCTCTTCCCATATCTGGTTTACTTCCTTCTTATGAGGAATTATTCTTCTTGTCATTACTTTCTTCAACATCTCCATTAGCCATTTATGGTGTTGTTTTGGAATTTATCAAGAGCTTCTTTATTATCTTTTCTTTCCCTCTTGTTGGTTCAAACTAGTTTATCAGTATTTAGTTGGAAGTTTCTTTGTTAATGAGTAATTTTCCATCGATATGGCATTGCATTTCATGTGTTAGATGGGATCTGCAAAATTTCAAATTATGTGTGGCTGATACTGTCTTGATTTGTACATCAAGGTATCTTCTGTTTTCCAATGATATGCTTCTCTATCCCCACATGAGCTATTCACCTTCTTTATACATTCAAAAGATGCTCCTTTTTTTTTGGTTCTCTTACTAGACTTTATGGTTCGATATCACAAGTAAATTTGCTAGATGTAGCAATAATCCTCTTTGATTATGATCATCCCCTAAAATGTTTTCTTTTCTCATTTTCAGATAAACATAATTCCAAAAATATGATTAACAATAATAAATTTTGTATAAATTCTATACACCTAACTCATATTTATTAAGTCCTTATTCATAGTAAGGTAGCATTCTTCTTGATTTATATAGTATTTTAATCCATAATCTATTATACAAAAGATTAAATCAAACTTTGGTAATTGACTATGAAATAGATTAGTGTAATCTTTTTTTCTTTCTTGTGAAGAATTTCAAAATGAGAGAATAAACTAGAGGTCAACAATGGACAAAAACTAGGGTAATTGACTAGGTTATGGAAACAAATCTACTATAAGTTACGTTAGGGAATTCTTAACAAGAAATGACAAACTATGGAAATGAAAGCAACTCAAATGATAAAGGGTAAGTGAACTCTTAGTTACCTTAATATATGTTGCATGTTGTTTTACCATCAAAAACTATAAGAAACAACGACAAAAGGAAAAATGGAGGGTCGGATTTTTTTTTGGCCACTTGACTTGGACAACTCTTTTACTCGACAATCTACATTTTTTGCTTATAGATTACATTGAAACATATGAAATCATCTTATATTATTAGAAGTTTTGATTCTAAATCGCTTTGCAAATGCAATTTGTTTTATTGGAGCTGCAGTCTCTAATTTCTCATTCCATTGTTTGTTTGCTATCTATATTAAACTGTGTCGAAATAGTCTGACTAAAATACAAATGTCTTTGTACCATTATGCTCACTATTATGTATAAAGTTTAGAAAATTGGTTTATTAAATAGTAGCAATAAGCAATCTAGTTGTCTCCGTCAGAGTTGACTGTTATGAAACTGAAAGATGAAATGATATTTTATATTATTGCTTTTAAGATCAGGAGGTGCTATTTTACTTGAGAAACTGATACTTTGTTAAACTGTACACGGTAGGTAGGAAAATGATGTTTCGCTCTTGCATTGTTTAGGTACGCCACAGATGATGATTTTATTCAACCCCATCACTTAGACCGAATATATGAAGCTTACATGGTACATTTTTTCTTCCTATTGGTTATTAAATCTTAAGTACTAGTTCTTAAATTGAGATTTACCATTGAACCAACTTGGTCATTTTTTTTAAGATGCTTACCAAAAAGCTTATATTATTAATGGTCTTCTGAAATTATTTTTTGGATTATTTGTGGGTGCAGTAGGGCAGTTGGTGTTAAGAGCTTTGATTTCATGATTTTATGTGTCAACATAAATATGAATTTTAAATTTATTTTAATTGGTGCAATATGCAAAAACTTGGTAAGTACTGATTGTCTTACCTTTAGGATAATTGGTGCAATGTGCAAAAACCTAGGTACAGCTATGAATCTTTGATTTTAGATAAAACCACGACTCTTATATCATATATATTAATTTTCAGTGCTAAATTCCACCTAATCGTTTTGGCACTTACCATTTCTTTATTCTCCTATGTCAATTATAGCTGCAAAATTAGCAACAAGCAGAAGTGTAGATTCCTTGAAACACATCCATCCAAAAAGGCCAATAAGTCAGATAGAGGTGAATTATCATCTTTGATTTCTTCTAAAATGTATGGCCTACATTTACGATCAGAAGTTACAATCATATGTCTTTATTAATATAGATGTCTAAAAGTAGAGAAGTATTTATTTTGATTGGAATTTGGCAAATAGAATCAGTTTTCTTCCTTTTAGGAATGCATACACAATGCGTTAATACAAGAGATACAAATAAATTAACTAATGATAACTGGATGTATCAACACAAAATGATGTTAACAATATGTTTGACTTAAGGAATCGTCAAATGCAATCCATAGTTTATATGCAAGTTCTATTGTAACAAGCTTCATATTAATATGTGTGTAGGGTTGCTATTAACCAGTTATTTATCTTTGTTCAGGTACCTTATGATCTTCCTTCTAAAATTGATTATGAAGATGAGGTATTATTTTCTTTTTAGGTTGTGAAAATATAGTGTGTGAATAGATCTAGCTGTAGGATTACACTTAGTAGTTGAGGTAAACATACCTAAAATGTATGGTGTTTTCCTACAAGATAAGGATAGTGATGACAACTTACTATCTTCATCCAAAATGATTAACTTTGAATTATCCAATGGCTACCCACGTGGACCATATGTTCCCCCAATAATGGATGATGATCAGTATGTTGAATAATAACTAGAAGACTTAATAGGTTTTCTATTCAATGTAGAGGAGGAAGAGAGGGCAAGTAACTTATATTGATTGTATGAAAAGATGTTTACTTTCTTGAGATTGAACTTGCTGTTTGCATTTTAGATTTTATTTTGAAGATTCAGGAAATCGTGGATGCTAGAATACAAGGTAATTGATGAACTATCCAACACTCGAATGTGAGCTCCAATGTTAGATTACAAAGTGAAGAGATGGTTCAATAATCAAGTGTTACAACAGATCATTTGAACCAAAATAGGATTGAACCAAAAAGCAATGAAAGAATTCCAAAACATATCATTAGGGCATAAAAACCTTGATGTCCATTACTTAATCCTAGAGGTGAGCTTATGGCCTTTGTTGTGCAAGATTTTGTTTTCATTAGCATGTAACCTTATTAATTGCTATCATAGTGACAACACAAATGTAGAATTAGGCTTCTATTGTTTTGGAAGTTCTAAGTTAGAATTGTTATTCTTTTATGTATTTTTATTGATGAAAATGCAGAAATGTTGATTTATAACTCCTCTAACTTTGTTAAATTTTTCAAGACAACCCCTAAGAGAAAGATATTACCCAAGGCATTCTTGTTATATTTGGCCAAGATTCTACATTCTCAAATGATAGACTTTATAAGATTTTTGGTATCTTTGGAGAGATCATGGAGGTAAGGTTGTTCATTGAAAATAAATTGAACTAAAATATTTCATGAGTAAAGTGTGAAACTATGTTGTTCTTGTTTGTGCAGATTCATGAAGCTACAAACATAAATGATTACAAGTTAATTGAATTTTATGATAGAAGAGTTGCAGAGGCTGTTTGTTTTCTTCTTGATAAAGGCACTTGTTTTTTCAGATGCAATTGGTTTAACTTCTTGCTTCTCTTTGCTCTTAGCGTATATTCAAGGAAATTGGAGTTAAAGCTAATACGTGTATTAAAATTGTTTAGCTCATGAATCCAAAGATCCTTTTTGGTGATTAAACTTGTAGATTGTGATTTATTCTTAAAACTGGCTAGTGTTTATTTGTTTTCAAGAATGTTACTTTCAAGATTGCGACCTATACAGACACATTTATATACACCTAGTTTTTTTTTCATTCCACCATAAGTTTCTCAGGCTTCATTTACATTACGACTTCATTTACATTTTCACTTTTGCTAATATTTTCCCCCACAGTGTCATCCCTGAAAAAATTAGAAGTTCAACGTTTGTTTTTTTTTTGTCCATACCATTGCTAGAGGTTTGATGAAATCTCAAGAATTAAACAATTAATACTTTGGCACAAAAATATTTTCTATTATAAGGATTTGTCGTTTATAGACAATAAATAATAATAAGTATATAAAAATTACATAATAATGAGAGTATAAGAAAGAAATTGCCATTTTTTAGTAGGAAATAAGTATGCACCTCATTGATAAAGATGTAAAAATTAACTTAAAACACTCTACTTTCTTTTCATTTTGTATTAACAAAACATGCATCCTGCATATAGAGCTAAACAATCACATGTCTGAACGAAACCACCTATATCTACACTATCGTAGTTAACATTATTACTTTGTCATGAGTTATTTATCATCACATTGCTCACACCATGTGGTTGTTGTGCCTATAAGAATTATAAAAAATAGTTAATTGGTAAATTGTGAATAAGTCACTAAACAGAATGTCATTATTAATAATATTCTGGCAAAAGATAAATACCAATTAGGAGTTGGTTATGTCTATAGAAAATGGAACATTTTTCAATAGAATTTATTTGACTTGAATTGGCAGACACAACCTATCAGCAAAAGTGTTAAAGAGCATATAATCAAAATACTTAGAATTATTGTTAAACATTGAATCTTTTTTTATTAAAAAGTATACATGTATCTTGAGAAATTGTTTAGACAAATACTATGATTGGTGAATTTGAACCATATTTAAGTTATCAATACAAATCTTAGTTCTTTGCATTTGATTTGCGTACTAAAAAGCAAAGAAAAATTAATAAGAATTAAATAACACATGACTAGTGTAATTTAAAACACCATTCAAACCTCAGCTTGATCATCTCTTTAATAGGGAATTGTATATTGAATTGAAGTAGTTTGAAATTTTTCTCTCAAACCCTGTCTCACCCAAAGAAAAGAAAAACATAGCATTATATAAGGGACATAAAATTCAAGAATATAACAAAAATTTAATTAAACATCAAGATTAAATGGTAATGTTGGTGTTGAGGCTGTGACATTTGTTGGAGCAATTTGAATATTTTTTGTTGTACCCTATATTACCTATAAAATGAGAAAAACAAATTAATATCATTGTATAAGGGATATGGAATTCAAGAATTAAAAATTTACAAATAAAACCTTAAGATTAAATGGTAATGTTGGTGCTGCAATTGTAAGATTTGCTAGAGGTTGAACTTTTTTAGTTGATTTCCTTTTTTTCAAAGCCTTCTTCAAGCCACTTGTCAATCTCTTACCTGAAACAATTTTCTTCTTGATTTTGATTCTTTTAATTCCAACACTATTCTTTCACAAATTTCAATCCCATTTTGGTTCAAGTGATCTAATATAATACTTGAATATTGAACCATCTCTTTACCTTGTAATCTAACATTGGAGCTCGCAATCAAGTGTTGGACAGTTGATCCATTACTTTGTATTCTAGCATTCTCTACTTATCTTTAACAATTTTGTTAGTCTCTTCACTCTCAATTGGATTTGTAACCAATTGAACGTATAGCCCATACAATTCTTTATACTGTATACTTTGACATATCTTAGGATCCAAATTGCTTATGCTGATTCCTAAATTTTCAACTCCCACAAATCCAAGTTTTGCTTTACTTGTCCACTTTTTCAATATGTACTAACTTGGGATCTCCATAATATTTTTCACAGTAAAAACTTTCAAAATATGAGAATAAAAAATTCTATCAAACTCGAATTTTCTACAACTACAATCAACCTTTCCATTTGATGAATCATAACTAGTTGTATGGTAATAACTCTTATTACGATGGGTAATTTGATATTTTATGATTGATTCAACCTCACCGAAACTGTCAATACAAGAATTATGAGACTTACAACATTCATTTTGAAAGCACTTGAACACCTTAAGAGTACAAAAGACTTATTGCATGTTTCAAACTTTGAATTGGATACAATAATAAGAGAATACTTGTACTTGATTTAAAATCAACCTTTAACTCTTCATATCTACGATTTTCAAGGAGTCTTTTTAAAGTGATGAAAAAACTCCAAGAATTTGTGATGATAAGTGACATACCTCTTTACAACACTATTCATGCTCTCACTTCTTTGTGTTGTCATCATATCTGCACAAAACATTTGTCTTCCATACATTAAAGCCCATTTTTCCTTTATCCCAAACATGCGCCTCAACCAATCATTGTTTTGAATTCTGTATTTGTGCAACATCTCATTCCATGCATTTACAAAATTTTCCGCTTCTTCAAAATCAATATGCATGAGCTAAAATCTCTAGCAAAATCTTTGAATTGAGAGAAAACACCACTTAAATGGATGGCCTCATTTTGATAAATGTGCCAAATACATAAACGATGATGAGTTTTAGGCCATCTTAGTACTAAAGATTTTTCCATTACTGCATCTTAGTATGTAAGAATAGTTTTAGATCTTTTATCACACATAGCTTTCGCAAAAGTATCAAATAACCATTCTAACGTGAATGATGTCTCATCATATAACAATGCAACACCAAAGATTGTAATTTGCTTACGATGATTTACACCAGCAAGTAATGTAAGGGGACCACTTTCATTGTTCTTCTTGTAAGTTGTGTCAAAGCAAACCACATCATCAAATTTTGAGTAATCTGCTCTTATCTTTGCATCTGACTAGAAAATGTTGGTTATTAAATCATCTTCATCAACTTGGATAACATAAAAATAATCAGAACATTTAATTTCATTTTATGCAAATGTTCGAGAACACCTCCTTTATCCCCTTTTTTCGCGTCTCTCATTCTTTTAGACTATAAGTAATTTTAGTAGTCATACAGTATGAAACCTAAATTTTCTCGACCACCCACTTACCTAACCATGACATTATGAGATGCCTTTGATGGGATTCCTAAGTCATTTGCCATTTCAATTTGCATTGCTGCAGATAAACTTATCTTTTGGCGATATCGGTATAACTGTATCTTGTTTGGACTCGAGAGGTAGTGATTATGCTCCTCAATAAACTAAACTACACAGAGCTTTTCACTTCTTCGATGGCTGATTCTCATTTTAGCTTCACATCCAAACCTTATTTCAGGGTGTCTTGCTCTTATATAAATATCTCGTTTGTCCTTTCCTCGTTTACCTTCAGCACTACAACAAAACATTATATCAATGAAGTTTCCAGATTTATCTTTGTGGTTTCTGCTTCTCCTTATCTTAAATCCGACTTCTTTAGTATATGGCAAATAGAATTGGTAAGCATCTTCTTCTGTCTTAAACTCCATTCCAATTTCGCTATTAATTCTTTAGATACAAATGAGCAGGTAGCTTGCAAATCTTGATTACTGTTTAAACTCATGATAGCTATAAGTTCATCTTTACCTTCACTCATGCCAACTTCATTACCATCTTCAAAATTTAGCTGACGACAAGAAAAAGATACACCCGACATAGAATTATTAACTTTAATCCTGAAGCAAAAACCCAAAAAAGCAAATGAAAAAAATTGAAAATGGATACTTCACTTTTATAATATAAAGAAACACGAAGTGTTGAATTCACAATTTAATTAAGAAGTAAAAATGAAGCCTTTAACATTAAATGAAATAAATATCTAACAACTAGTGTTAAACAAATTCTTTAAAAATGTTTGGTTTTCTATTTGGCATTCCCGCGTGTTGGTAAACTAAAAGCAAAAAAGAAAGGAAAAGGAAAAGGCATCAGCTTCATTTAAGCTATAAGAGAGTCGATTGATACACAATAGAATTGAGTTTTATTAAAAACGATGTTGTGTTGTCATGAAACAGGATTTGAGCAGATTTATTGCAACAGAGGATCTAAATTATCACTCATAAGCACTGGAATAATCTATTTCCTTTAAAGAATTAAAAAAAAGTTACTTCCTTTTTTCATCACAATCAATTAAGTGTTATTGTATCAAAATCAAGTTTGAATTTGATATGGAAGAGATGTCACTTAACACATATGAATGTACATGAAAAACTCAACTCATCTCATTAAAGTATTAAAAAATATGACATAAGGTCTATTTGTTATAGAAAAACATATACTTTGGCTTGGTAGTTGAACTAAAATTAGATTAAAATATATGGAATATAACTACGTTCATGAGAAATGGACAATGGCAGCAGTGTAGACTTGCCTTGCAGCATCAATGTCTGTACTCATGAGACCACATCCTATTCCTACTAAGCTCCATATAGTTACAAAATAATTGTTACAGAGGATTTGAACCTGTCTCAAGAACCTCAAGCATATTCATAAAAGAACACCTGCCCCACTCCACCAAGAAAATCCATTATGTAGACGTGAATTGTACCTTGAAAATAATATGATACCACCAAATGTCAAATGCTTTATTCCTTTTGACAACTAAAACACACCAAAGATCAAATGAACCACCAAAGAAATGCCAACACGCACCGCGATTATGAGTAACCTTCACAATTTTTTATCCTACAGCATGGGGACTGAAAACTGAATTGGGTGCTTAAACCTATCAACTATTAAAAAACAAAACTAAATTGACTCAGATAAAGCTCTCAAGTGACCAGATTAATGAAGTAGCTTATATCATGAAAATGAAAAACGAATCAAATTAGCATATCCCAAGTTTCCTTTTCCATTATTTAGGTTTAGGTTTAAAAATATTATGATAAAATCACATAATAATCTGCTAAAACTATGATTGAAATAGAGACATCCTTGAAGCACTGGACGGAATATTGATTGCACGATCTCAAAAAATCGAAATGGTAATTATGTCTGCAATTTTTCAAGTTCAAGTTCAAATGTGAAGAGGTAAAAATTCAAGCATGGGAAAATCATCAAAAAGCAAAAACAAAAGGTAGAGATAAGAAAGATTAAGGTACTCTAAATTGTTGTCATCAACTATCCATTGGTATAACCACACTAATTCTTTCTGCCAAATGTTTTTAGTAAGTGTGCATCATGATTGAGTTGAAAAGTATATAAATAGTGTGCATTAGTGACGTCCTTATATGTAACCAATATGGAATGATGGTTTAATGGTTATCTTGTATATGCTTTTCCTGCCAAATTCTCCATCTTGTGTCTGTTTAGAATTTTAGTTTAAAATATTAAGATCTAAATTGATGTTGAGTCATATTGCTTCAGTTAAAAACCTTCTCCAAATGTCAGTAATTTTGACAAACAATTTAATATAAATGCCTGTTGCTGCATGATATGACTCTGTCTAGTCTAAGTAACTGGATTTCTATGCATCTAATGTTGCAGGAACAAACACAGATGTTGCAGGAACAAACACAGAAAATAAACAACTACTGACATTGTGACAAAAACGACACCACAATAAAAAATTAGCCTTAACCTTTTTTCGGTTCCATATGATGAAAATTTTGTCCATTTTATAGTGAGAAACCATATGCTTTACTTATATAACAGAATTATGAGCCTGGAATATGAATTTAATTTAGAAAGATACATACATAAAATTTTTAGCACAATTAAATTATTAGTGAGTTATGCTTCTCAAGTGGAGGTTGAAAGGATGAGAGCAGAGGCTCAAGATAGGGTTATGAATAAACTAGCATCAGTAAGGCACAAGGAAGAAGAGAAGCAAGTAGCGATAGAAGTAAAGAGAGATCGATATGATGCAAAAGCGAAGCAACAAGTAGACTATATCCATAGAACTGGTCACATGCCCTATTCATTTTCCTACTGTGGTTGTTGCTCATAAAAAGACTCTAAGCAACTTAAAAAGTGAGGAAGCTTTTTGTATTTCACTCGTTGTCAGATTTGGATCAACCCTGCTTTTGTTTCATGATGTACTGTTTATGTATATCAAATCTGTTCAAAGTTAAGAAATTCAAGATGGTAACTTATGACAATTTCCTAGTTAAGTATTTCTAAGGGGAAGCTTCTCTTGGTTATATTCCTACATTATCTTCTTGTGTCTTGACATCACAAAAATCTCATTTAACATCGACATTTTACTCATCTTACTTAGGATAGGATAATGCACTTCTTTATCTACATGATCATATATATTCTCATAATCTATCTGTGATTATTGTTTTCAAGAGATTCTCTAATTACTATCCTTAAACTTGTAAATCATAAGTTAACTATACTAAATCACAGAGTTCATCATCATAATTATGGTATAGTTGACCTAATAGCAACTAACACATGCATAAATTGAGAATGAATTCTCTGAGTTTAGTATCAATAAAAACCTTCAAAGGATGAACAATAACAGAAAACAAAGACTCGTCTATGGAATTTGGAATAAAGGACATGAAACAAATGCTTTTTGACAAAAATGAGAGAAGTATTAGAAGGAAATATACAAAGAATCACCAAGGAATATTTAAGAACATACTTTCAAAGGATTGAAACACAATTTATGGCAGCATTAATTAACTCCATAACACTTTCGTGCCCTTTCCTCCTAGTCATGAATTCAACTTACCTGGAACCAATGTATTTAAGTTGATACTTATATAACATATATATTAAAAGCAGAATGTCAAAGCATTTTGATAGAAGTTAGAACTAGTTGTTGATGATCATTCAAACATTTTTAGGATTTATTATCATCAAATAAACTTTCAAAATCAACTTTAATGTTGCTTTGCATAAGCTACAATGTGAACATTAATAGTAAGCCTACTAGGTGCAAACCACAAAAACAAGGCTTCAAGGTAGACATGACATAATATCAATACCATCACCTACTAATTTCATGAGGATATAAAATGATTAGCACTATACAGGTTGTACACAGGTAGAATATTCTTGGTTGATTATGTTTATCATGGGGAAAGTCATAAAAACAAACAAATACTGACTAACAACTAAATGTGGATTCTATCTACAATATAAAAGCCATCTTATAAAGCTATATACCAATAATTAAATTGTACATGCATTAGTGAACAAAGAGAAACTGACCGTGTATGGAGGATGTTGTTTTACCATAACCAATCCTTAAAAGAATGAACAGAAACTGAAATTCTTCTCTGCTCTCATATACTGAATACACTACTATAGACAAAGTCATTTCAAACTTACCTGTAAGCTCATTATTAAGGTTGGATGACAACAATTTAGAAACTGATGTTTTAGCTCTCTCATATACGAAGTCCCTCTATGATCATTACTACGACACTACCTGAGAATATACAATTACTAGTCAAACTTTCTTAATTGCATTTTGGAGTTAAAATATGCACGTCATTGCTACTGCCACCTAATAATTTAAAGGAACTGATCTCCATTAAGTTTAGTTAATTTGTAAGTCAAGGCTGTATCAAATTCATGAGATTGGTCTGTTAATTTGTATCTGCAACCACCTTTCGTTCTTTTGCATACAACTTATAAACTTCGAAAGTAAAACAAAAGCATTCTCATAAATATAAATGTTTACATTAAGGACAAGAATTAAAACAAAAGATTAGTATAGTACCAAATCTAAGAAGAGCATAATACGACTATAATGAGTAGAAAAATTCTTATTTACTGAGACGTAACAGGAGATGTGGAATACAAATATCAAAACTCATTCAAGAAAAAGATAGGTGGGGGAAAAAATCCTCCAAAACAAGGTAGAAAGGATTCATAACTTAAGGAATGTGATGAAAGAAGTCCAATTGCTTCAAGTTTTGCAGATCACTACGAAGCAAGGAAGAAGAGCTCTAGGATTAAAATACCCTATATTCTTCTAAAGCTATAGGTCAATAAAGCTCTGACATAGCTATTCTTTATAAGAAAATCGGTCAAGTTTTGATATAGCTCGAGTAAGGGCGAGAGAAAGAAGCAATATGATTTGAACACCAATTCAATGACCTAAATATGATTTGAACACCTATCTTATCCTTAAGCTCTTTTTTTGCAGAGAAACCATTCCTAATAATTCAATAAACACAACAATTGTCCGATGTACACAAACTAAACTTGCCCGTGGTTAAACAAACGAAGGAAGTGAAATAAACACAACCTAATAAATATTAAAAACACATGCAAGGGTCATATAACAACAGGGATGATTTGGATTTTTCAAACATGTCAAAGGATTACAAGTAACTTGAGGAACATTCACAATCTTAAACTTGATCAAAGTTTTCACCCTACTATTCAAGGCCTTACTGGCAAACCCATCAATGCACGTTATCTCATCAGTCAAACCAGAACTAACCTAGGTCTCGATGTTGTTGATATGCCACTGAAAGTCTTGACCTTTGGAACTAATGTGCATGCTCTTGAGCTCTTTGATGGACTTACATTAAACAACCACATCTAACAATTGGTTTTCCAACTACAACAACATAAGCAAAAGAGAGAAGAATTAAGTTCAATCAAGCATCATTAGTAAAAGTGGGAAGCAAAATCAAAGGAAAGAGGGGCATCGACTTGGCTTAGGCGAGAGGAAAGCCAATATTCTTAGATTTTATTAAAATGTCATCAAATTAGTCTCAGAATAAAATAAGAACATCATTAGTAGAAGAGGTGATGTGATGCCCAAATAATGGTGCTTTATACCAACTCATCAAGTCCTTATAATTTCTACGGGTCCTTCTACTAGTTACTTTTTCTTGGGAAACCAATTTTCTGTTTAAATTATGATGTTAAATCTCGTTTATATATAATATAAGATTTAATGGAACAAAAAGTTTTAACATTGAAACCACAAGAGAGATTGCCTACCAAGCTAAATTGATCGACGTATCTCGTTTATGTTAAGCGGCCATTGGCCTTGGCTGCAACACGTGTGTTTCGGTGGATAATTGCTAAATCCCAGAAGCCTCTGCGAAACCAATATGAGGAATGCTTTTTCATCGCGGCCTTCCATTGTTTTCCACAGCCTCCTGCTCGTGCCTTTCAAGATCCACCAAATTGTCTACCTCCACAAACCGCTCATGGCTCCACAAGCAATCTTCCTGTGTCTCTCTTCTCAGGAAGTGCACTTCGTTGATCCTTCTGAAGCAAGTCCAAGCCCACATCTTCCGACTCGGCCTTCACCAAGACCACGACGCTGTCGGCAAGTTCCTCGTCTGTTGCACTGTACCATCTCACGGGGAGGTGTATTACGCGGAGAAAGTATTTAACTACGTACCTAACCCGTCTTTGCTTATGTACAACCTTATGATTAAAGCGTATGCAAAGAAAGGTATCTTTAGAAGATCTCTGTTTCTGTTTACTAAGTTGAGGGAAGGAGGGTTGTGGCCTGATAATTTCACTTACCCGTTTGTTATTAAGGCTGTTGGCTGCTTAGGTAAAGCTTTACTGGGGGAAATGGTTCATGGGTTTGCGGTGAAATCTGGAGCTGAGTTTGGCATTTTTGTATGCAACTCGCTCATGGATATGTATCGTCAACTGGGTCGAATTGATATCATGAAGAAGCTGTTCGATGAAATGCCTGACAGAGATATTGTTTCGTGGAACGTACTAATTTCTGGATATGTTAAGAGTATGAGATTTAAGGATGCGATCAGTGTTTTTTGCCGCATGCGAAATGATACTAATTTAATGCCTGATGAGGCTACAGTGGTTAGCACACTTTCTGCTTGTGCTGCAGTGGAAGATTTGGAACTTGGAAAGGAGATTCATTGCTATCTAAGACATAAAGTTGGATTGACCTCTATTATTGGCAATGCCTTGCTGGACATGTACTGTAAATGTGGTTGCTTGACTATAGCTAGGGAGGTTTTTGAAGGGTTGCCTTACAAGAATGTCATTTGTTGGACTACTATTGTGTCCGGCTATGTAAAATATGGGAAGTTGAAGGAGGCTAGAGAGTTGTTTGACAGGAGTCCTGTTAGAGATGTTGTTCTCTGGACTGCCATGATAAATGGCTATGTACAATTCAAGCGGTTTGATGAGGCAGTGGAACTTTTTAGAGAAATGCAAATCAAAAAGGTTAAACCAGATAAATTCGTGGTAGTCACCCTACTTACAGGTTGTGCACAGATGGGAGCCTTAGAGCAAGGGAAGTGGATTCATGGATATATAGACGAAAACAGAATTCCTCTGGATCTTTTTGTGGGTACTGCTCTTATAGAAATGTATGCCAAGTGTGGGTACGTAGAAAAGGCTTTAGAAATCTTCAATGGGTTGAGAGAGAAGGATAGTCCCTCGTGGACTTCAATAATCTGTGGGCTCGCCATGAATGGGAAGACAGGCGAGGCTCTGAAGCTGTTTTCCGAAATGAAACAGGATGGGTTTCAACCTGATGACATTACGTTTATTGGTGTTTTAAGCGCATGCAGTCATGGTGGACTAGTCAATCAAGGCCGTGAGGTCTTCAAATCGATGAAAAATACGTATCATATGGAGCCAAAATTAGAACACTATGGTTGCTTCATTGACCTACTAAGTCGAGCTGGAAAGTTGGGTGAAGCAGAGGAGTTGATAAAGGAGCTACCAGATGGAGAAAATGATGCCATAGTTCCAATTTATGGCTCGTTACTTAGTGCTTGTAGAATATATGGGAATCTAGAGATGGGTGAGAGGTTGGCTAAGCGTTTGTTGATGATAAAATCAGGGGACTCTGGCATTCACACACTCCTCTCCAACATCTATGCATTTGCAGACAAACGGGAAGACGTGACGCAAGTGAGAAGGAACATGAAAAGTCTTGGAGTTAGAAAGATGCCTGGTTGTAGCTCTATTGAAATTGATGGTATTGTACATGAGTTTGTTGTCGGGGATTCGTGTCACACAGAAATAGCTGATATATATTGCATGTTGGATAGAGTGAGTAAACCATTGGTAGATTTGGTAGAGAATGAAATAGAGAGCAATGATTCCTGACCAAATTCTTTTAGACTTGCGTGGTATTAGATTAACCTTTCACCCCATGTATATTCTTTTAGCACTTCCTCTTTTTCTTCTTCATCTATTAGCATCCCTTCTTATCCACTACCTTGTGCCCGTGCCCCTCCATAAGCACCCAAATTTCTCTTGTCGGACAATTATTTTGTCGTAGGGTTAAGTAGTGCACTTTTTAAGGTCTGATTTTCTTTTTTTTTTTTGAGTTAGCGTAAGAGGTATTTTAGGAGGGTTCTAACTATAGAAAGGCGCCTTTAAGCTATTCACATTCAGATTAATCCCCGCTAGCACTGGTTCAGTCCGTAAGGGGGTAAAGTGCTGGCCAAACAGGTCTCTGTATTTTTAGGACTCGAACTCGAGACTTCTGATTAAAGGATGAGAGTGCTGAACCACTCACACCAATTATGTTTAGTTATGTTTGATTTTCTAACCACAAATACAACTTAATTAAAATAGATGTAATTCAAACATCTAAATGTAACTAAAACATGTGTAACGAAATCTATGCCACTTACTATTATAAATTTCTTGTAACATCTTATTACTTTAATATAAATTATTCAAGTTTATTTAAAGAATTACATGCAAAGATGTACCATTGGCTAATTTAACCAAGTGTAAAAAATAATAGAAAATGTGTGCAAATAACTTATCTTTTATAATTGAAAGCATTCTTTATTAATTTATAAGCAGAATTATTATCAACCATGATTTATATTGGTTCCACGTGATTTAAATGAAGTTCCAACTTTAACTGATTCACATTTAAAAGGAGATTATGGATTGTCTCTTTGAAAACAAGAGATTGCATTATTTTTCAAGAAGAAAACAAATCTAATAATACTTTTTTATAATCAAGATCTCTCTCAAAATTGCTATAATTAAAACACACTAAATTAGTTTTTTTGTAAAATGAATATGTTATAGTTTTGAAAAAATCTCTTAGTTGAACTTCATAAGGCATTTCCATAAATTGACTAACAAGTTCAGCTGCAAATAAAATAAGTAATTTTTTGCAAGTCAAATACATCAGGCTTCCCAAAAGACTTACAAATACTGATAGATTTACATTCATGAAAAACTTTATCCTTCACTCTATAAGTGTATTATCTGACTTACTATCTAACATATTAAACTTCTTAAGCACCTCCTCTCATAACCTTCTTGAATGATGAAAATCATATCCCTATTTGGTTTAGTCAGATTCCTAAGTAGTGAGACATTAGCTTTATCTCACTCATCTCGAACGAACTATTGGATTATAAAATCTTTGAACTCTTTAAACATCTTTAGACGGTTGCATATAAAGATAAATCATCCACACATACAAAAAAAGCAAACTTGACATATATTAATGAATTATCTAATTAATAAAAGAATTATTTTCATGCAAGTAATAGGGGAGAATATGTCTTTATAGTCGATACCTTGTTTTTGCTTGTACCTTTTAATAATAAATCTTGCTTTGTATCTCTCTAATTCACCTTTTATATCTTTTTCAATCTCGTGCACCATTTGTCTCCAATAAAAGATAAACAAGTTTCTGCATGCAATCACTTATATGGCTTGGATTTTCTCGATCATGAAATTAATCTACCTTTCATTCTTATTATCATCTTGAAAATTTAAATGCATAATGTCTTTAAGTAGACAAAAACAACTTATGATTATCACAAAATTTATCAAGTTTTTGATATCTTCGAAGTCCCATGTTTGTTAGTGAAGATGTAGGGATATGGGGTAAGGTTGGTAAAGAAGAATCTTTTTTTTTTCTTTTATAACCTCCTTTCTTCTTCATCATTAAAATATGTAAGAAAATCGTGAGATCTTTATAGATAATTTTCCCATACGAATTTCGCATTATTATTTTGTTGTTTGCAAAATTAAAGAGAAAAAAAAGAAGGAACTTCTTAAATTCATATTCATAATCATAAGATCCTTGTTGATAATTTCTTCCTAGACAATTTTTTATAGTTTTATTTTATTTTTTGCAAAATTGTAGAGAAAAAAGAAAAAAAAGAGAAGGGATTTTTACTTGTTGATTCTATATTCATCATTGGTATAAAATTGATTTTATCAAATGTTAATTTTAATTGATTTAGTTATGTGATTCAGCTTTTGATTTAAAGCTTGGCGTAATCAAATTACATGTTTTTTTAAGTAAATTTCTCGGCAATATTTTTCATTTTTTAAAAATTTTAGGTTAACTTATGAATATAATTGAAAGTTGAGTTAAGAATTCATATTAAGGAAACTTTAAACTAAAAAGATAAAAAGAAATGAAAAAAGAGCTAGTATGTTTTAGCTTTCATTAAACCAAGCAAACCATGTACTTAGTATGTTTCTTTTATCTTAGTCTCTCTTTTTTCAAAATAATATAATAATCAAATTAGATATCAATCTGAAGACATCACATTAGACATTTTGTTTTTGAGATTTAGATAAAATAACAAAATCTTGAGCATTCAACTACATATTTTTTTAATTCTTCAAAAAATTTTAATTCATTCCCAAATAAATCATATAGAATGTATGAGCTTTTTTTTTTAACATAATCGAGGGTTACTATGAGATTTAAGAGGCTAGAGAGAGTACCTGAATGAATGAGTATATTGCAAATGTTTTAGTTCATTAGAATGAGTAGTAGATGGAGATTTTAAGTTATATGATTATGCAATTATTTCAACAACAACAACAATAATAACAAGATTTCAGTAGGAATCCAATTGAGATACTAGGTATGGAGAGTTCTAAAAGTAAGAAACCTTATCCTTAGTTAATACAGAGGTTGTTTCTAAAAGTCTCAAGGAGAAAAAGGTTTTTGAAAAAATGATTAGAAGAAAACAATTTCCACATACATAGACAAATATCTACATAAATAATAAAAATCAACAAAAATAAAATTAAAACCAATGATAAAGTAAGTAAATAAATAAACAGAAAAGAAATAAAAAGATAATTAAATAAAATAAATAAGTAATTAAAAACAAAAGAAAAAATAAATGAATAAAACAACTAAAGGAGTAACTGCTACAAACAAAAGTATTTAGGTTAATTAAAATACATAATAATTAAAGGAATCAAAGGAAAAGTTTCAAGGTTGTACAATTATTTCAATTAGATAACTTGCTTAAGGTGCATATTGTGATGGTTTTTCTAAATCTTGAGCAAGATTTATAAATGTTTCCTCGCTACATATGTTAAATAAGATGAATGTAAAAATTCCTTCGCACGTGAAAAAAATGTTATATAGAGGATTCCTCTTCATCCATTAAAGGAAGAAGATAGTGAATTTGCAAGTGAAAAATGAGGAGTGGACGTAGACCAAGAGTTGTTTAGCCGAATCACCATAAATAAGATTTATCTTTCTTTTCCTATTCTCTTTTATTATTATTGTGTGTGTTTTGTAATTGCCTTATATGAATTTTTTTAAATCATTTATTAGAGTAGGTAATATATTTATTATTTTTTAAATAAGGAGAAAAGTGAACGTACATACTTAACCCTCCTCTCATGTGCTTTCTAAAGACCAATAATATGTTTTCATAATTATGTCTCAAACTTGGAGTCCTAGGTGTCATTCTTATATATGTATGTACAAAGTCGTTATTTCTCTTATAGATCATTTGGTTTCACTTTTATTTTTTTGTTATAATTTCTATTTTGTTTATTGATTTTGTTTTTATTTTAAGAAAATAAAACTTATCTTTATATCAAACTCCCTTATCTTTATATCAATGGAGTTAATACTTTTAATATTAGTATAAATAGAAGTTATAGATAAATTAATTTATAAAATAATTAAGTAAGTAATTTTATTTTAATCTCTTACATATTATTAGTAATAAATATTACTAATAAGTTAATTATATTTTATTAAAATAATTAATTAAATAAATAAACATTACATAAAATTTTATTTATAAACTAATATTTGTTATTTATTAAACCTAATATTGTTACAATCAAATCAATTTTTACAAATTTTTACAAATTTAATAAATTATGAATTCAGAAAGAAATGAAAACCAAAAATTCAACGAAAGAAGTTTATTTAGTAAATGTGAAAAAAAGGGGAGTTGAACATGCCTATAAGTATTAACCATATATGTAATGCATGAAATGTTCTACTTTAGATGTATATGATGATGTTTTACCATTCTTACATAGGAATGCACTTAACCATTGGTCAGCTTATAAAAGGTTTCATATTCATGCATATGTTTTTAGTTGACAAACGATTATCTTACCACTAGATGAACTATACTTTTGTATATATTTTATTCCAATCACTTAGATTCTTGTGTTTACTTAACAAGGTGTGTAATTTTTTTTCTTTTGTTAAACCTCTCAAAGGATGCTCTCAGATCCATAATATCTTTTCTAAGTGTCTTGTTCTCATGCATTATGCTACTATCTTTAGTATTATCCAATGATGCTTATGCTTTGACCTAACTCATTTTCAATCTCTTGTTTTCTTTCATACATACCTAACACATTTTGATTGTTCTTTGCATTTTGAGGATGATCAAAAACTCAAAGTGCTAAATGCTAAAAAACTCATCATATGCACATAATCATTATTATTAACATCATAAAAGTTACTTCATTAGTATATAGTATATAACACATCTTCACTGCTCCATGCCTAAATTCTTCTTCAAAATTACTTATGTTATCCCATGTAGCTTCCAAGGCTTCTCTACTTTCATATTTTCTCTTAATATGCTTCATTAAGTTTAGGAATTTAAAGTTCACATGTTATGGTTTCATATAATGATAAAAATAATATTAGTTTTATGCTTTAAAATAAAATTTACCTTTGCCTTGGATGTCTCTTCTTTTAATGAGCTCTATTTTTAGTAGTTCTTGAAATCATTTGTAATTTATATAATGCAATCATTATCACCTTCATTAGATGAATTTTACTCTTCTTCTTCACTTTCATGTTTTTTCTTAGAAGAAGAAAGGTAATAAATTAAGATCCCAAAAGAGAAAACATTTTACAATAAAATCAGTAGCCAAGAGGGGCTATTGGGTCCTCATTGAGAATAAACCAAGTTATTACAAGGCTTTGGAAAGATAACTAAATGTTTTGAGCTAAAACTAAACAATAATTATTTTAAAGGCCTACACCTCGAAGTAGAATGGGGGAGAACTTGAACTTAAGTTTCTATTTGATGTATCACTATGGAATTAGAAAGTTTTAAAGCAAACCTAAAATTAGTTTTCAGTCTGGTATCTTTTTATTATAGATAAATGTTCTAGCTGATAGTAATATCTACACCAATATTATAACATATTTCTTTCTCTATAATGATCTTTCTAATTCAGTTGAACATTTTCTATAAAAGATTTGAATGTCCTAGACTTCAATTTGGAAGACCCTTAGGCTTATTTCCTTCCATATCACATTGATACTATAAATTAAAGCAAGTTTGAATATATTTAAATCTCCTTTATGCTTGTATTTGACATGTTCAGCCTATTTTGCTATCTTTAACTAGTTATTTTTCATACATCGAGTCTTATAAAGTCACAAATTTTGATTTCAAAAAGTATTTAAATCAAAATAGTTAAAAAAAGGGGGTTCAAAGGTTTCTGGAACTTGGTTACAGTACTTATTTTCTAGGAAAGTTACCTTTAAACTTATCCATTGTTCTAAGCCCTTATATAATCACTAGCCACAAAGGTAAATGAAGCTTTACCTAAATTTTTGCTAAACCTGGCTGGTTTCCTTTATGGATCTATTTACATTGGCGCTTTTAAGATTTATATACAAGTTTTATTTGAAAAGGATTGAGACCTATATATTTTCCATATGATTTTATCTTCAACCTCTTGATTAGGTCTGTTAGAAGGGATGGAACCCATGATTGAAGAAAATGCCCTGTATTTATATTACTACTCATCACTTGAGATGATCACTTGCACTTTTTCCTATAAAAGGGATATATGTTTGAGGTTCTCAAATTTAAGAATTCTATAAATAGTTCCTCAATCATTCTAATTGTCAAATCAAAGCTAAGTTGATTTTCCATTATTAGTAATGGTTTTCATGTCTTAGAAAATTTTCTCTCATTTTAACGTTTGATCGAGACTCTAAAAGTTGTTTAGCTTAGTTTTAATACCCTAAAAGTTCATCCCTTTATAATGCAAATATGGATCCATTTGACTCAAATTTACTCCTAAAATGTAAAAAGTTTCTATATCCTCTTCAATATTAACATCTTTATGTTGTTCTTTATAAAGTTAATACCTAGGCTACCCTCTTCGTTAAGAGTACAAAACTCAAACTATTTAATTTTAATCGTAGATAAGTTTTCTCCAACAACCTTAAATTATAATATTCTAATAACATAATTAAAAAAGTTACACTCCACTAAAAAAAAGTGTCATTTTCAATTTGAATATGAATTAATGAAAATTACGCAACAAAACCCATAAAGATTTGTTTAACTTTAAATCTATATGATGATATAATAAGGAAAATGATTTACATTGTAACATACCACTCCAATAGAGCATATTACCGAAGATACCGGAAGATAATCGAGAAAATACTCTATGGAAATGATACATTAGGAAAATAAAAGTTAACTTACTCTTAGACATCAAACAATCATAAGCATTCAAAATATTTATTTAACAGAGTTTATTCTAAAATTTCCATCTATGTTGACATTTCACCTGCGGAAAAAAATATATTTGAAGGAAAATGAGAACAAATATCTTTAAAAGGACATATATGGAAACCAGTTAATCGTCCATACATCATTTCTTCTCATTTCTTACATACGCATAAAAGGTCACATATGTCATTATAATTTAAAATCCAACATACACATCACACATTAGTTTAGAGTTTAATCTTAGTACAAAAATGTGTATCATGATATGGGATGCTAATGCAAAAGGCTCTAACTAGACTCCGCACATACACATCACACATTAGTTTAGAGTTTAATCTTAGTACAAAAATATGTATCATGATATGGGATGCTAATGCAAAAGTCTCTAACTAGACTCCGTAGATTCAATTGATAAGACCTTTGAGCCATTTTTGTCCCTAAAATGTAAATACTAAACTTCTATTATATCGTTTTGGTAGCTAGAACTCCCTTGAACTTGAAAAAAAACAACATTTGATGAGTTTGCGAACTCTATGAGTGAACCATCATCGATGCACTCACACAAGTCATATCATAAAAACAAGTTATATCACAATTTATTGCATTTTAACAAGTATATCATATAAGCCAGTGTTGCATATCACATCATATTCTCCATTAACTTCAGATGTATTTCACTATTTCAAATCAGTTCATTTAATCATTTCAATTCAATCTTGTTATGTATGTAGGGAAGCAAATGTAAATGCACATGTTTTTTCATTCTCATTTTGTTTTGTTATCATCAAGTGCCCATTAATGAAATCTGCTGTCCCGTACCCTTTGTGGGTACTGAGTTTATGGCTAGCCCGTACTTATAACATCTCGTTTCCATACTAAAGGATAAGATTTAGGATCCTAAACCAAGATTCATGAGAACCATTATTGAGAAATTATAAGGTGCACTTTATGCTCATGCATAATAGTAGCATACACACATGCGTGAATTTGATTTTTTGTACACGTTACAATGACTGTTCATGCACTCATTTGATATTTTCCGATTAAAAATGATTCTAATGTGATTATGATGTGAATTATGATTATTATGTCTTGAATTATGGTTAATAAATGATAATTGGTGATATAGGAATTTAATTGTTAAATTGAGAGATTTCTAAAATTTTGTGTATTTTTGGACTAGGAAAAATATGAAGTGACAAGAAAATTGATAAATGGTAGTAGAATTGAGTGTCAAATTGCAGTAGAAATTATTGATAAGTGACATTAAGATTTAATGACAAGTATTATTGATAATGAGGAGACTATTGGATTAGAAATTGAGAGACAAATGGACTAGCCATTTAAAAGACCAAGTGGAGACCACAAAGTGGTGTCATTTTGCCTTGCCACACACCTCACTTACGTATGGCTTAATTGAAAGACAATTATTCTAGTCTTTCATTTTCACTTCTTTGGTTAAATGCTCTCTGTTCATTGTTCTTCATCTTCTTCATTTCTTCTTCTCCATTTACGACTCCTTCAACACTCACCATTGTGGACTTTGTTCACATCCATCACTTGTTACTTCCATTTTCATTAACTTCATCATCTTGTTACTATAATCTATTTTTATTTCATTTTCATTTCCTTTCTAGTATTTTTATTGACTGTGTTAAACAAAGCTATGAAGCAATTGTAATGTTCACCTACTTTTAAAGGATGAGATTTAACAAAACCCATTATAGAGTGTATGGCTTTAGTTTTGGCTTAAAATTCATAGTTAAAACACTAAAGTGCCATAATTGACATCTAATTGAAATTTTGTTAAGTCATCAATTTGCACTTATTTGATACTTAATTATCTTTAATGTGTTGAAATTATTATCCAAAATTAATAGAATTATCTTATAATTGTTTGCAGATGATTTTCAACACCTTAGAGATGAAATTGAATCAAAAAGATGAAAAAGAAATGAAGAAAATATGAAATTCCAAATCTGACAGCAATTCAGTCACTAAACGTAGCCACGTGCAAGGAGGAAATTAATTTCCAGATCTGATTTCAAAATCCGAATCTGATTCTTTTGAGATATTCATAATCGTTTAAGATAAGATTGATGGAGATTCACAATTTGAACATGTAAAAAACATGATCTGCAAGATAGGAAGGAAAAGTAAGGGATCGGGAGGCATTTAGGGGGAGAAAAACATGAACAGTACACGTAGGTACTATTCACGCAACAATAGTTAGGAGTTGTTTATTTTTCTACAGTTTTCTTCTGGTTTATCGACAGCCATCTTAGGAGTAGTTTTCGACAATTATTCTGCAACTTTTCTTCTTTCTTTTGACAACAATTGTCTTTCAATTTTCTGTAGTAATTTGCTACATATTTTCAGAAGTTGTATAAAACCTGGGATGAAGACAATGTATTTTGTTATTTCTTTTATTTTCAATTCCATTATGAGTAGCTAAATCTTTTTTTTTGGTTTACGGAATCCTAGTTATTGAACTCTAAATGTTGTGAGACTTTTGTTCTTTGTTTCAATTGATTTATCAGTCAAGTATTAATTATTTTTATGGGTCATTATTTGATTGTTGATTTTACAACTAGGTGCACAACTAGTTTGTGATTTTATTCAATCAATCGCTAGATTAAACAGGTTGACATTCAATTCTTTTAATCAAAAGTAGCGACTAGGATTTTTGTCTACTACGTTAGGGACATAATTCTAGGAAAAATAATTGTCTAGGCTAAATATACATCATATGTATGTTGTCTAGTTCGTCGATTTTCTTGATTCGTAAAGCTATTAATTAATTAAATTTGAGATCGTATCTAAATTATTGATTAATAAGGGTTAATTAAAATACATGTTTTGGTTAACTAAACATAAGAGAAAATAGGTAAAGAAATTTACCACGACGAATGCTTAACTATTAAGTTGGTTATTTTTAGTGTCGATGATCAACATAGGTTCAATAATGAAGGAGACCGGAAGCCAAGGTTCATTCTTATTGATTGTTATATTTTTATTGGTTCGCTATTTATTATTTTTCAATTTTATATTCCATTAAAATTTTTTTAATTCACAATTAAAAAAAACCCATTTCGTTACTTTGTTTTGTTTTGAATTCGTAACTCCTTTATCGTTAAGATTTCTCGTGGGAATGATGTCCACTTACCACAACTGCATTAAATTGTATTAACGGAAGTGATCTCTTTTGAATTTGGTTGCAGGCGACAGCACTACCAAATTTTGGCACTATTGTCAGGGAATTTTTGATGATTTATGTACGTTACGCTTTCAAACCAATCGAAGAATTTGTAATACAATCCTGAGATCGAAATGACAGCTAAAAGACTGCGGAAACATACCAAATATTAGAAGGAGACGTAGAAAATGGAAAGAATGGTAGCAAACTGCACTCTTTGCGAACTAGCCGCACCCACTGGCGCACAATAGCCCTACTGCATCAATTTTCCAAACTTAGGTGATAACAATACTGTTGAATTAAAATCTGGACTGATTCATTTATTACCTATTTTTAGGGGTTTATCGGGAGAAGATCCGTATAAGCATTTGAAGGAATTCGACGTAGTTTGCATAGGGATGAAGTCAACGAATGTGACAGAAAAGCAGATTAAGCTAAGAGCCTTCCCGTTTTCTCTAAAGGATGATGCTCAAAAGTGGTTCTACTATTCAACCGGAGAAAATGTACAAACATGGGCTAAAATGAAGAGGCTTTTCTTCGAGAAATATTTTCCAGCATCGGGAGCAGCCAATATTTGAAAGGAAATTTGTGGAATTCGACAACATATGGGAGAAACACTCTACGAATATTGGGAAAGATTTAAAAAATTTTGTGCTAGTTGTCCCCATCACCAAATAACTGATCAATTGCTAATTCAATATTTTTATGAAGGTCTGTCACTCATGGATAGGAGTATGATTGACGCTGCAAGTGGTGGCGCCTTAGTTGACAAAATGCCGGCAGCTGCAAGGGAATTGATTGCGAACATGGCTTTCAACACTCAACAATTCAGAATACATACTGGGCATGGAACAAAAGTCGTGAATGAAGTGAACGTGGACATGTTGGAGAGAAGATTGGATGACCTTACTTCTTTGGTGCGACAATTGGTGGTTACAAAGAAAGAAGAAGCAAAGGTATGTGGCATATGTTCAATGTTAGGACATTCTATTGATTTATGTCCGATTTTACAAGAGGAAAACACACAGCAGGTGAATGCCGTGGGGGGATTTGTTGGGCCAAGTCAAAGAAAGTACGAACCATTTTTTAATACCAATAATTCGGGTGATGCGATCACCCGAATTTGCGATATGGGAATCCTCAAGGACAACAAGCGACCATAAATTTCCAATAGTATCGACAACCGTATGTGCCTAGGAAAAATCAAAATGTAACAACAAATTCTGAAGGTAAGTCCTCTTTGGAAGATATAGTTCAATCTTTGGCTACTAACACTTTGACATTTCAGCAGAGTACTGAAGTAAGTATCTGAAACATTAAGAATCAACAGAGAAATATCGAAAACCAGATAAGTCAAATGGAAACTGTCGTAAATTGATTTGAAGCATGAAATTCTGGAAAGTTTCCAGCACAACCAAAGATTAATCCTAAATAAAGTGCGAAGGCTATCACATTGCGAAGTGGTAAGGAACTACAGGAACCCCTTTCGAAAAATTCTAGAAGAGAGGTAGAGGAAGAAATCATGAAATTGGCACCTTCATAACTAGAATTGACGCAAAGAGAACTGCAAAACAAGGTGATTCTGCCTCCTTTTCTGAGTTGATTCACAAAAGCAAAGAAGGAAGAACAAGAGAAGGAAATTTTGGAGACCTTCCGAAAGGTTCAGGTAAACATTCCTCTCCTTGATGCAATTAAACAGATTCCATGGTATGTTAAATTCCTTAAGGAGCTTTGTACATGAAAGAGGAAATTAAAATTTGATGAGAAAGTGCAATTGGGAGAGAACGTTTCAGCAATTTTGCAAAAGAAAAAACTTCGACCCAAATGTCAAGACCCAGGTATGTTTACTATCCCATGTCAAATTGGTGATTTGCAAATTGAAAGAGCTATGTTAGATTTAGGTGCGTCCATAAATGTTATGCCATAAAATGTGTATAAATCTTTAAATGTTGGACCTCTTAAAGAAACTAATGTAGTGATTCAATTAGCGGATCGCTCAAACGCTTATCCGAAGGGTGTGTTAGAAGATATCTTGGTTTAAGTAGGGAATATGCTTTTTTTGGCTGATTTTTATATTTTGCAGATGGGCACTGATGATACATCCTCTTCTACTCCGATCTTATTCAGAAGGCCATTTTTGAAAATGAATAGAACTAAAATAGATGTTCATGATGGATTTTTAACAATGGAATTTGATGGTGAATTAATTAAGTTCAATATTTACAATACCATGAGAATTTCAGATGATGAATAATCTATTGTTTCTGTAGATTTTATTGACACATGGGTGTAGGATAATTGGATTTTGAAAGACAACGATAGGCTTGGAATAATTCTTGAAGAGGGAAATGAATCACATTGGCAAGGAATTGAGAAAATGACATTAGCTAGTGAACAAATGGAGACGTCATTGTATGGGGAGACCACCGAACCTTTTCTCTAGCAGCTAACATCCGTAGAATTGTCCAGAAGTGTGGATAAGTTACTGCCTTCATTAGTCAGCCCATCGACATTGGAATTAACAAGCCTACCTAGTCATTTGAAATACATCTTTTTAGGTGAGCGAGATACATTACCTCTTATTATTTCTAATTAACTTTCAGATGTGCAGGAAAGCCAGCTGATTAACATATTAAAAGACAATAAAGAAGCTTTCAGTTGGACAATGGCTGATTTGAAAGGTATTAGCCCCACCATCTGCATGCACCGAGTTTTGATGGAAGATGAAGCGAAGGAGGTAAGGCAACCACAACGTCGTCTAAATCCACCCATAATGGAAGTCGTGAAAATTTTGAAGCTTCTTGATGCTGGCATCATTTATCTAATTTCGGATAGTAATTGGGTAAGTCCGATCCAAGTAGTACCGAAGAAAACTAGTGTGACTATGATTGAAAATAGCAATGGTGAGTTAATACCAACTCGTGTTCAAAACGGTTGCAGGGTATGCATAGATTATAGGAAGCTTAATTCAGTTACTAGAAAAGATCATTTTCCGCTTCCATTTATTAATCAAATGCTTGAAAGACTTACAGGTAAATCTCACTACTATTGTTTAGATGGCTATTTAGGATTCCACCAGATTTTGGTAGCACCCAAGGATCAAGAGAAGACAACCTTTACATGTCCATTCAGCACCTTTGCTTACCGAAGAATGCCATTTGGATTGTGTAATATGTAGCACCCTAATATCGCAAGACCCGAACCCAGCATCGATGGGTGATGTCCGAGCTCATGCCCTGTGAGGGTGGTGTGTTAGAGCACTCAATCGCTCAGAAATCGGTATAAATTTTTTTTGTTTTAAACTACAAACATAAAGTGCAGAAATCCTAACCAAATTGGCCCACTTTGTTTCATAACCGTTTTCAATCAACACAATACAATCATCAAAAATTTCAATAGCCACTTAGGCCCTTTATACAAATACAAAACCACTTTAGTTGTTTCAGAATACAAATTTATACAAAAAGTGCGGAAGAAACAATTCAATATAAATTAAGGACATGCAATGCAGACGCGAACTGATCCCGACCTCTATCCTTCACTTGTATGCTGTAGGTATAC
>JANZXP010000003.1:22017726-22029099 GCA_027576715.1 Erythroxylum flavicans
GTGGAATGACATTTAGTTAATAAGCTAGAATTAATTCTAATGAGATTAAATTAATTCTGGGCTTATTAGAGCTTGAAATATCTAAGTCCAATATGATTCCCCACTTGGCTTCTAGAAGGGTTATCAAGTAAAGCAAGAAATACAGATAGAGATTTTAACCCTATGATTGAATGTTGGGCTTATACTAATTAATTATTAATTAGAAGCCCAATTGAACATTTAGAAATGGGCTAGGCTTTGGTTTAATTTGATTAATTAAATTAAAACAAAGTTATTTAAGATAAATGGAGGTAGAATTTTGTTTTTAATGGACTAAATGTGCAGCTGCACATGTAGTATTGATTTGCTATATTAAAGATGGTTTTAACATGTTTTATTATCATTAAATGGAGTAATGACCTTATCATTAAATGGTTTAATGGTGGTCTATTAATGATAGCATGTAACCTATTAGCATTCATTGGATTAAAGAAGAAAGAGGTGCATTATGATGGACCATCTTCCTTCTTTCATCACAAAACCAAAATTGATATGTCTCATTTAGGTTAATTGTCTTTTCATAAAGCCATCTTAAAGACAAATGAGAAAAGCCTCATTTATTGGCTTCTTTATGAATGATTAAAGAATGAAGTGATGTATTTGATGCAAATCTCTTCTTTCTTTTGATGAAAATCAACATGGAGAAGGTGAAGGAAGGTGTTCTTGCATTTTTGGCTCTCTCTCCCCTATCTTGCATGGTATAGACGAAAATTGCATGAGAAGTATCTCAAAAATTGGCTTCATTCTTCTAAGGAAAAAATATCTTCAAGTTTTCTTCTCCTTTCCCACTAAAGGATCTTATTAACCAAGTTGTCCAAGAAGAACAAGTGGTAGATCAAATTGGTCGAGGATACAATATCGAGAAGAGGATACAATAACAAGAATAGGATACATCTCTTAGGAGAGGATACATTACTGAGGATAGGATAGCACGACAAGGAGTTAAAGCTGTAGCAAAGGAGTCGGTAATATAATTTCTACCACCTTGTTCTTATGTTTATTATCCTTATATCATATCATGTATGGCTATGCATGTTGATTTGGTTATATTGGTTTTGCTACAATTTTGATTTCTAAAAAGTTTTGAAATCTACCGTTTTATCCAAATCGTGCATGCTTTATTTTTTCGATCCAACACAAGCCCATAAGGATCCCATCCTTCACTAACCTGTCAGGTCTTTTCTATAGTGATGTAATTAAATTGAGGTCCCGTAAGGATCTTGCTTACATAGTGTATCGCATGTATCCTTTTATCTCTCCTTTGACCTAATATGCAACCTGTAACCTGATCGCTAGTATCGGACATAACCTCAAATGGGAGTGTCCAATCAGGTGGCATTAAGATTGTGGAAGATTTTAATACCTCCTTTAAGTCAATAAATGCAGATAAACTATTTTCATTGAAAAGGAAGGGCACATCCTTTACTAATAAGTTTGTCAAGGGTCTTGCAATTTGCGAGAAATCCCTAATGAAGCGACGGTAGAACTCAACATGGCCTAAGAATCTGTTCACACCCTTGATGTTTATTAAAGGTAGGAGTTTCTCTATAACTTTGATTTTTGCTCTACCTACTTCAATCCTTGGTGTAAACTTTTGCACCCGAGCACTATCCCCTTCAGCACTATAAAATGACACTTCTCCCAATTCAGCACTAAATGTGATTCTTCACATCTTTTAAGTAACTTGTCTAAATTGGTTAGGCACATTTCAAAAGAATCTCCAAAAACTAAAAAATCATCTATGAAAACTTCCATTATGACCTTGATTATATCTACGAAGATAGATATCATACATCTTTGAAATGTGGCTGGGGCATTACATAATTTGAAAGGCATCTTTCTATATGCAAAGGTACCATAAGGATATATGGACATGGTCTTTTGTTGATCCTCAAGGAAGATGAGTATTTGATTATACCTCAAATAACCATCTAAGAAGTAATAGAAGGAATGACCAGCCACTCTTTCTATCATTTGATATATGAATAGGAGAGGGAAATAGTCTTTTTTAGTCACCTTGTTGAGTTTGCAAAAATCTATGCACATTCTCTATCCCGTGACTATTTTTGTTGAAATTAATTCTCTGCTTTCACTCTTCATTACATTCATTCCACCTTTGTTTAGTACACACTGTACCAGGCTGACCCCATTTATTGTCAAATATGGGATATAATATCCCCGTATCTAAAAGTTTTACTACTTCTTTCTTAACCACTTCTTTCATGTGAGGGTTCAACCTACGTTGACATTCCCTCACTGCTTTACATCCTTCTTTAAGATTTATTTGATGTATACAAACATTTGGGCTTATACCTCGAATATTAGATATTTTCCATTCTATGGATTTCATCTGCTTCTTAATAATAGCTACCACCCTACTCTCTTGTTTCTCATCTAGCTGGTTAGAAATGATGATGGGTAAAGTTTGACCTTCACCTAAGAAAGTATATCTGAGATGGGTAGGCAAAGGTTTAAGCTCTAAAGTTTATGGTTTCTTTATGAAGGGTGGTATGAGTGCTTCAGTTCAGACTAATATGTCTTCATGAGTTTGAACACTTGACTCCTCCAGCTTTTCCTCTCCTTTAGACTCAATCTTTTTTGCCTTCTTAACATCATTATCTATCTCCACTTATATTGATTTTACTTTTACAACGTAACTCACTAATTGTTCTTGCATACTTTCATCCATAATGTTAATTTTCATAAATGCGTTGCTTTCCTTCGGATTCTTTAAAGCCTTGTTCATATTAAATTCCACTTGATCTTCACCAATTCAAAGTGTCAGTTTTCCTTCATAAACATCAATTAATGTTTTTATTATTTCATGAAAGGTCACCCAAGAAATAATGGACAAGTCTTATCCTCTTTAAGATTAAGAACTAAAAAGTCCATATGAATAATGAACTTGTCCAATTGCATCAGAACATCTTTTACCACTCCAAACGGTCTTTTAATAGATTGATCAGCCAATTGAATTAGCATTAAAGTTATCTTGAACTCACCGAGACTTAATTTCTTGAATATCGACAAAGGAGCAAGATTGATACTTGCTCCTAAATCGCAAAGGCACTTTGTGAATTCAAATTCACTAACCATACAAGGTATTATGAAACTGTCTAGATCTTTTAGGTTGGATGGCATCTGGCTGGTGACTGTGGAACTACAGTTGCTAGTCAAAGCTACTGTTTGGTTCTCTTCCTAGGTACGCTTCTTCGATAATATGTCCTTCAAAAACTTAGCATATTTACGCATATGTTTTAAAGCCTAGGTAAATGAAATGTCTATCTTTAACATCTTTAATTTCCCTACAAATCTTGTAAATTATGCATCCAGTTTATTCTTTTGCAATCGCTGAGGATATAGAACTTTGGGTGGATATGGCGGAGGGGTAACATAAGGTTGGTATTCGCTTATATCCATGTCTTTCTCAACAGGGGAAGGGTTTGTAGCTCTTGTCTTTTTGGGTTGTTCAAGTTCCTTCCCACTTTAAAGCATGATAGCTTTTAGTTGTTCCCTCAATTTTATTTTAGAAGTGCTTAGGAGCTTCTCTGTATTTCGTACAGACAAAACACTTGCCAATTGGCTCATTTAAACCTCCAAACTATAGATAGAAGAGGCATGATTCATTGTTACTTAATCGAATCTACATTCCAAAATTTTTTGAGCATCATCTCGGTTTCCAAGCTTATCCAAAATCTTATCTAGCTTAGAGTCCATCGAGTTTGGTTTCTCCTGTTGAAAACTAGGTAGCCCTTGAGGTTGGAATTGACCTTCTGCATTGTACGACCAAGAAAAGTTCGAGTGCTTCTTCCACCTAGGGTTATATATGTTAGAGTAAGGGTTGTTCTCCTTCCTCTACCGAAATGTGCTCCCATGTAATTAACCTGTTTTGCTTCATTATCCTTCATTAAGAAACAATCAATGGTGTCATGGCTATCTTGTCCATACAATTCGTATCTTTTCTGAATGTCTTTCATAGGAGATGAAGAATAGGTTGATAGTTGTGCATTAGTGTGTGTTTTAGGACTTATTTTGTATGTTTTTGTTTATTTTGATCTTCATGGTTGTTCTTTTATGTTTGATGTTGATTTAGGGTAAAAATTGATCATTTTGATATTGGAATGGAGGGTGGCCACCTTTTTGATTGAGTTAGAGACCAAGAGAGGAGAAGAGAAGTGGAGGATTTGTAAGATAAGAACCCACGATCGTGGGATTTATGTTAATTCCTGCAATCATGGGATCCCTGATCGTAGGTTCCTATATAGTAAGTTTTAATATTTTTAAACCTCGATAATTCCACAAGCATACAGTTCATTCATGTAGTATCTAAGGTGTCGATCCCACGAGGAGGGTTAATCTAATCCTAGGATTTTTTTGGGGTCAAAACGGACTGAAAAATCCCTCAAAACCTGATTTTTCCTCTTGTTTGTGTGTTTGTCTGACACAAGCGACGATCGTGCAGGGTATGATCGTGGTCTAGTTCACATGTCTCTATCACGATCGTGGCCTATTGTGCCACAATCTTGGGCCATGGTTTTGGCCTGAAAGTTTTTAAAACTCCTCCGTTCTTTGATGTTGGCCCCGAAACATTGACAAATACATCAAGATACCTAAAAAACATAACATTTAAGCTCAAAGACTTATGCTAACCTATAAAAACACTTAAACACATAAATTAACACAATTTTAACCTAAACACACACTAAACACTCAAATTAACACTTAATACATAACAAATTAAACCTTAAAAGAAGATGCAAATCACAATTATCAACATCCCCACACTTAAATGTCTGCTTACCTCAAGTAAACAAAACAACAAACATATAACAACATATAACACACAATGTAAAAATGATGTAATGGCTTGAACTTCATGAAATAGATTTAATCTTAAACACAATCATACAAGTTATATCAAATCATCAACATGTAAAATCTATGTCTCGGGGCTTTGAACTAAATATACAAATCAATCAAGAATTGATAATTTATTTACCCTTTTCGATTGCACACACACAATAAATCTTTGGTCCTTCAGACTCTGTAACTGTTCCTAAATATATTTTCATGAAAAGTCAGGCTTATTACAAGTCCGATAAGTTTTTATTAAGAACATTTATTTATTTATTTATTTAAACAAGGACTTAGTCTTTTACTCGGAGGCAAACATTGGTGATGAATGTCGATCTGGCTACTTAACTAAGTCATTTTTATTAAACAACTTGATTAAAAAGTAATTATAGCTTTTTGACGTGGAGGCACACATTTATGATGCGTGTCAATCAGGTTGTTCAGCTATATCACGTTTTCAACTGGCTACTAGCTCTATTCACAACTCGAAGGTCAGCAAAATAGTTATTTATTTAACAAACATTTTTTTATATTGCCTACCTTTTTATTTTAGCTACTTGTTTTCATGAAAAATACTAGTAAAGTTACTTAAGTTGAAAGGCCTTAAATTATGAATGAATGTCACAATCTATAGGGTGCTAAACTTATACTAAATCCTAATTAAGCTGTATATTTATCCAAAGACCCCAATTCACTGATTTTGTAAGCTAATGATTATTCATAACTTGATAGACTATGTTCAAAATTAAATAAATTTTACTCCATCTAAGCCATTGACACATTTAAACAATTCACAAAATGCAACCCAACACTATCATACCATATGCAAAATCACATACAAAGTAAAACACATAACCCTCCTCACATTTGAACAACACATTATCCTCAATGAGAGAAGGGAACAAACATGCATATAAAAGACAAGAAGAAATATAAAATTAAGGTAAAAAATAAATAAAATAACAAATAAAGGTAAAAATGAAGACTAATTTGAAAAAGAAAACTGGGATAGACAAAATCTCAAGGACATGGAGGTGGTGATGGTGTCAAAGGTTGCAATTGAATGCTCTAAGTCTCGAAATATCTATAGATCCAATGGATATCTCAACTTTAATGGCATTGTGTCCAGAAAATCTCCTTCATCATTATGGTGTTCTCTGTAATTATCTTGTTGGTTTCGGAGATTGCATCCAGAACTGTCTTCTAGCTTTGTTCTTCTTCTTCCAGTTCCTCAGACTCTTCACTAGTTGAGTCCTCTTGCTGAGGTGACGCTTAACTCTAGCTTACCTGGCTGGCCATAATTTTAACATGTTTCTTTTCGCTGATATCCCTTAGTTCCATGTTATGGGAATGAAGAATTTCAGCCCGCCATAAATGGTGATGGTTTAGGAATTCAGGGAGATGAACAGTTAACCAACTTTGGTCCATGCCATAATATTTAGCAATGGCAGACATTATGTACCCCATAATATTCAACAAAGGCACTTAGCATATGTGGATGTTCACACTGGAATGCTGTGGTCCATGCACCATAACATAAAGAGTTCTTTTGTGGAACACTTGTTGGTTTTTTCTTTTTTGTGAAAAACCGGCCGACATATGAATTTGTGAAGCAACAAGTGTTTGTGGGACCTTATTATGTTGTTATGAGCATTCTTGGCATGAAATTGTTCCATTCTCGTGAGCTCATTCCAATATCGAGAGGGGTAAAAACCATCATGCTGATCGATAATGGAAGATTCGGGGAACCCATACATATCACACATGAGATCTACATTTAGTTCATAAGCTCTTCCTCTCAGCCTAAACTACACTTCCTTAGGGTTCCTAGGGTTATAGAATAAGAAAGTGAAAATTTCCAAAGTAAGCTCCTGATAGACAGGAAATTGGAATCGTATAAATTGGGCTCACTAGATTTTTTCAGCTAAATTTTCTACCCTCTCATGCAATTCTAGCTTATCGAGTGTGTCAAAATAAAAATACTTAGAAACTACTATTTGTCTAGCATTTAGAAACTGAAAACAAATGCCTTCCTCCTTTATGTAGATTAGGAAGGGCGCGCCAAAGTCTACTGCTCTATTTATTCTCCCACATCCCACAACTTGATTTCGTCTTGATTGCTCCCGTCTGGCTGATTGTTTAATGCGCAGCATAATTCTTAGGAATTAGGTAAAATTTTAGAAGTTTGAAATTTTTAGAGAGATGTGAGAGAATTTGCAGGCTTGAAGTCTATAGAGATAAAGTGAAAATGAAAGTGAATAAAAAAGTGAAGTCATAAATGAATATGAAGGTGGTTGGAGGGTAAAATGGTAAAATATTCCCTTAAAAACATGTCCTTCCTTTCCTGCCCAGTCGCAAGCCATGATCGTGGCTTACAGTTTTCCACTACTTCTTTATTTTTTCTTCTTTCACTCTTTTCACATTCTTTTTGAATTCACTTGTTAATTCTTTTATGGCCCCTTTACCTCTCTTTTACTTGCTTGCTCAATCATCCACTTTGTCCCAAAATTCCTATTCCTTCTTGACTTTATTCAAAATCAAAATAATCCTAACTATTGAATTCAAACGTTCTAACAAAAATAATTAAAGAAAGTAATTTTCCATGGGTTGCCTTCTATGCGGTGCTTCTTTTAACATCAGTAGCTTAACGCTCCTATTAGGCTCATGGTGGTTCGAATGAATGCCGCACTAGTAGTGTAGTCATTAATCTCAAAGTTTGTACCTGAGCTACCATACTACAATTTCCATCTTCCTTATGATTCTCTTTTACTCGTCTTCTTTTTTGCGAGTGCATCTTCTTAAATGCATTACCAGGATCCTCGATATCTTCCCATTCTCCTCAAGGTTCAGGTTCAAGTTTCTTGTTGTTCATTGGATGAAAAGGAGATCCGTAGTCTTTCTTAGACACCTTGAGGTTAATTGCTCCTTTTTTATTCGTAAAGTTAATTTACCCCTATCAATGTCAATGAATGAATGAGTAGTGGCGAAGAACGGTCATCCAAGAACTATCAAGGTTTCCATATCTTCTCCAATGTCTAATATATAGAAGTTTGTGGGAAAGGTATATGTGTCAACTTTTACTTGCACATCATATATAATCCCCTTCAGTTGATGCATTGATCTATCTGCCGTCTTCACTAGAATCTTGATTGGTAATAAATCTCTTAACCCTAACTTCTGACTAAAGGTGTAGGGCGCCATGTTTATACTCACTCCCAAATTCAAGAATGCCTTGTCTATGATGATTCTATTGATACTGCAGGGGATGAAAAAGTCCCCTCGATCCTCTTTCTTCTATGCAATGGTGGGGTTCTCCTCCGATGTTTACTCCTTAACCTTCATCTTGACGGATTCCTTCAATGTGAGCTTCCTCTGTACTTGATTTGTCACTTCCTCGACTTTGTTTGCTTCAATCTCCTTTAAATTCCTTGCTTCCCTCTTTGTAAATAACTCCCACTGAGTAGAAATAGGGAATGGAAGTACAGGTCGAGTTGCCTTAATTGGCCCGATTATCAGCTCACTTGGAAGGAATTCTTTAACTACTTGACCTTCTCTTTTATCCCCTTCTTCCTTCACCTGTTCAAGTTCCTTATCCTGAGTCTGACTAATAGCCATGATTCGATCCTTCGGATTAGTCTCGGTATTGCTAGGAAGTGTTCCTACATTTCGAGTAGATATTGCTTCTGCTAGTTGGCCTACTTGGTCTTCCAGATAATGTATAGAAGAGGCATGGTTCTTTGTTACTTGCTTGAATTTGCTCTCAAGCCTCCTATGTGCATCCTCCATGCCTCCAATCCTATCCACAATCTTATCCAACTTTGATTCCGTTGAGCTTGCTTTATCTTGTTGGAAGTCTATTTATCCTTGAGTCCTGAACTATCCTCCAACATTGCTCGACCAGGAGAAGTTAGGGTGATTCTTCCACCCATGGTTGTAAGTGTTGCAGTAACATCCATACTGTGCTTCCATGTAATTTACTTGCTCCTAATTGTCTTCCTTCATCAAATAACAGTCCCCGGTGTCATGATCTAACTGTCCACAGAGCTTACACTTTAGTTGTACTACCTTCACCAAAGTTGAGGACTAAGCCTTCATACTATTGAGCTGTCACGTCAGGTTGTCGATCTTTGCTTGAATCTCTGTCATCTGATCTGCCGCGACGATTCCTTTTTGCACTCTGAAGGTAGCAGATTGCCTACCCTGCTTATTCGTCCACAAAAAGTTGTCGCTCGTCATCTCCTCTATCAACTCCTATGCTTCAGCAACAGTCTTCCTCATCAAAGATCCTCCTGAAGTTGCGTCAATTATGCCTCTTGTCGGTGGGTTCACTCCATTATAAAAGGTTTGTAATAGGAATTACTTGGGTAGGTTGTGGTGTGGGCACTTCCTTTACAAATCCTTATATCTTTCCTACGCTTCATAGATTGATTCCCCATCACCTTGCTAGAAATTGGTGATTTCCTTAATGATCTTCGTGGTCTTAGTCAAAGAGAAATATTTATCTAAAAAGGCACGAACCAAATGGTCCTACGTTGTGATGTTGACTGGGATGAGGGAATGTTACCATGCCTTCACTCTATCTCTGAGGGTGAAGGGAAACAGTAAAATTCTAACTGCATCTTCCCACATCTGATGATACCGAAAGATATCACAGATTTCGAGGAAATTCACTATGTTTGCATTTGGGTCCTCGTTAGCCAATCCATAAAACTGCACATTCTGCTGAAGCATATTAAGGAGTGCTTGTTTAATCTTAAACGAGGCTGCTTGAATAGGCAGCCTAGCTACTCCTTGATTGCCATATTGAACCCCTGCCTTATAAAGTCCACTAAGGGTTGTCCTTGTCCTTGGTTTGCTCTGTAGCCTATATTCTGTTGAAACTCCTATGCCATTGTTGATTTGTCGATCTTTTCTTCTTCTTCTCGCCGAGCTTTCCTAAGGGTTCATTCTAGTCGATTGATATCTAAGTCGAATGTTTTAGCTGCACGACTCGAACCTCTCATGACTCTTGTGTTCATATAAGAGCGGGAATTCTGAAATAACACGAAAGAAAGAAAACAAAAAATTAAAAACTAATATAACACCTTAAACTCTAGAAATAAACTATCACCTACTCGGTAACGACGCTAAAAACTTGATCACATGTTCCTATATGATAAGTTTTAATATTTTTAAATCTCGATATTTTTGCAAGTGCACAGGTCTTTCTTATAGTAACTAAGGTGTTGATCCCAGGAGGAGGGTTAATCTAATCCTAAAATCAAAGGTCAGAAAGTATTAAACAGATATGTAACAAACAATGAGTTTAAACACGAGAACTAAATAAATCAAATAAACCAAATCAAATAGCAAAACAATAATTGACAATTAACACTTAATGAAAAAAATCATGAACAACGATTAACAATTTCAAATTAGAAAATAATAAAAAATAAAAAAATTGATTGATTTGTTGAACAATGATAGCACACCCTAGAATTCAACCTAGTGAGTTAACTGAAAGAGAGAAAGGGAAAATTATCTATCTGTAATGCTAACCTAACCGATTATAATTTATCGAATTAATAGATCTAGATAATCCAAGGGTCAGTTACTCTCTCTCAAGTTATAATTGAACCCTAAAGCATAAACCCCAATTAGATTATGGGAAGTTGTAATCTCTTATTTAACAACTTGTCCAAAACCTAATTAGTTCTTACATTCTCTAACAAACAATTAGAAACCTACATGTGATCTCTCTACATAAGATTTACTAACCTAATTTAATTCCGAATCTATTAAATTACCTAACTCTCATTAGCCCAATTTAATCATTTTTTCTTGATTCACCCTCTCAATTTATTATCGAGATATGAATTGCAAAATTAAACCAAATCGATAAACACATAAAACAATCAGATTTCATTAAATCAAAACTAACATTCCAAAAGTGAGTATAAAACATCAATGACGATTCAATTCTATCATCAAACTATATATCCTAATTCTATAATCAAATAAAATTGAAAATACATAGGAAATAGAACTCGAATGGACAATGGGAGGCCGTGACTTCGGAAAGCTTCTTATTTCGGGAAGCACGTCCAGTCTGCATTATCTTACTCTTCTCTCTTCCTTTTTGTCTTTCTCGATCTCTCAAAGTTCTCTCCTTTAGGGTTTCATCGTGGTGGCTGATCAAAAGCTCCCTCCCCTATATTCTTCTTGTTCTTTTAATATCTTAGTAGGCCTACAGTTTTTTTTGGGATCAAAACGGTCTGAAAAATCCCTCAAAACCTAAATTTTCCTTTTGTTTATGTGTCTGTTCGACGCAGGCCACAATCGTGGCCTTGCCTGCCATGATTATTGTAACATCCCCTCACTCATGGGAAGGGTATTTTGTTCATTTTGGATCGGGTTAGAAATGTTTAAAGTGTTTTTGACATATTCATGCATTCATATATGCACATGAATAATAAATAGTGAATTTTTGCACATGAAATG
>JANZXP010000003.1:22033219-22057024 GCA_027576715.1 Erythroxylum flavicans
TCAAAGGAGTGCTTCAACCATTGATTAGCCCTGCTCAAATTGCCTTTATGTCAAGAAGATCATTGGGTGATAATGTGTTATTAACTCAATAATTTTTTAAAAGATATAATAGGAAGCATTCCTTCAGGATTTACGCTATCAAAATGGACTTTAACAAAGCCTTTGACTATACTAATTGGAGATTTATTATTAATACTATTCATGCTTTTGGTTTTCCTCTAAGGTTTAGTGCCAAAGATTCCTAATCCTAGCATTTTGAAGGACTTTAATCCTATATCTTCGACCAATGTAATTTATATGATAATTACAAAAATCGTTGTTTCTAGGCTCAAAGGAGTGCTTCAACCATTGATTAGCCCTGCTCAAATTGCCTTTATGTCAAGAAGATCATTGGGTGATAATGTGCTATTAACTCAATAATTTTTTAGAAGATATAATAGGAAGCATTCCTTCAGGATTTACGCTATCAAAATGGACTTTAACAAAGCCTTTAACTATACTGATTGGAGATTTATTGTTAATACTATTCATGCTTTTGGTTTTCCTCTAAGGTTTATTTATTATATTTCCTAATGCATTTCCACTATATCTTATAATGTATTGGTTAATGATAAACCTATTAGATTCTTCAATAGTGTTCAAAGCTCAAGCAAGGTGATTTTCCATCTCTTTACTTGTTCACACTTAGTATGGAAGTCTTAGCAAGGCTTATAAATCATATTATGGAACAATAAAGCAGCTTTAAATATCATTTCAATTTAAAATTTATACCCTTTTTTGTTGATGACTTCCTACTTCTATATGGATCATATGCTAACTCGTATCAATGCCTTGAGATGCTTTAAAGAGTTATATAGAATATAAATGAAAAAGGACAAAAGTTGCTTCTTTATATCTATAAAAGATTAAAATTTGCTTCTTTATATCCTTATCTACTATAAATTATTCTCCGTGGATTACTTCTCTGATAGAAATACAACTAAAACAACTTGCATTTACCTATTTTAGATTTCCTATTTTCAACATAAGGCCATCAAATGGGTAAATTCTTGTAACCTATAAAGAAAATTCAAAAGAGGATTAGTAATTATTGCAATAAAAGCCTTACTTATGTTAGTAGGGTTCAATTAGTTAATTCAATGTTAAATTAATTGCATGTATATTGGTCTTCACATTTTATGTTCCCTAAAAGTTTGATAAAGACCATTGAAAGGTTGTTTAAGACCTTTTTATAGGTTGGTCAAGTAGTTGGAATCTACAAAGCTAAGGCTAAATAGGAGGTTAATTAATTGCTTAAGGATCAAGGTGGTCTTAGGATAGCCTCAATAAAATTAAGCATCAAAATCCATATAGCTTAGAGGTTATAAAGGATCCTAGAGAACACAGAGTCCTTTTAGGTAGAATAGGTGGATTTGTATTATTTAAAATTAAATAGCTTCTAATCAATTTCTCCACAAAGAAACTCATCTTTGACTACGCTTAACATCTTTAAGCTTAGGGAACAGATGAAAATTCACACAACAAGGTCAGGTAATGAAGCTTTTACTAGCTTTTGACATGATAATTAGAATTCTTTAGGCCTTATAATCAATTTTACTTAATATTTTAATTTGAGGAGCATAATACCAAACATTGCTATTGTCATAGAGGATTTATATGACAATTCCTATAATTAATCCCTACATTATAGATGGATTACTTTAACTTGCACCCCCTTTTCTTCCCAATTATGCAGTTCCTGATAAGACTGTTTAGTTGGGACATTCATCAAGTTCTTTCACCGATAAATCATGCAAGAATCTTTTTAGATCTAGGGCCTCTAAACTTTAATGGTATAAACTTGTGTAGAGTAAAGAAATCTCTCAAAGTGTCTCCTTTATTATATATATGACTATTAGTGGTAAGTTACACATTAAAGATAGAATTTATGATACAACTTCTAATTTTACCATTCATTATTTTTGTCAAAACTAGGAACTATTAACCATTTATTCTTCTAATGTAAGTTAACAAAATTAATTTGGTGAACTATATTGAAGATTAACAACCTCTTATACTAGGTTAGTAATTAGAATGATATTATAAGTTATAGTTTTGGTTTGAATTGGACATGTGACGAGGAGGATATCAAACATATAATCTCTTTCGGCATTGCCATTTACTACATTTGGAAAGAAAAGAACTTGAAAGAATTACAAGGCAAATTGAGGTCTGAGTAGCAATTTTTACATGAGATGATAAGTTACATTACTAAGCAAATATTAGTTGCTTCTAATTCTTCTTACCCTTAATGTCTTAGGTTGGTTGCACTTTTACTAGGCTACTATTTTAGCGACAAATTTTTTTTGCTAGTCTACTTATGATCTTTTTGTTTTGTTTAGAGATGTACTATTTGTAACTCTCATTAATAATTCATTTCCTTTCCTTTCTTAAAAAAAAGAATTAAGAAAAAGGAAATTATTGAATTTGAATTTTAAAATTCAATTATGAATGAAAAAGAGTGGAGTATCGTAAGAAAACTGTATTAATTAGGGACTTATTGTTGTAAAAGAAGAAATGGGACATACTTTGTAATCCCTTATCAAGCTCAACAAAATATATAGCATAACTATTACTAAAGAAAAAGAAAATTCAGCTTATCATTTTTCAAGAAATTTATCTTACAAGAAAGCCTTGTTTTTAAAAGAAATAAGACACAAATGCTTATGTATTTGTAGATAATCCTTAAAAACTTCTAATTCTTCCACCTTCTTATCTTCTCTCTCTCTTTTTATTTTTATAATATTCCTTAAAATCTAAATTTTACGGACAAATATGATCAAAAGACTCTAACTGGCCAATGAGATAAATGAAGATAAAGCTAGAATTAAAGGTTTTGTGAGGCAGTTAAAGAGAAGAAAAATAAAATGAAGGTTCAACTGAAGATAAATTGTGCTTTTTGTTTTAGTAACCTGTCGCTACAATATATGAATACAGAAAATTTATGTTTTCGTGAAATGATTATGGTTATTTTTATTTTTGAAAATAGGATACGAAAGTATTTCCAACCAAACATGTTTTTGGTTCATTAACTTTTTGTTTAAAAATCAAAACAAAAATTTACAACTCACAATAAAACCAATTAGTCTTTGATACAGTTGATTTTTTAAGAGTTGTGACCTAAAAAGATTAGATAGCTATTATAAAATATGATAAAAAATTCGCCTTAATTTTTTAAAAAGACATTATTGTTTTTAAGTAATTTTAATAAATGTTGGAAATTTCTTAATTTAATTTAAAAATATAATTTGATAAATTGTTGTGATCTTTTTAAACTATTATCAAACATTAAGTCATACTTTTTTTGCAAAGGCTATAAATATTAAACCTGATTGACCAGTTCACGTCATATCAATTGAATATTGATACTAAATTATTTGGTATCATATCATATTATTGTATCACATTGCATGAGAATTTTATATCAGTAAGTTGTAATATTAAAAAAATAATGAGTAAAATTTATAAATTAAATATTTTGAAAAAAATATTTTTATGTGTTAGAAATTTTTAAATATAAAAATATATTCCGTTAAATCAATTTGTGAAAACATGATTTGATCCCCTGCAACTATAAATTAAGGCTTTTTAGAAGAGAAGATAGTATTCATAACATTGTAATGAATGTTATATATTAATACTAAAAGAATTAATCTTATGTTGACTTTTAATTACGGATCTTTATTTATAATACTAAAACGTTTAGGATATTTTTTGTGTGTTTGAGAGTATGACTTCACATTATTAATATTGAAATATTTAATTTTTTTGTTTACTTAATACTGTTAATAGTTTTGGTTAAATAATTCTAAAAATAATTACTATATTTAAAATAGAATATTTTATACTAATTTTAATAAATAAAATTATTAAATTAGAATTTAATATTTTTAATTTAATTATAACAAGAGACTAAATTTTAATTAAATTATTTAAAATACAATTTAAAATTAATGGAGATCGAATGGTAGCACCATCATGGCCGTGTAACACAGTATTCAGAACAATGCTTTTTACCAACATTTAGGCTATTTAATAATGAAAATTGATGAAATGTATTTTTATTCTATAGTTCGAGAGATTAGTTTATGATAGAATGAAATAGAATGAAAAATAAGAGTTTTATATTATATCTCATTTTATTCTGAGCAATAAAAATAAAATATTTCAAATTTAAAAAATTTAGAATAAAATATAAAACAATAAAAATTTTACATAGTATAAACCTTTCGATTAAATAATATTTCATTATCTTACATTTTAATCTCCTTTATCTTTCATAAATAATAATTTTTTAATATTATATCTACTTACGTAGAAACTATTCAATTACATTTTATTGTATTCCGTTCCTAAAACTTAGCTAATTAAACATAGCATTACGGTATTAGGTTAAATAATAAAAAAAGACTGAAGATGAGAAGCACGAGAACAGGACATTTGTCTCTTTCATCCTTCTTCTTTGAGAAATACAACGAAAGTGACGATAGGTACAGGCCTGAGGCTACTCGCGCCACATTCGGCCGTTGAACTGAATTCCGAGCCCGATCGTCCGGTCATAATTCTGCATGCTGCTATCCTTTATAAACTAACCTCGCTTGTGTTTGGGCTACTGTCCTTTGTTGCTTTTGTCTTGATTATACTTGCTACTTTCTTATGTTCGAGTAATTCCTCATATCATGTTTTGGGCAGGCATTAAATCTTCTGTACAAGAAATTTCTGTAGCTGAATCGTTGCTTTTTTGGACTTGCATGATTTTTCTGACCAAGGAATTAAAATTTGGAAGCCCGCGGTTACTAGAATTTTTGCTGATTACCTATAATTTTTAAACCTAGACTGCCATTGTGTGGATGGATTAGTTGACCCAACAGATTCTGCCCAGGTTACTCAGATTGTGCAAATGGTTATGCTATACAGTATATGGCTTATAAAATTGCACCGTTGGCAGACTTAACAAAATGATCTGACTTGTAGAATCGGCTAAATAATTTGACCATATAGTTGGGCCGCACGCCGAAGCACTTTAAACAAATTTCTAAGTTCAAAATTTAAAGTTTATACTAGTCTTACACTTATTGTTCTGCTATACTTAGCTGCAGTTGCTTAAATTATTCGTATTTGGTTTCCCTTTTAATATGTTTGTCTTTTCCTTCATTTGCTTTATTTTCATGAGAACTAACCAAACTCAATTTGTGATTGGCAATTTTATCTACACTTCATTGTTAAGCTTGCCTCATTCTCCTTTACCCTTTTTTTTAATTAAAACTGGACAGGTATCTCAGCCCTCTCTTTTGGTAGTCATTGTGTAGCTAACTATGTCTTTGGACTCTCACATTGAGAAAGTCCTATGGACGGAGTCCCAGATCTCTGATCGAGTTACTGAGCTAGCCTCCGAGATCACCAGTGACTTCAATTCTGTGTCTCCACCTCTTGTTTTAGTGGGAGTGGCCACTGGTGCATTCTTGTTCTTTGCTGACTTGGTTAGGAAAATTCGTTTGCCTATCTTTGTTGATCTCATTCGTGCTGAATCCTATGGCTCATCCACCCAGTCTAATGAGGCTCCCCGCATTTCACTGGACACAAAACTAGATATCGAGGGCAGACATATTCTTCTGGTATCACTACGTAAACATACTAATCATCATATGTCTGTGCCTTTTCACTTTATATTTGGTTAGCACTGATAGATAGACAGAGAGACAGGTATCTGTGCACAAACATACTCACATACACAAACAGGGAACAGATGGGAGCTTACTAATTTAATAAATTGCTTCATAGGTTAACTCGTTGTCAAGAAAAAGAGGAACAGGTTGCCAAGGTCAGAAAAAGAATACCAATTTTCTAATATCCTCTTTCTGAATGTCCTTGTTCTGAGAACAATTTGAGGCCTAAATAAGTCTGGTGTAAATAGGAACAATGGAAACTTCATTTTTTTTCCTGCAGTTATATCCAAAGTAAAGACCGATTGTAACATTATCAAATCTATCAGAAAAACTATCTTGGGTAACTCAAAATTATACCTATTATATAAACCCAACAGTTCCAGTTCAACTTTTCATAATTTTCCTGCTGAGATGAATTAATCCTCCAAGAAAAATGACGGCAAATTTTCCATTCTCAATAAAGTAGATTGGACTTTATATTCTTGGTTGTACAGCTCCCTAATCAAAGGAAGATAGCAAACCTAACTATTACATACAAATTAGAAGGATGGGACATCTGTCCATGATTAGATAGAATTTTAAATTATTTAATTTTGTTTTTCTTCTCATCCTAATTTATATGAGAAATATAATATCTACTTTCCCTTTTCTGTGCGTTCATTTCTTGTGTTTTAGTTGTTTCCTGGTGTGATCCGACTTTTATTGTTTTGGTGTAATACAATACATTAAATGGTTGTCTCAGGTTGAGGATATTATAGACACAGGGCACACTCTGTCTTCTCTCATTGCACACTTGGAATCTAAGGGAGCTTCCTCCATATCAGTGTGCACTCTCCTTGATAAACCATCAAGAAGGAAGGTTCAACTTGAACTAGCTGGTATTGGGAAGTACTACCGAGGGTTTGAGGTATTGTTTCTTCCTTGTGTGTTTGTGTTTCTATTGCCTTTTTAGTTGCATCGACGGGAGAAATTATGATCTAATATGCCAAGTTGTGTTTGGAAACCCCTTAAAGTGCATCTTGAATTGATGTATTCTGCAAGTAGTCTTTTTAGTGTTGATGAAACTGTTTTCACATGCAATGTTAAGAGACATCTGGATCCTTGTAACTTGGAGACCCTCATGAATGTTATTACTAACAATTAATCGCTGTCGTAAAGCTAACCCGTGAGTTTATTGGTCATATTGCTGCATAGGAGTGGTAAAAAGCCCGTGTTTGTTTTCATGGATGTTGGTGCTTTTTGTTTAAAGGCTGGCATTTACACATCATTCATTGCCGACGTTTAAAACAGTCAACTTCCAGTTAATCTTGGTCGAAATTTGGTCTGAATCTCAGACAGATGTTAGAAAGTAATATATTTGGTTGCTGCTATTGGCATGTGATTTAGATCTTTATTTGGGATTGGCATCTCTAATTTTATCAGTCATAAGTGATCTTAAGCTAAATGTTACTTGTATTTGCTTGCAAAAAAAGTGAGGATGATCCTTTTTATCTCCATATTTCTTTCTTGCAGTGTCCTGATTATTTCATCGTGGGTTATGGAATGGACTATGCTGAACTGTACAGAAATTTGCCATATATTGGCGTTTTAAAGCCTGAATATTTCAAGTAATTTGACATGTTCTCATTGCTGAGATCACACAACCTTTTTGGTCCCGCAGTTTTTGGACCTCACTCGCAGAGAATTATTGGAACTACAATGCTACACTACTCATTCTTGAAGAACTGACATGTGTTTTGGCATTTTTATCATGTCTTCTTAGGTTGGCAAAAGACAATCCTCTTGGGTACTGATCATCGGTACTAGTTGGTACCGGCAATTTTGTCAGATATCGGCCGGTATCGTAAATTTTGAAAAATGTAGGGACCTTTTTACAAAAAAAATCAAAACTTTGAACAAAAATTCATATATTTATTAAATTAATTTAATAACAAAAAATTATGCGTCATAAAATTATTGTTAATTAAATATATTTTAAAAATAAAGTGTTAATAAGATAATTTTGTTTCATAATATTTTTATATGATCACGTGTAACGACTTTTTTGAGGTGTTGAGTAAATTTTAAATTTTTTTAAATTAATAACTTATATAATTGCATTAATTTTTAAATTTTATTATATTATTATAGAACAACAAAAAGATTACACTAGAATACGAATTAAGTGACTAACCTATGTGTAGTATAATTTGAAATTATCAACTTTCAATTTAACATTAATTTTCAATATTTTATTTTATTTTTAGATATAAGATATTGTTGTTGTTAACTTTAATATATAAGCTACATAAAAAATTTTAACTCGACCTAAATTAAAATTTAAGATAATAATTAAATGACGTCATTCATACTTTATAAGACATTTGAATACAAATAGTTAAGTAAAAAACTAATAGAATCATTGTAAGATAATAACTAAATGATGTCATTCATATTTTATAAAACATTTGAATACAAATAGTTAAGTAAAAAACTAATAGAATCATTGTAACCATAATTGTCAAATTATTGTACATTTGTATGAATGCAATAACTTGATTTAGAGGTCATATAAACATTTGAAAATTAATGTTAACAAAAATAAAAATTGTTGTTATTTTAAATTGTTATTATTACGATTTTTAGAGACAGGTTGATATAAAATTATAAAGTATAATGTACAATATACTAGTGGATTGTTTTGTAATTTTAAAAAAAATTCTAAGGACTATTTTATAAATTTAAAAATGACTCGAAACAATATTCGGTCAATACAGTACTCGGTTAAAACTAGGTATCGATACAGTATCATACCAGAACTCAATTTGATACCAGTGTTGGTAAGATATTCATAACATTGAGCTCGACCTGTAGTTTAGCCCTAAACGCTTAATTGACTATTTTCTTCTTCCTTCAAAAAGTGCATATGTATCTACAGAACCCAAAATGATTCCTTATCTATGCAAATCTTCTAAAGCCTTTTAATTTGAACCTTACTCAAGATTCTAATTAAATTAATACTAAGTCCCTTTCTTTTGAAAAATAGATTTCTTGTTATTTTACATTGGGAGCTTTGATTTTATTCTCAATCTAGATCAAAAGAGCTTCCTAAGCATTTTCTCAGTGGTCTTCATTATCTCCCTTGAGATTGTTATGTGAGAGTTCTAATAGATGTGTAAATTGTTCAGTACCAAGATAGTCAATTAAAGATTGTCACTACACAAGAGGGTCTAGTTGCACTAACTATTCAACCTCTTATGAATTGAGTCAATAAGGCATGCACAATTAGAAATTGATACCTTCCTAATTGTTATAAGAACACCTAGATATTTAAAGGAAGTTGTTCTTGTTTGAAGCCCTTGGTTGTAACTAACAAATCTTCAAATTCACTTTTATTGATAGGAAAAAGTTGCTCTTATTGGGATTATAGCTCAATACAAATATGTTTTTGAATTGCTTTAAGGAGTTAATGAGCACCTTAACTTATTTAGTTATTGCCCTACAAAGTTGTAGCTAATCATCTTTAAAAGAGATTAAAATGCTAATCTTATCACATTTGTAATGAGATTTAAAGCTAGTTTTGTTGGAGATATTAAGAATAATGAGTCTAGAGAGGATTTCCAGGCTGCAATAAAATAGATAAGGAAATTAGGGATCCCTTTGCTTTAGCCCTTTGGTAACTTTGGACAATTTTATAGGGTTTTCTACTTACTAGTTTCGAGAATGAGGTTATAGTGACACATTGCATAACTTAGTTGGTGTACTTTTCAGAGAAGCCTAGTGCCTCTATTGAGCTAAATAAGAAGTTCCATTTTAATGAGTAACAAGCTTTCTTAAAATCAATCTTTAAGGCACAACCCCTTATTTGTTTTCTTTTGTTGTAGCTCTTAAATAATTCTTGAGCAATCAAAATGTTGTCATCTATGTTACTGCTTTGAATGTAAGCTCCTTGACAAAAGTTTATGATACCTTTGATAACAATTTTAAACTTGATGCTAAAATCTTTGAGATGGTTTTGTATACCACATCACAATAAGAAATGGGTCTATAGTTATGAATGGAAGTTGGGCTAGGGACTTTAAAGACCAGGCAAATATAGGTTTTATTAAGTTCCTTTGGAAGCTTCCCATAATTGAAGACTTCAAGAACAAAATTAGTTACCACGTTGCATGAAATATCCGAGGTGCTTTAAAAGAACATGGCATTGAAATAATCTATATTAGGTGCCTTATCTAGGTTTATGTTGAAGATTGCTTCCTTGATTTGTTCAATAATGATTTCCTTTATAAGCATACTCCTAAGCTCCCTAGGTATGGTGTTAGCTAAAGAGTCCTTAACCTGATTAGGTACAGAACTTCCCTAACTGAACCAAGAGTGCATTATCGTGATCGAAATTCAACTCCATTAGATGTTATTGATAATTTATGGTATTACCATCAAGAACTTATAGGGATACTAATATTATGAAATAAGTTTATATTCCTATCGCCCTCCTTTAACCAAATAATTCTAAAATTCAGCTTCAATAATGAGAAAAGGCCATCTAAGGAATTAATATACCTTCTAAGATATGTGCATTCCATAACTTTAAGGGTCTGATTAGTGGGATTTAATGTTTAACTTATTTTGATATAGGTGAGGAAATCTAGAGCTTCTTGTTTGTCTCCTCTTGAGAAGTTACAATTCCTTTTTAAACTATATTATTTAAGCTTTTGCACACATATATAGGCTTGACTTCCATTCATTTGATTGTTTAGACCTTTTAGAATGGCTTCCTTATAGCCAAGAGCTTTTATAAGAGAATTGATGAATGTATTCCTTCTATTGTGAACCAAATTCATTTAAATGTAAATCAGTGTATGATTTGAAGTGGGTGGATTGTAGAAGTGAACAAATCTAAGAGGGAATGGACCACTTATCAAGATTTTTTTAAAGTGATTATATTCTCCACTTTGCCTATTATTACAAGTGAAGCTGTTGCTTATGAATCTTAAATTAGTAACTGTTATATCACTTACAAACCTAGATAGGTCGTTATTGTTGTGCTTTACCTTATAATTAAACCATCCATTTCCTGAAAAAATAATGAGCAATTGAAGTCACCTGTTAGAAGCCAATGGGTTGAGCAGTTGATTCTTATGGAAGTGAGGTCTATCTAAAGCTACTTCTTTTGGAACTCCAAGTTAGCAACATAAATCACAATGATTTTGAGGATCATTTGGGATTGTATAAGTGAGATTTGATATTTGATGAATTGATCTGAGCAACTTCATTGATGAAAGAGGAAGATATTAAGGTCGTGTGTGATTATAATGTAGCCATTGTAGTAAGCTTTATGACTATTTAAGGTGATCTAGTTTCTATTAAAAAACATGACCCCTTTGGAGTTAGTAGATCTTTATTTTGGTTTCAACTAAACTAATAAAACTAGGCTTTCTTAAAGATAAGAAATCCTTTATAGCTTGCTATTTATTGGGGTTATTCAGGCCTCTAACATTCCAAATGACTAAATTCATTTGAGAGAAAAGGTTGTTACACCCTTTTGCTTGGATTTACAACCACATCTTGTCTTGTTAGCTTCGCTTCATTATTCATAAGGATTGTTAAACCACTTAACGTTGAATAAGCTCACTTTAATGAAAGCCACTTTACTTCCTACCCTTGTAGATAAGCAATTAACTCCATATTAAGCTATATTGATATCCCTCCCAAGCTTATCTTCCATTTTGTTCTCCATTACTTCATATATTAGAGATGGTTTAGAACTCAGTACCCTAGCTTGTTGAGCACAATTATTAAAGATCACTTACTTCAGAATGGTTATTCACTAGGGCAGTTTCCATATTCCTTTGCTCTTCATTAGTATTTATATTTACATTATTTTCATCCATTGCCTTTCTTCTGATAGGTACCTAAGCTTTATATTTCTTCTTCTTCTTAGGTCTTTATTAGTAGTTTATGGAAATAGGGTTCTCTATAAGCTCCCTTTTTGATGGAGATCAAGCATCCTAAATGGATTCAGACAAGGCAGAAGGAGTGGGACATGTTGGAGAGCTTGGACAATAAGGAGAAACACTTAAACGAGCTCAACAAAGTGTTATTAAGGCAAAAGATCCATTAGAGAATCTTGGAGTACCAATGACACAATTGTAGGCTATATGTGCTAAAGAGGCTCTCAACGATCTGATGATGGATCTATATGCAAAGAAAGAAGCTAAAACACTTGGAGACACGTCAACTAAGTTTATAATGAAGATTTAAGGCTTAAAACAATGTGTTGGACTTGTTGAAGAAGGATAACTATGCTATACAATTAGAAACAACTTGCTTGTAGTAATTAGGCTGCTTTGAGTATCTTTAGGCCATATGGTGTAATCTGTTTGAGCTGACTTAGGTAAACCTACTTAAGCATTGGTTTATTTTGGGCCTAAAAAGCTCGTTTAGGAATCTATTACACTTTTTTATTAGGAGTCTATAATTTGGGCCAAAATCCACATCTTATCCTTGTGGGATTTGACTTAGGGCATTAGTTTATTATATAAACATTCTAAAAATCATTTGTAATCAGATTCCATTGATTTTCAGATTCAATCAACACATTGAGTTGATCTTTTCATTCCTCTAGAGAAATACTTTCTGGTGTTCTTCAAAGACTTGATTTTCATTCAAGCAAGGACTTGGGAAGATTAAAATCCATCCCTAATCCCTTTATAATTATATAGTTATGGTAGAAATACCTTCTTAAGTCATTATTTCAATCTTTATTCATATATAAAGATACCTGGATCTTGAGTACACGATTTATGCTTCACTCGGTCTGAGGTGAAGAGCATATTAGTTTTTGATATTAGATCCTTCATCTATTGCTAAGGTTTGTCTTAACTTTTGTCTTTACCTTCTATTCAAATTATGTTTATTATGTTGTTTAAGTTCTTGAGTCTTTTTGATTCCTTTGCTGGAATCTTGAATATGTTTTCTTAGAGTTTTGATCATTTCTTGAATTTGTTTTAAGTCCATTTATATTCTCCATTATTTTCTATCTATTTCTTTAAATTTTTGTGTTGGATAAGACCAATCTTAATTATGGTTAATTCCAATCTGTGTGTGATAAAATAATTGAGTATGGCTTAACCTTTTGATTTCTTATTAAATCTTTAAATTGGACCTAGTAATCCAATTGAATCTTACAATTCTAACTTTAAATATTGTTTCTTGATTATTTTCTATTGAGTTTCTTGTTAAAAAAATAGAAGAGAAGAAAAGAAAAAGAAAATGTAAAAAGAAGAAAAAAAATCAAATTCAGTTAGAGTGCTTTCTTAATTAGTTGTCTATATGTTATCCATTCTTAAACTTATATGGATTGGAGAAGTCATACTCAGGTGTTTAGGGAGTTTCAACAAACTAGCTCCAAATCTGTCTAAAACTAATCTCAATCTTTGTTTAGCCTACTTGTAAACGTGAATTACTAATTTCTCTTCTCAATTTTGGTTGTAATTGAATAGTAAGCTTGTAGCTCAAGATTGCAATTCCTAGTTTCTAAAGATAAGGATATAAGGCTTAAAACTTCAAAAAAAAAAGCCAAGGTTCTTATTATGATTTCTAAGAAATTGCTTCTTTACATTAAAAAACAAGGTAAGAGCTTGAAAATCTTAATTCTAGGATGAATTTTGTTTTGATTTGTTGGGGTTACTAAAGTCTCCAAATATTTAGCTTGTAAGTTTCGTATTCTTTGCCTATTAGTTTCTTTAGCCTTGTCTTCCTTATATAAAATTGCTTTTTAGGAGTGGTAATTGAAGAGGGCCAGATTTGAACTCGTTCTTCTTAAAAGAAAAGTTTAGTTTGCAAAAAATCCTAGAGTAAGGATATTAGGATGTGAGTTGTGAGTGATTTAGAGAGTAAACATATGAAGGAGAGATTATTTTCTTATTAACATTTTGTTGCAAGTTCTAAATCATGCTAATACTAGAAATTCATCTTCTTCTAGTAAGGACAAAGAAATGTTCAAAGTTAAAGAGATGGAGAGCAATCTTTTAATTTTGAAATCAACACTGATGACATTTGAAAGGTTGTTTAAGGAAATCAAGGATAAAAGGGAGAAGATGGCGAGATGTCATTGAGGTTAAATTCTCAATCAAATTTGAGGGAGAGAACACCTGAATCTAGAAATGTCCATGATGAGTTTGATGGTAATGATGACCAATTTATCACCTTTGAAGATGTGGGTAAGAGGAAGAATGGGTAGGAATGGTGGGGGAAAAATCTAGTATAGGAATGAGTTGAGGATAGATTAGATAACAACATAGGTAACACTAAGATAAAATTCTTGCCTTTATTAGGAAGACGGATCTGAATGTATATTTAGAGTGATAGTGGAAACTGGAGTTAGTGTTTGAGATCTATAACTTTTTTTGAAGAGAAGATAGTCAAATTGGCAGCCTTTGAATTTAGTGATTATGCGGTATTTGGTGAGATCAGTAGATTACAAATAGGAGGAGAAACTAAAAGCCACCATTCAATACTTGGGGAGGGATGAAAGTTTTCAAACGTGGGAGGTTTTTTCCAAGCTTTTAATACATAGAACTTTACCAAAGATTGTATAATCTTACCAAGAAAGAAAAATTGTGGACAAATATCACAAAGGGATGGAGGTAGTAATGAAATTAGCAAATGTTGAGGAAGATCAGGAAGCTACTTTAGTTTAGTTTATATATGGTTTTAAAATTGAAATTGCCAATGGTGTGGAATTGCACCATTATGTTAAGTTAGAGGATGCGGTGAATATGGAAATGAGTGTTGAAAGATAGCTTAAAAAGAAGTTCACTAACTATGCAAGTTTTTCTAATGCAGTAAAGACCTCTTAGAACAATTCATAGAGTAAAACAGAAGATAAAGCACTAAATAACAAATCTAAAACACCAAATCCAAAAACATCTCAAGGGGAGAAAAATAAGGCTAATTTCTCTTCAAATTTAAGGAGTCATGATATCAAATGCTTCTAGTGTATGGGAAGAGGACATACTACATCTTAATGTCCAAACAAGTAGTTGATGACAATTTGGAATTTATAATTCATTTATAAAAGTGAAGATGAAGACTATATTGACATGCTTGAATTGGAGGACATTAAGCAAAGTGATGATGAACTAAAATTGAGCAACCAATGAAGGGGAGATCATTAGTGACTAGAAGGGCCTCAAGCATTTATATTAGAGAAGATGAAGATTATGTAAGCCAACAAAAGGAGATTTGTTAGGGCATCCATGGTAATTTGATAACGTTAGCAATCCTTAATGGTTACAAGATTCATTATTCACCATAGATGGCGTGAAGTACACTCTTTCCCCTCTTTCACTAAGGCTATGTTTGGTTGGGGGGTTTAATAATGTAATGGAATGTAATGTAATATTATTCACCATTTAGGAGGATGATTTATAATGAAATGGAATGAAAAATGAGGGATTCATATTACATCATATTCCATCATAAACAGTAAAAATGAACAACCTCCGATTTGGGGGCTTAGGATGGAATGTAAAATGATAAACAACTTTATACTATATTATATTATAAACCCTTCATCTAAACAAAATTTCACTATATTACATTATGAACCCTTCCATCCCTCCCAAACAACAATTTTCTAATATTACATCCATTTACATTCCATTCCATTATAAATCATTCCATTCCATTCTGTTTTGTCCCATTACATTAAAAACCTTATGTTCAACCAAACATAGCCGAAAGCAAGTTTATGAAGATTAACTAAAAATCCATAAGAGTGATCAAGCAATGTTGGAGGAAAAAGTGTAAAGAAATGAGTGCAAACACTTAGGGAAACTTTAAACACTATGGAAAACACTTTTATGAAAGATAAACATGAGGGGAAAAGAGTGATCATAGTTACAAGAGTAAGGGATTTGAGAGATGCATTTCTGGCTAAGTATTAAATGCTACTTTTTTTTTTGCAAAGAAGCTTATTTATCCTATAAATATTTTGCTAATCACGATTGCTTAGTTTTATTAATTCTGCTTGATCTATTCCAAGAAGAAGTGCCAAATCGTTTACCACCTAAAAGAGGAATAGAACATAAAATTGATTTGATTTCGGGATCATAATTGCCTAATCGACCAATATATAGAACAAACCTAGAATAAAACAAATAAATTCAAAGGCAAGTGGAGGAGTTACTAAAGAAAGGCAACGTACATGAGGGCTTTAGTCTATGCTCAATTTCATTCTTATTGAAGCTAAATAAATTTGGTTTATGGCATATATGCGTGGATTACCTGCCATCAACAAAATCTCTGTAAAGTATCATCACCCTATTCTTAGGTTAAATGAAATGCTTGATGAGTTATACAAGGCATGTTTGTTTTCCAAAATTGATTTGAAGTTTGGTTACTATCAAATTAGACTTAGAGAAGGAGATGAGTGGAAAACAACATTAAAGATTAAATATGGATTGTACGAATGATTAGTAATGCCTTTTGGTTTAACTAACTCCAACACCTTTATGAGGCTTATAAACCCTTATTTGCAAAAATTGCTTAGCAATTTTATTTTATAACATTATTGTTTATAACAAATCACTTGATTAGCATATTAAACATTTGAATAAAGTGTAGAAAGTAATTAGGTAAGAGAAATTTAATGTAAACTTGAAAAATGTTCTTTTTGCACTAGTCAGGTTTTGTTTTTAGTTTATATGGTGAGTGCAAAGGGAATAAAGGTTGATGATGAAAAGGTGAGGGCAATTAAGGAATGGTTGATCCCCAGTTCAGTTAGTGATATTATGAGCTTCCATAGGTTGGCTAGTTTCTATAGACTATTTGTAAAGGATTTTAACTCCATTGATGCACCATTTATTGATATAGTTAGAAAGAGTTTAGTATTTAAGTGGGAGGATGAGCAAGAGAGGTCATTTAACTTGTTGCAAGAGAAACTTAGTATAGCACTTATATTAGCTTTACACAATTATTTCAATATTTTTGAGATAAAGGGTAATAGAGTGGGGTTAGAATACGAGCAATCTTACTGCAAGATAGGAAACTATTTGCATGCTTTACTGAGAAACTTAATTGGGTAGCCTTAAACTACCTAACTTATGATACTGAGATGTATGCATTAGTAAGGCCTTTAGATACCTGGCAATAATATTTTTGTCTTAAAAAGTTTATGGTCTATACTAACCATAAGTCGATGAAGTACATTAAAGGACAAAACAAACTTAACAAAAGTTATGCTAAGTGAGTGGACTATATAGAGACAGTTCCTTATATGTTTAAGTATAAACAAGGAAAGGACAATTTCATAACAGTTGCATTATTTAGGAGACATGCCTTAGTAAGAACTTTGAATACTACATTACTAGGTTTTGAGCATACTAAGGAGCTATACAATGATGATCATAAGTTTGACAATGTGTTTAAGGAATGTAAGAAATCTTCCTTTGGGAGGTTCTTTAGGCATGAGGCATATTTTTTTGGAGAGAACATGTTTTGTATACCCCAAAGTTCTTTGAGAGACTTATTAGTGAAAATCATATGAGGGAGGTTAATAGGACACTTTAGTGTTAAAAAGACCTTTAATGTTTTGAATGAATACTTCTTCTGGCCGTACATAAGGAGAGATATAGAATGAGTATGTGGAGTGTAGGCAAGCTATATTGAGATTATAGCCCTATAGATTGTACAAACCATTACCTATACCTAGTGAACCATAGGTAGACATCTCCATAGACTTTTCTTTAGGTTTACCTAAGTCTAAGAAAGGTCACAATTTAGTATTTGTAGTTATTGATAGGTTTTCTAAATGGCACACTTTATTTCATGTCACAAAACCAATGATGCATCTTACATTTCTGAATTGTTCTTTGCTGAAATTGTTCGGTAATATAGAGTTCTTAAAACCACTGTTTTTAACTGTGACACTAATTCTTGAGTTATTTTTGGGAAACCTTTTTGGGGGAAGTTAGGAACTAAGCTTTTATTTTCTATAATTTTTCATCCACAAATCGATGGTCTGACTGAAGTGGTTAATAGAAATTTAGGATCTTTGTTGCATGCTATTATAGGTAAAAACTTGAAAATATAGGAAAAGTCTTTGCCTTTTATTGAGTTTGCATATAACAAAGCTATATATAATGCTACTAGTTTTTCACCATTTGAAATTGCTTATGGCTTTAACCTGTCATCTCCTTTAGATCTTATTCCTTTGTCATTAGGTAAAATAGATAGCTTTGATGGAAAAAGGAAAGCCAAATTAGTGAAGAAGCTTCATGAGAAGGTAAGGATGAATATAGAGAAAAAGATGCAACAATATGAGAAGCAAGCTAATAAGCTTAAAAGCAAGTGATATTCAAACTTGGTGAGTATTTCAGAAAGGAAAGGTTTCTAAGCAAACAAAAATCTAATTTACAATACATGGTGATAGACCGTTTCAAGTAGTGGAAAGAATCAATAAGAACACATTAAAGATTTATCTGTTAGGTAAATAAGGTGTTCATAATACTTTCAACATTGTTGATCTACTCATTTTAATTTTGCAGATGGAGACATTGATTTGAGGATAAATTCTTTTAAGGACAGGGGGAGTGATGGATATTAAGCATCCCAAGTGGCTTCAGACAATAATTTTAAAGAAATTGATTATTTGTAGGTAACTCAACCTTCCTTTAGCATTCTAATGTTTATTTTAAGTCATTTTCATTGATAAATGTTTGGGCTAAATTATTTTATCAATAATTTTATTAAGGATTCAATTAGTTTATATTTATTTATGGTTGCATTTTTTTGATTTATATGATTTTGATTTGAACTTATATAGTAAGGCAAACAAGCATAGCAATTGGGTTCAAGAAATAGGCTAAAGCCACACCTAAAAATTAGGTATAAATTGTATCTAGATAATGATTAGGACCTAGGACATACCTTTGTCACAAATGGTGTCTATGTATGAATTTGTAATTTTTTTAAGGATTCATATCCTAGAATATGCTAGTATCCCAAACCATGTCTATATTTACATTCGATGCATAAGAAGCAAAGAGGTGCATGGCCTAAGACATGCCCATATCCCATGCTTTTAACAAAAAGATGTATGACCTAAGACATGCCTTTATCTTAAAGCATGCCTATATTTAAATTTTATATAAACAAATCCATAACCTAATATACATCTAGTCTTGAAGAATTTAAACAATTCACTTCGTGATACAACTATTTTTCACCCAACCTTTTAACTCTCACTCATATTTCTCTTAACTTTTCTTAAAATCACTAATTAAAATGCCCTCCATATAAAACTTAGTCTAGCAATCCAAATCCCTATTCACCAATATTTCTCCACCTTTACTCCATATATCTTTTTTTTTTCTTAAGTTAGGGCACTAGTTTAATAAATTTTAGGGATTTCTTGATTTTGAGCATTTCAATATAATCAATCCTTCTGAAGCTATAAATTAAGCAAGAGAATTAGTTTTAGGTTGCTAGATTCCCATATCGATTGGAGAGGGGAACGAAGTAGACCTTATAATACTATAAAAACCTCTCCCTCATAGACGCATTTTCTCGAGCGAGTGTGTGGAAAGAACAAAACTATGAGGGTTTGGCTGGGCCAAGGCCCAAAATGGACAATATCTGTAAGCAGGGTGGTCCAGGCTGTTACAAATGGTATCAGAGTCAGTACCCGAATTGGTATGCCAGTAAGGACGTTGGGCCTATAAGGGGGTGAATTCAGGCCTGTGGGCCATCAAGGAAGCTGGGCCTTTAGGGCGGTGGATCTAGGCCTACGGGCCAGCAAGAACGTTGGGCCTCTAAGGGGAGTGGAATGTTAGATTCCCATATTGATTGGAGAGGGGAACGACGTAGTCCTTATAAGGCTATAGAAACCTCTCCCTCATAGACTTGTTTTCCTGAGCGAGTGTGCGGGAAGAGCAAAACCGTGAGGGCTTAGTTGGGCCAAGGCCCAAAGCAGACAATATCTATGAGCGGGGTGGTCCAACTACAGATTCCATTATCACGTGCTCCCACTTCCATTCTGGAATAGGCAAAGACTGTAACATACCTGCTGGCTTTTAATGCTCTACCTTTATCTGTTGACAGGGAAGGCATCTGGCCACAAATTCCGCTATCTCTCTTTTCAACCCTGGCCACTAATAGCTGTCTCCAAGAGTTCGATACATCTTGATGCTACCAAGATGCATAGCATAAGCTGAACTGTGAGCTTCTTCCAAAATAGCTGGCCTGAGATCTTGGTCATCTGGTACACAGACTCTATTTTTGAAGGCTAACAACCCGTCTTCTCTTAATCGGAACCCCTCATCCTCTCCAGATGGCAATTTCTCTTAAATGACCTTTAACTCGAGATCATCAGCCTGTGATCTCTTGATTTCATCAAATAGTGTTGGTCGAACTTCAAACCTTGATAGTAGTGTTTCATCATCCTCAGCCACTAAGAGTCCAACCCCAAGGCTTCGTATACTCATCAAATGAGTCATATAAGGATTGTGCCTGACAGTCTCTACCGAGCAAGACTTCTGACTTAATGCATCGGCTACCACATTTGCTTTTCCCGGGTGATAGTCAATCACTAAATCGTAATCCTTAATCAATTCCAATCATCTTCTTTGTTTGAGGTTTACCTCTTTCTGTGTCATTAGGTACTTCAGACTCTTATGGTCAGTGTATATACGGCAAGTCTCCCCATAAAGGTAGTGTCTCCAAATCTTGAGTGCAAACACCACTACTGTGAGCTCCAAATCATGATTAGGATAATTTAATTCGTGCTTCTTCAGTTGTCTAAAAGCATATGCGATCACTCAGCCAGCCTACATAATTACACAGCTAAGTCCCTGATGACTGGCATCACTGTATACCTCATACCCAACCCCTGGGTAGGTAGAGCAAGCACTGGTGAAGAAGTCAATCGTCCTTTCAATTCCTGAAAACTTGCCTCGCATTTGTCATCCTACTAAAATTTTATCCCCTTCTAGGTAAGCCTCGATAAAGGGGCTGCAAGTACTGAAAAGCCCTCAATAAATCTTCGATAATAACTAGCCAATCCCAGAAAGTTGTGAACTTCTGTCACATTCTTAAGCTGTCCCCACTCAAGTATAGCTTCTACTTTTTTTGAGTCCACATAAATATCTTCTCCTAATACCACATGCTCAAGGAATCCTATCTCCTTTAGCCAAAATTCACACTTTGAAAACTTCACGTATAACTATCATTCGCGAAGTATTTGCAGCACAATCCAGAGATGTCTAACATGCTCCTCACCATCCTTAGAATAAATCAAAAGTTCATCAGTGAAGACTATGACAAACTGATCTAAATAAGGATGGAACATTGTATTGATGAGATCCATAAATGCTGCTGGTGCATTTGTCAATCCAAACTGCATTACCAAAAATTCATAGTGTCCATACCTTGTTTGGAAAGCTGTCTTATGCACATCATTTTTAGTAATCTTCAACTGATGATACCTGGACCTTATATCTATTTTTTAGAATACTGCAGCTCCTCTCAACTGGTCAAACAAGTCATCAATCCAGGAGAGTGCATATTTATTTTTGATGGTAACTCTATTTAACTGCCGATAATCAACACATAAGTGGAGGGTCCCGTCCTTCTTTTTGACAAACAATACTTGTACTCCCCATGGTGAATGACTTGGTCTAATGAAGACCTTGTCTAATAACTCTTGTAACTGAACCTTTAGCTCTTTCAATTCTACTGGTGCCATGCGATATGGCGGTATAGATATCGATGTTATTCCTAGTACCAAATCAATAGCAAAATCAAACTCCCGATCAGGTAACAATCCAGGTAACTACTCTGGAAAGACATCAGGGAACTCGCACACAATAGGAACATCTCCAAGTTCAATCCTCTGCGCTGAAGTGTCAATCACACGTGCGAGGTATGCCTAGCATCCCTGATGAATCAACTTCTTAGCCTTGACCATCGATATCAAACAACACGGGAACACCTGTCAGTCACTAGTAAATTTGATCGGGACTCCACCCTACGTGTCAAACTTCAACTCTTTCTTATGACAATCAACTCTAGCGCGATGCCTCTCTAACCAGTCAATCCCTAATATTACCTCGAAATCTTAGAGATCGAGGGGAATAAGATCTGCCTCTAATATAGCATCACCGACCTTTACCTCACAGGCCATATATGCTTCATCACCAGCCACTTGTTCTCCTAGAAAAGTGACTATAATGAGAGGGGGATCTAATGACTTCAACATTGTGTTCCTTTGGCTCGGGTCGCAAAAGTCCAGCCCTGCGACGTCTTCCCCTTCCTCTTCAACCATGCTATCATTATAAAATCAAAGAAAAAGAGATGTTATTCAATAAAATAGATCGGACTAAGCCTAGCTTATCCATTATCCCTTACACCCCAAGGAATGTCGACAAGTACTCTCACCAAGGTCAAAATCATCCGACCATTAAGGACGTCAACTTAACGATCTGAGACTCAACTTCTTAGCTAAAGACTATCAACACCTAGACTCAACTCCCAAGGCTCATGAATCTTTTGAAGACAGTAATAACACTTTTGAAAACATAAAAACCAGGCTCTGATACTAATTTAATTGTCACGACTCGGAACTATATTGGGCATATGACAACCGCTGTATACCTAGGCTAAGGATACACATGGTACCCTTAACTAGACTATGCAAGGCTAACTGGTCATCTTTTAAAAAAAATTTGGTAACATAACGGCTGCAATCTGACAATCCCAAAACAAAGAAAACACTTGCAAATCAGTGTCAAATGCACTTTTATATTTCAACCACAACTTCTGGACTTTAAGGTCCGCTCAAGAGCAATCTCAACAACAGTACAAAATGTTCACATATAACGTCAGTTACAAACCACAAGATAATCAAGAGTTAATTTTACAAAATTATAAAGCATATCAACATAATCATGAGCCACTACACAACAAAGGTATAAAATAGAGACTACCTACATGCGGTAATGCCCCGAAAATGTCAAAAGACCACATAAACCACACAGAGCTTCAAGCTCACCTAATTAACCTGTATGGTTGGAAAATGGAGGGGGGTGAGTACACTATGTACTCAATGAGCAGAAGAGAAACATGTATCGCAAATAGAACCTTGTACATACCAAAATGGTCTAAATAACCTAAGGATGGTTTTACACATCTAACAAGCACATAACTACCTATGAAGTGAATATGCATGACATAGAAATACATAGACTTAGTCTACGACTCATGCCATACTGGTTAGGAACCATATAGGCCTAGCTTATTAATCACTCATTCAGTGAACATAGGTTCTAGTTCCAATACACAAGAGCATAAAAGCATCACATGTAAAAATAAAATCTTGTCAAGAAGCCAAATCTCATAATAAGCCAAAACAATTATGTGTGTCACACTAGTTGACCAAACTAGTGTGCATACCCACTGAGTCCTGGTGTTGGCTCGACTTTCATCTATGGTGAGTCTAGACTATGGTCAACAAGAGCGTCATGACCATAGGTGATGACCTCTTTGGTGACCAGAATTCTAGGTGTGCAATCACCCGCGAGTCCTATATAATGATGTCGTTACAAGAACTCGACTTTTATGTACCAACACAAAGGGTATGGGGGTGGCTTAATCTGTTGTGCCCATCACATAATTGGCCAACCGTTTTCTCATCAATCATCAAAAATCATATGCAAATATTGAATATTAAAATCAAGTAAGGCACCATGCTTTTATTTATCGGTCCAACCGATAAAATGAAACCGTGCCAAGGCTCTAAGCCAAAAGAGAATACATGCATGCATTATACATGACTCAGTTAAACATATGTAAGTTTCAAAACATTTTTCAAGCATTGAAAGTTATCTTTTGCACTCTAGTGAAAAGTTATTCAAAACTGTAGTAAAAAAAAATCAAACATTGTCCTTTGCCCTTCAATTGTTGAATACAATATCATTTCTCAAAATATGAAATAAAAACATCAGTTTCACTCCAAGTGCAAAGAGTTATTGAAAACAAGGTTATTTACTAAATACATAAGTATACTAGCATTTATTTGAAAATCAATTCTACTATGCATTACCTAGGTTCAAAATTCACA
>JANZXP010000003.1:22057124-22077109 GCA_027576715.1 Erythroxylum flavicans
TTGAAGTAAGCAAAATGTTTTGAAAAAGAAAAAGTGGGCCCACATGAGTGACAAGTGTAAAGAGTTTACAAAAAAAAAGATTATACCGACTTTTGTTTAGTAAAGTGATGTGACACGTCATCCTCGCGGGGCACAGACTCGGGTATCACTGTCGATATCGGGTTCGGGTTCAGCGGGAGTGGGGTGTTACATTGCATTTCGCAACTATCAAACCTAAATAAACAATTAGTTATAAGGGAATTCATAAGTAAAAACTTAACAGATTTTGTTGGTTTATTATAAACCAAAATAAAAAATAAGTAACAACTAGAGAAGTGCATATGGTTCTAAGGGAAAGATTGGAAAGTGGTGACAAACTATGAAAAACATGTCAATGGAAGAGTTGTTATATGGTTTAACCCTTCAAAGCTAGACCTAACCAACTGGACATACACAGACCAAATTATCCACTATGATATGCTGATAAAAAGCACTAGAAGACCTATAACATTATGCACTGTGTATGCTACAAACTATGAGTTTTAAAGGCATTAATTTTGGAATGAAATAGTTAGAACCAACAATAGCATTAAGACACCTTGGATATTAGCAGGGGAATTCAACTGCACTCTTTACTTGAGTGAATCTTAGATAGGTAGGAATTGGTCCTAGTAGAATTGTAAGGAACTTTAAAATTTTATTTAAAACATATGGTTGACAGACTTAAAGTCCTTAGGTAATGTATTCATATGGAATAATAAACAAACAAGGAGTTAAATCCTATTGAAGAAACATGATAGAAGTATGGTTAATGCAACTTAGTTATAACATTTTCCTCTCAACACTGCTAGCTATGAGGAACCAACCCTCAGACCATAGCCCAGTAGTGATAGATGTATTTACCCTAGAGGAAAAAAGAAGAGTCTCATTTAGAGTGTTCAATCACCTAATGAAACATCCCAAATTTAGTGAAGCATTAATGGAGGGAATGAAAAAGAAGTTTGTAGGCACTAAAAGATACAAACTTTGTCAGAAACTTAAGGCTATGAAGGATAACTTGAAAATACTTAGCAAAGGAAACATAGTCTAAAGGGAAAAGGAAAAGATTAAAGCCTTAGAGAAACTACTAAAATGCCAAAAAAGGATAATGACAAGACCAGATGATCAATAGAAAAGAAAGAAAGAAGTTAACTTGATAAACAATTACAACAACTCTCTAGAAAACATTAATAACCAACTTAAATAAAAATACAAGGTGTTATGGTTGAAGGAAGGAGAGAGGTGCATAAGCTATTACATGAACTTTATTAAAGCAAGAAGAAATAAGAACTACATCAAATACTTGAAAGATGAGGCAGGTTAAAGCTTCTTAGATTAGGAAAATAAGAAAACCTGTTTATGAATTCTTCACCAAACAATTTAGGCAACAAGTAGAGGTATAGGAAATTCCAAAATTATTAAAGGTTATCAAACAAATTTCTGAGCAAGAAAGGGAAGAAATCACCAATTAGATAATTGGAGAGGTAATTAGAGGAGCTTTGATCTCCATCACCCTGATAAATCACTTGGACCCGATGAATTTAATGGGAGATTTTTCTAGCAAAATTGGGATATTATTATAGGAGAATAAATGATTGAGGAAATAAAGAAATTCTTCCAAAAAAGGGTCATTATGAAATAGTGGAACAAAACCTATGTTAGCCTCATCCTAAAGCAAAGTAATGCTAACAGAATGGAGGAGCTCAAAACTATAGCATGTTGCAATTTCTTGCACAAAATCATCATAAAAATACTAGCCAATAAACTAAAGCATAGTCTAAAAAAGATAATTAATCTAGCTCAAATGTAAATGGAAGATTAATTGGCAACAATATACTCCTTTTCTAGGAGTTGCTTCAAGATACAACATCAAGACAACCATGAAATGTTGCATTATCAAAATAAACCTAGCAAAGGCATATGATTCGGTGAGTTGGAGTTTCATCGCAAGCATATTAAAAGCAATAGGATACCCCCAGAGCTTAAAGAATGGATTGAATAGTGTATGATCATAGCCTCACTTACTATATTAATGACTGGAGAACCTACCAGGATGATAAAAGCTAAGAAAGTGTTAGGGCAAAGAGATCCACTCTCCCTTTACCTGTTGTGTTATGTATGGAGGTACTTTTAACCAACTTTGAGGGGAGCATAGAAAACAGTACTGAATTCCAATGACATCATAGATGGAAAGGTACAAAAATATCCCACCCTACTTTTGTAAATGACATATTAGTGTATTATAGAGCTAAAAAGCAATCCATAAACCTTCTTATGCAAATAATGGAGGAGTTCAAAGTAGTTTCAGGATTGATGTGTAACCCAAACAAAAGTTATGTCTACCTCTCAACAAACTCCAGGATGGATGCAACATCTAAAGCAACGTAGATGGGACTGAAACAAGCCAATTTACCTATTAAATACTTAGGAGTGCCAATATACCATAAAAATTTTAATGCTTCTAAATACAGGCCATTGATGGACCCCTATAATAGGAAAATCAACCTCTGTGGAATAGGTACCTTAATTTTGGTGAAGACTGCAATAGGTGTAAACTATATTGAGTAATCTAGCTAAATACTGGATCAACTACCTCTCACTTCCTAAGGGTATTCTGAAGAAGATAGAAAAAAACTAAGGGAATTCATATAGGATGGACAAATTATAACCATAACAAAGCAAAAGTCAACTGGATCAGGATTTTTTAACTAAAAAACCAAGGTGGACTGGGGATTTACTCAGCCAAAATGCTCAATAAGACCAAATTGGCAAAGAAATTATGGTGGTTATGTAGTCAGAAGGAGGAGATACAGGTCGAATGGGTATATAATACATTAAATGGAAAAGCCTATGGTGCCTAAAACATAAGCAGAATATGTCATGGAATATGAGGCAAATATTGGGAACTAGGAGTTGGATGTAAAACTTGGTAACCCACAAAATAGGCAATGGAGATTCAACATTGTTTTAGTTTGATAATTGGCATAACAGGGGTCCCTTATACAAAATTGAGGAGATTCAACATTTGAAACTTGTTACCCATCTAGGCACAAAGGTTAGTAAGCTCATTAATAATAAATGAAAATGGCCTTATAATAAAAGCAGTAGTTTGGAAATAATCATGAACAATTTACCATCTTGCTAAGAATCAAAACAAGACGAAGTTACTAGAATGTTAATAAAGATAAAGCTTTCAATTCAAAAGCTTACAGAACATTTCTCCAAAAGGAACCAACTAATAGATTCAAGTGGAGAAAACTAGTCTGGGATAATGATCTTAATCCCTAACATGCCCTTCATTTTTCTGTTAAGGATAGTTGGGAGATTCTTAAGAAAGGACATAATCAAGTTTTCAATTACAACATCACATTGTGAGTTGTGTAAATCCTCCCTGAATCAATGGACCACATCATGGTCAAATGCAAATATTCTCTAAACATATAGAGAAGAATACAAGGAATATTCAACATTAGAAAGACGACCCACTCATGAATAAATTGACAGAACGGGTAGCTACCATAAGGATGGAAAATAAGGCAAACCACAAAGTAGTAAAAACCAATTTGGCAACAATGGTTTACAACATCTGGTAAGAGAGGAATAAAAAAAATCTTCAGGAAGGGGGCCAGAAGCAAGGAACAGCTTTATCAAAACATCATCCTCTAGTGCAAACTATACCTAGTAGCAAGAGGAATAGTAGTAAAACTCTCCATAAATACGAGAAAAATATGGTTATTAGAGTAAAGCCATAATATCGACTTATATTTAGGAAGATTTGCTCCATTATATTTTGTTCCTATTATGCTTTTGATCCCTTTAAGGTTGTACATACCTTTAATCAATGAATTACTATTACATTTCATAAAAAGAAATAGCATAAAACTCTTAAATAATAAGCAAAAAGCACTCAATATGGGTATAAAAACATAGTCTATTAATCATTTATCAACCAATCACCCTAAAGACATGATTTTAACAACTTCCTCAAAGATTATTTAAAAGATAAAAAAGCTTTTAAGTTAAAATCAAAAGCACAATGCCTTTTGGTTTTTTCTTGAATTGGTCCTGATATTGAAGATTGCAAACATCATCTTTTCTATCATAATCCTTTAGTACAATATGCTTATGTTCTCATATTCCTTCTCATCAATAACATTAAAACTCATTAGTACTTACATCTTGTTATCATCAAAATCTTGATTGGAACCTCCCTTAGTTCAACAGTAACAATATACGCCTTACACAAAAGTTGTTTAGGGGTTATACCTCAAATAAACAAATCAAAAGTTGTGTCTTAAAATAGACTTCACTAAGGCGTTTGATTCTGTCAATTAGGATTTCATATTGAAATCTACATTAGCATTTGGATAACCTGAGAAGTTGGTAGATTGGAAAAAGGCCTGTATCACTTCAGTGTCATTTACAATAATTAGTAATGGTGAGCTATCACATATCTTCAAGGTTGCAAGAGGTATTATGCAAAGAGATCTATTATCTCTTTAACTTTTTTCAATGGCAATGGATATTCTAAGTAGGATCACTGCAATTAACATTGCAAGGATTCCAGGTTTCATTTATGACTGTAAATGCAACAAGCTTCAGATATATCAACTTGCTTTTGTTGATGAAGTTCTTATACTTACTGGAGCCTAATTTGACTAAAGAATTGTAGTGATTTCATAAGTAGACATATTTTGACTCAATATTTCTATTCATGAAATCATTAGAATTCTTTAAAGAATTCTTTGACCTTAGCTTCAAACTTGCTAAAAGTTCCATTTATATGTTAATTAATACAGTCTCTTATGATGAAATCTTTCCCCCTTCTCTAGGATTAAAGCTAGAGCAAATACCTTTCAAATACTTGGGAGTTCCTATCTCAACCAAGACCTTAAGTGCATACAACTACAATCCATTGATAAGCTCAATTAAAAATACATTCCTTTCTACCAAACTATCAGATCAGACTTTAAGCTTAATGAAATAAATTCTTATCATATGGAGAAAAGATTAATCTGGATATTAGTTTTCTCTATAATCTTAGTTTCTATTGTTGTTCTCACTTAGCATTACCAAAGGGTGTCATGCAAAGGATAGACAAGATGATAAGGGACTTCATTTAGAAAGGATCCCCCATAAGGAAGAAAACACCTAGCATCAAAATGGAGTACACGTTATTTATCCAAACAAGAAGGAGGTATTAAAGTGGATTTAGTTAAAATAATGGCTAAATCCCTTTAGTAAAAAGGCTTTAGAAGTTCTATAATTAAAAGAAGTTATGGGTGAAATGGATCCATATGGTTCATTTGAAAGGAGAAAATGTGTGGAATATAAAGGTGAAACCAACATTTTCCTACACTTTCCAGAGTTTCTTGAAAACTAGGAATTTCATACGGTCTTGTGTCAAACATAAGAATAGTAATGGCTTTGGTACTCACTTTTGGTTTGGTAATTTGTTACCTAAAGGTCCCTATTACAAATTTAGGTATTTCAACGTAATAAGAGCTATAGTTCCTATTATAACCACGGTGGTGACCTTTTTTAGGATGAGCTTGGCATTGTTATTTCACTCAACATGTGGATTTAAAATATTTTGCAGATGCTTACTAAATGTATCCTTGGCATCAGTAAAGAGGATTCCATATACTAGACTCTAGATAGGTGCTTAAAATTCATAACCATTTCTTGCAAAAAACTGTTGAGAGACTACTCTTCTAGAATACCTTGGTGTGATCTAGTCTAGAATTCTAACGTATATGCTTTTTATGCCTTTATACTATGGCTAGCACTTTATCAAGTACTAGCAACAAGGGACAAGATCAAATTCATGATTGATAGTGTGTTATGTCGGACTAACTAGGAAAATCATGAACACCATTTCTTTGAATGCCTATTCTCTACAAAACTGTGGAGATTCCTCTTAGCGACTTTTGAACTCCAATACAACCTTAGGGGATGACCAAGAACTATGGAATGGGTTTCTAACCTCAATATTTGACACAAAGAAGACAAGAAACTATTCAAGATATGCTTTAGGATGATCGTGTACCAAATATGGGAAGAGAGAAATAATAGGATTTTTAGAGAAAGCAGAAGTGACATTGATGCCATCCTTAGCAAATTTGTGCTCAAAATAAGATTCGCTACCTTGGCTAAAGGCTTTTACATAAGGATGTCTCCTCCATTAAAGCAAAAACTGGCCTTAGTAGAATAATAATATTATGTTGTTTGTTTGAGCCCGAGTCACCTTGTTTTTCCTTATCTTGTTGAAGACTTGATGTATACTTGCTCTTTATTCAACGAATTTACTTTTACCTTTCAAAAATAAAAAAAGATAGACCTAAAAAATGATGAAGAGACATTAGAAAAGGATTTAAGATGACCTTTTAAGGTACATTTTATCCATAGGCTAACGAAAATTTTCCTTGTTTGAAGCTTCTATCTTTGCATAAATGACTATTGTTTGAGAGACTTTGCAATGAACTTAAAGTTCATACCAAAATGTGTCAAAGTTTAAGTACGATAGTGTTTAACACAACTTTTAAATATTCTCGCAATAAATATAAAGGATACAAAATTACTCTATTAATGAATGAAATTTTTCCTCAAATGAACTATTTACAGACATTTAGAGACTTATTTCACAAACATATAAGAATTTGGATGCTAAAGCTATAACTCATTAACTTAGTAGATGGCTGATTTGCCTAACTACTCTAGGTACCATAACTTATTGTTTATTCACTCCTAAATTAAAAAAACATGTGATAAATAAATATAAGGCATATTATTTGCTTTGTTCTCTCCCTTTGTCCATAATTCATCTTATTAACTTTTCCATATCACTAATAATTTTTATCCAAAAATAAAGGTTAACTAAGTTTCGAGTTAATTTGCACATGTCTAACTAATGCATACCTATAGTCCACTATGTTAGTCAACAATTCATGGAGTATCAATTTCATCCTTAGTCCACTAATGAATGCTCAAGACAAGTATAATTCACTCAAGTCAAACCAATCAGTGCCCCATAATCTATTAAAGTTACTCCAAATTTGGACCATGTTTAATCAATGCCCCGTAATCTATTAAAGTCACCTTAATTATTTTGATATAGCTTTCTCATGCATAATCCTTGGCAGAGGTTACCAATGTTCTTCAATAGCTAGCAAAAAGGTCCTTCTTATGTTTTAAGTGGCTGACACCTATCGTCTTTCTTCCTATTTCAAGCCTTCTCGGATAGGCTTGCCTTGTTGTAACCGTGGACCATCCTTTCAGTTCAATTAACCTCTGATTCTATTAATATGCCCAGATATTACCTGCAAACGACCCGTCGGTGAGGTCTTCTTTTGTTTTTTGAGCGAGTCACCTTATCGGTATACATTTCCTCTAACATCCCTCGGTAACAGTAAGCCAAAACAATTCTAATCCTGGCAAAAGGTAAGATGATGCATAGAGTCATGTCAGGCACATCAAAGACATTCCAAGTCCTCTCTCTCACCTCACCGACCAAACACCGCTCTAACTACCCATTTCTTAAACTCCCCAAACCCACAAGGGTTTTACCAGGGTTTAACTTGAGGCCTCTGTGCACCTCATCGGCTACTTCCGCATCCACTCCCATTGAACCTGACAATTTGAAGCACTCAGTTCTTCTGGAAAGGCTCAGACTTAGGCACATCAAGGACTCCACTAAAAACGGCCTACCCAAAATCCTAGTCCCATCAAAACCTGCGCTTGCTATTGAGGGTAAAGAAGAAGAACAAATAGATGGTTTTGGAAAGTCGAGGAATGGGAAAAAGATCGTTGGTAACTTTGAGGAGGTGGGCTTGAGTGATGAAGTAATGGGAGCTGTTACAGAGATGGGAATTCAAGTGCCTACTGAGATCCAGGGCATTGGGATTCCCGCTGTGTTGGATGGCAAAAGTGTGGTCTTAGGTTCTCATACTGGCTCTGGCAAGACTTTGGCCTATATGTTGCCTCTTGTTCAGGTGATCTTTTGCCTTGTCAATGCATTGGTTTTCTAACTGTTATGGCACTGGGCTTGAAATTTATTTCTGTTTTGCATTATTGTCCTGTTATAAAATTCCACGTAAATTTGCCAATGGATTAAATTTCTGCTACACTATTCTCAATGTGGAATTTGATCCTTTAGTACGTACAATTGGCCAGTTGATTATCTACCTCATCGACTCTGCACTTTCATTCGTTCCACAATCAGAAAACTTGACTTACTATCAATTACATCTGTATTGGTATTGGTATTGTTAGATTAACTGTTTAAAAATCATGTTGCACTTTAATAATTGGATTTGCAGTTGTTGAGAAGAGATGAGGAATTGCTGGGAATGCTTATGAGACCTAGGCGTCCTCGAGCTGTTGTTCTATGCCCCACAAGAGAATTATCAGAGCAGGTTTCTTTACTTTTGCTTTTTCATTTGCTTGCTCTTGAAGGTTGAGTTTTCCCTATTCTTGAAGGATTCATCCTTTCAATTAATGACATTATATTCTTTTGCAGGTTTTTCGTGTAGCTAAGTCTATCAGCCATCATGCACGATTCAGATCCACTATGGTTAGTGGTGGTGGTCGGTTGAGACCTCAAGAAGACTCATTAGGCAACCCTATTGATATGGTAGTTGGGACACCTGGCAGGATTCTTCAGCATATTGAGCAGGGGAATATAGTATATGGTGACATAAAATACTTGGTGAGCTCATGATCTTTGTTTTACTTTCATATGTTGCCATCTTTGAAGTTGGAAAGGAAGTTTTGAAATGTTTTGTAGCTCTTGCTTATGGAGCTTCTTCTTGGCGTAATAACTTTGTTTAGCTTCTGGTGTTTCTAACCTTTTATTAGGTGTTGGATGAGGCAGACACAATGTTTGATCGGGGTTTTGGTCCTGATATTCGAAAGTTTCTGGGCCCATTAAAAAACCGTGCAACAAAAGGCCAAGGGTTTCAAATTATTCTAGTTACTGCAACAATGACAAAGGTATGCTAACCTTGATTGGTAATTTATCATCCATATTTGAGAAAACTTAATTTGGGGTGGCAAAAGGGCCTAGGCCTGATAGGCTCAAAGTCAATTGGAAAAACTCAGTTTGACTAGGCTTTGGGTTAGGCTTGGAACTAAAAAAAATTTAGTATTAAGACCTAGTCCCAACATAGCCCAGCCCATTGCCAACCCTAGAGTCAATATGCCTTTTATCCACTAATCAAATTATTTGGTTTTTATTGCCTTGAAGAAGCACTAAATCCATTTCTAAAGTACTTAACTAATAGTTTTCTGTCTAAAATGAGAAAGTTGACATAAACAGATGACGGTGTCTCTCACAAAGGGATTTGAACCTGAGCCATACCCAGGTGATAGTGGGATCATAACTCTTACTTGATAACTTGACTACTAATTTGCATGTGAAGTAGCTTAGATTTGTGATGCCAAAGAACTTAAGGTCTACAGAAGAAACAAAAGAGGAAAAATTAGTGAACAATAAGCCTTAATTTGCTGGGATGAGGATTGGGGATTGAGAATTGAGTTGATGTCCAAGATAAGGGCTGAAATTTAGATTATGTTAGAATTTCTTATTGGAATAGAAGTATTAGTAAGTTAAATATATTGTTCTATTTCAGACATGTTATCTTAGTTGTTTAGGACTTATATAATATCTATTAAAATAGGATTTAAATTTTAGGAACCCCTTTCTGCTAGAATAAGAGTTCTAAGAACTCTATATATGTGTACTCAACCCTTCAATAGAAGAAGCAATTCTAAATTTTTATGCAAACTTGAGTTTTCAACTAGAATGTGTGATGCTTTCTTCTAAGAATGATTCTTATACCTTAGGAGTGATTTCTAATTTTCTACTCTCCATTGTTTGTGTTCTTCACAAAATTTCAGTCATCTTAAACCTCAATTCCAGCCATATTAAACCCTAAAATTCTAACCTCAATTTTCTAGTACTCAAACAATAAAACCCAACTATACCAAACTGAAATTTTAGTATTCCTAGCCAAAATTCAGCCCAAAAATTTGGTATTCCAGCAAACTAATATCAGCCATAAGTTTTTATTTTGTGATTTTTAGATATTAGTTAATACCTCTTCTATTTGTCCTACATCAATTTGGTATTAGAGCTTTGGTTCACAATGGCGACACATAGTAGATGGGCATATAGAAGAATATTTAGCCACTTATAGCAAGATGAAATACTTCTGAATATTGTAAAAAATTGTGCATCAATGATCCTTGTTCAAAAGGTGCTTCAAAACCCAACTTACATGTAACAACTCCCATCAGATTGACAAACTTTGGAGAGGTTGAACAACCTTGACATACATTCCTTAAAATTAAGAACTCCTACAAGAAAAATTATGCCAACTAACAACCTATACCTGATGATGAACATGGAGAATGTGGTAATAAGCAAGAAGAAGAGATTGATATTGATCACAGCACGCAATGTTAAAAAATCATGTACTGATTTTGATTCCTCAAATTTAGTAGATCAATTTGAATCTTCGAGCCTATATGTAGTGGAAGATGATCATGACATGGAGAGTTTGATAATAGGAGATGATCAAAGCGTTAAAGATGAAGAAAAACATAACAAAGTGGATTCCTAGGCAACTAAAGTTGAAAAAATTGAACAAGTTTAAACACTTAAATATCAAACTGGAACAACAATGCAACAGGTTGAAAGAATAGGACAACAAGCTAAAAAAACAAAACATGGAGCTAAAAAGATAATCCATAAACTACTTGGGGTTTCAGAGCTTGTTGGTTTAAAACTTGATGTTATCCTAAATGTTGTTGATGAAGATAGTGTTGTGGTGGTTGGAGGACAAGTAGAGTTGAATGAAGATGCACAATTAGTACAACATAGGAATAAAAAAGAAATTGTGATTGCACTTGCAAAGTCAAAATTCAATAGCAATGGCAAGTTAGTGCATCTTACTATAAGAAGCAACAATACTTATGTTCTTGATTCCTGTATTAATGAAACCATTTGTAAATATATTGGTCCAAGACTTATGATGTTGTCCTCACTACTAAACTATTCTTCAAATATGTTTTACATCTCTATGGATTACCTGTAACCATCGTATTTGAGCCTGACATGAAGTTTATGGGTTATTTTTGGATGATTCTATTAAAACATTGAACACTAAGCTTCAATTATCAAGTTCGTTCTATCCCCAAATGAGTTATTTTTGGATGATTCTATTAAAACATTCTATGTTGGGTACACTTTAGACAAGCTGCGAAGTATTGACACAAAAGAACTTAAAAGTCTATATTCTATAGTCAACCACAAACCTTAATTTAATAGGATGAGGATTGAGAAATGAGTTGACATTCAAGATAAAGAATGAAATTTAGATTATGTTAGAATTCCTTATTTGAATAGACGTATTAGTAAGTTAAATATGTTATTTTATTTCAGATATGTTATTCATTTGTTTAGAACTTCTAGAATTTCTATTGGAATAGGATTTAAATTTTAGAAGCCCTTTCTTACTAGAATAAGGGTTCTAAGAACTCTATATATATGTATACTCGGCCCTTCAATAGAAGAAGCAATTATGAATTTTTCTACAAACTTGAGTTTTCAACTAGGTGTGATGCTTTCTTCTGAGTGATTATTAGACAAGTGATTCTACTCTCCATTATTTGCGTTCCTCACAAGGCTCCTGTCATCTTAAACCTAAATTCCAGCCATACTAAATCCTAAAATTCTAACCCCAAATTTCTAGTAACCAAACACTAAAATCCAACCATATAAAACTGAAATATCAGTATTCCTAGCTGAAATTCAGTCTCGAAATTTGATAGTCCAGCAGCCTAATATCAGCCATATGTCCTAATTTTGTGATTTTTACCTACTAGTTAATACTTCTATTTTTCATATGTCAAGTTGTTTCCATTTTGCATTGTGTAATTTCTTCTGCATCAACTTGACTTTTCAATCGGCCTTTCTGTCTATAGTACTGCAAGTTTAGAAATGACATATAGGGATTTTTAATCTAGGTAAATGTTGAAGTTTTCTAAGTTGATTTGCTTTGGAAGGGTTGATCTTCTAAATTAGCTATCAAATCAACAATTCAAAATTATCTGGTATGCTTAGCGTCTTTGAGCGACACTTCTCATTGAACCATAAGCCTTCTTTTCAGTTATGGAACAGAAAGTCATACAAAATACGTGAAAGTTCATATTGATTGTCTTAGTCAGCAGTATTGATACTCGTATATATGCTAGTTTGGATGCCCTGTCCATGATTTATGAATCTAACTTCAGGAGATTCATTTTGTAGTTGCTGGTAAGATGAAGAAACTACTGTGCGTGGAGATTTTAGTGTTTGAGGTGTTTGGATAACTGAACTTTTGACATTTGCAGGCAGTTCAAAAGCTGATTGATGAGGAGTTTCAAGGAATTGAGCATTTTCGCACATCAACATTGCATAAGAAGATAGCTTCTGCTCGCCATGATTTTATAAAGCTTTCAGGTTCTGAAAACAAGCTGGAAGCTTTGCTACAGGTCAACTACTCTGATCCTTTCTCCTATTTTCTAATTGCTGCTTAGGACATAAATATTCCAAATTATGCGCATATGCAATAGTGAAGTGAGCACACAAAAGAATTTGTGTTGTAAGTGTATTGTTCTTGCTTTTAACAAAATTGGAATTTATTATTCAAACAGCTTACTTCAGGATGACATTTCCTTAGTTTTATTAGACTGTCCATTCTGTCTGGTTTAGTTGGACAAAGTTTTAATATTTTAAATTGAACAAAACTCTTTCTCCATATATTCTATACCTGTGGTTTTGCTATGATTTGTTCATGTCATATCCTCCCCAACAATGTTGATGGCTGTTTCTTCCTTAGAAAAGTCCCTTGCTTGGTCGATTTTTCTATTGTCAAAGGCATGGTTTCCGGGAAATTTTTACTTTAATTTCAAAGAATTCAAGTGTTTTTTGATCCAAACAGTGGTATAAATAACAGAAGTCTCATAATGTGGGATAGGCTTGCTGGCTCTTAGCATTAAAATTGTAAATAACATCCTCAAAATAACTGAGAAATTTGAAGTAATTCTGGATATCATGAAAATGATATAAATGCTTAAATGAGCTATTTCTATTCGAAAACAGAACTTAGTTCTATGAGCCATTTAACACCACATCCAAGAAACCAGGAGAATGACAAAGAACAGAGTCAAGTATGCTTAAGGTCAATTAGCTTGTTTATTACTCGCCTGAGTCTGTGAACCAATGCAATTTGCATGGATAATAGAAATTGTGTGGACTAATGTAATTTGCATGGTTATAAAACCAATTGGAGCTATAAATTGTTGCATCAAAGTTTTTTAGACATTTAAATTTAAATGTTTAGCTTTGACATAAACTTAAATAATACTTGAAGTTTTGGCTTGTCACTTATCTCTTTATTTTTAATTATAGAAATATATAACATGCTAAGTTAATAAAGCTATGTAAAATGCTTTATGTAATCTTGCAAATATATTCCAATTTAGTAACGGTTTAAATAAAGTATTAGTATTAATGTATATTCTTATTTATGTTATTAATTCTTATTAAAGGATATGCCGGTTTAAGAACTCTTCATAGCTGTTAAACCTCTATTCCTTAAATCTTTCCAGTTACTAGTTTGATATCCTATCTGGTTTTTAAAACATTAGATGGAATTTCTAACAAGAGTTTATAGAATACCCACGTTTTCTCTTTTATAGACTGTAAGGTAAGAATTCTAAAAGCAGTTGCAAGTTAATTATAAGTTATGTTATTGTATTAGGCTTCTTGGTTTAAATGGAATTTACGAAGCATCTACATTTATCTAACTCCTACTTCTAGTCTGGGAAGTTAAAAAGTCATTGTTTAGCAAAATGGGGTTGGATGATTCAGGTTCTTGAGCCCAGTTTGGGGAAGGGGAACAGAGTGATGGTGTTCTGTAACACTTTGAATTCCAGCCGTGCTGTTGATCACTTTCTCTCTGAGAATCAGATTGCCACTGTCAATTACCACGGAGAAGTGCCAGCGGAACAAAGGTAAAAGGATGAAAATCTTATCTCATTTTCCTAATATTTTGTATTTGCAAGTTGAACACGTGTGTATTATGACGATATTATCAGGTTTTAGTAAGCACCTTAGTTTATTTATCAAGTTAAGAGGAAAGCAAAAGCTCCTAGCTTGCCTCTTAGTTCCCAAATATGATCTGTAAATAGAAAAGAGTAATTTTCCCGCCTCTGTGCAAAGATGACTCTTTACAACTTCTTTTGTATATCTGCACACATCAGTATGAAAATGTATGATTTTTCAAAAACGAACTCATTTTTATTTGCATGAAACTTTCTTCTTTTGAGCAGTAGCTCATGCAACTTGCATGCATTTTTAGAAGTCTCTATTGGATGGTTATTGTTGAATTATTGCCAGTAAAAGCATCAACCAATCAGTGAACATATGACACCTGTTTCTGGTATTGTTTCTCTTTTTTTGTTTTTATGTTGGGATTGATTCTATAAGCAATCTTAGCCCATGTTATGTACAAAGTAGGTTTTCGAATGTGGTGGGGAAATTTGTAGTTATGACTTAGACTTTCCTGGCCATTTCTTTATCTATCTGATAAGTTGCTTCATATGGATAATATGACCACTGAATCTTGTGACAACAATTCCAAAATGTGTGGGGTTTCTCAGAATATAGCAGCATGCATTTTATAGTATTAAGAGAACCTCTATTATTGCCATTACCAACTTATATGAAATTGATTAACTTAGGTGTTTCTTGGATCTCATTGTCTAAATTTTGATTTCTCCATAGTTCTATGCGTATATGTTATTGTTCCTGTTGGAGATGGCCATCATGTTACTATTTCTGTTTGTTCTGAATTCCAAATTTTTTTTTAATGTATTCTACAGATACATCATTTGTGCTTAACGTTATGTTCCTTTATCAGTTATATTGTCGTTGCAATTTGCATTAGATCTTAAATATTTTACTGACACATTTTTTGGTGATAAACCTTACCTTTCACCAGCCATAATTTTATTACGAATATCTGCTGCATTTTAACAATGTATTTTCTATAACGCAAGCCAAGTTGTATTAACAGCTGAAAAGCGCTTTTGGATACAACTCAGGCAATATTGTCCATTTATAACATCAAAATTAGTTTCGAAAGCTTTTTTGTGCCCCTTTCCTCTTCACCTTGGCGTCACTCTATATGAATGGTCTAGAACTGGAGTGTCTCTATAATTTGAATTTCAATGTTTTGAGTCTAAGCTTTTATTTTGAAACTAGGGTTGAAAATCTCAACAAGTTTAAGAGTGATGATGGAGATTGTCCCACTTTGGTGTGCACAGATTTGGCTGCAAGGGGACTTGATTTGGATGTAGATCATGTAATCATGTTTGATTTTCCTTTAAACTCTGTAAGTGACTACACTCTATGTACATTTTTTTCTCTTGTACACCTGTTTGCACACTCGTTAGTTATTTTTTGCAGTTTTTTTGTAACGCTTGCCAATCTCCATGTTGCTAGTTGACCAAGTGAAAGTCATAGGTGTTAAGTGTGTGGATTTGGGATCAGATCCTACCCTTGTTTCTCTGTCCTTCATTTAGAGAAGCATGGAGAAGAAGTTGGATATTGGATTTTTGATAGCACTGAGAGCACCCGTAATTCAGGCCATAGGCCTTTGCTAAGAAGTGAGCAAGGGAGTTTGTTAGTATTAGAAATTTGTTAGTGCCAGAGTGGCAGAGTTTGTTAGAACAGTCAGGAGAATGTTAGTATTAAGGGAGGCAGAAATGAGTGGAGGTTGTCAGTAGTATCGGCCATTTGGCTTGGGCAGGATTAGAACCTTCTTTGAGGTTCTTCTTGTCGTCCTGAATAAAATTCCTTATTTCATTTTCCATTATTTGCAAAACCTTCCGGACACCTAACTAACACTTTGGTGTGATGAGCGTGGAAAATTCTCTAGGGGGGGGTGGGAGTTAATGACTAATACCAGGATGGACTCTCACCTGTAATCTGTAGAGAGGAGTATGGGAACAATGGAACAAAAGATGGAACAGAGGATGCATGTGTTTTTGGAGTCGAACTTTCTGAGATCAAACAGCAGCTGGAAGAAATAAAAAACTTAATATTAATAATGTGCAAAGGAAAGGGATTAGAGGAAGGTAGTTCAGTGAAGCAGTCATGCAATCCGGAGGGGTCTAGTAGTCGGATGGTGGCATTGGAGGACATCCAAATCGCAGCTAAGAAGGTGGAGCTTCCGAACTTCAAGACACAGATCCCCTGAGCTGGGGAAGAAGAGCGGAGCAGTACTTTCAGATTCAGTAAACACCAGAGGAGCAGAAGGTTACTCTAGCGTTAGTGTGCATGGAGGGGCACGCCATGCACTGGATGACTTGGCTCCAAGACAGGAAACCTGTGTTGACATGGGGAGAAGTGCGACGGGAGGTGCTTTCTTGTTTTGGAGGAGCTCTAGCAGCGAACCAGTATGAGGCCATTGCTGCCTGTAAATAAGCGGGAAGTGTTAATGAGTATGTGAAGGATTTCGTAGCAAAATCTGCCTAGGTGAAGGGGTGGCCTGAGGAATCTTTTACGCGTCAGTTCTTGAATGGGTTGGAGGAGATACGAGCTAAGATACGGTCTCACGAGAAGATAGATTTGTACCGCACCATGACCCTTGCTCGTGAGGTGGAACACAAGCTGGAGGTGCTGACGAAGAAAGGGGTTATCTCGTTTGAAGGGAAACGATCAGCAGGGCCTGAAGCAGGCTATGGTCTGGGAGATCGGGCTGGGGCGCTTTTAGGATCTTCCAGCAATGGAGCCACTTGGCCCAAGCAATCGGAGCATGTTTTGCCTGGGTCAAAGACTAACCCACCAAGCCAGGCCAATCAACCCTATTGGGTGACTTTACCTCCCAGTTCACCTGCATCGTCGCGCGGCAGCAGTAGTGCGGTCCGAGGGGGTCGCGCCCTATACGGTGCTACTCTGAGGAGTTTCAGGAATTGAAAGCTAAAGGTTTGTGTTACAGATGTCAACAACCCTACCACCCACTCCACCAGTGCCAGGTGAAATCGATTTGCACGATGATCTTAGTGTACGGGGAGGAGACACCAGAAGGGGTAATCGTTTGCGGAGAATAGACAGTTGAGACTGCAGTTCCTACAGTGGAGGGAGAGGGCAAGCAACTGATGCAGTTGGAGTTACCGTGTTTTGCCCTAGGGGACATTTGCAACAATAACACCATGAAATTGAGGGGCAACGTAGCAGGAATGGAAGTCATCATCATGGTGGACAGTGGCGCCAACCATTGTTTCATGGCTAGGAAGACAGCTGAGTAGTTGGGCTTGGAGGTGACACCAATGAAGGTAATGGGAGTGCGGCTGGGAGATGGACAGTGGAAGGAGACAGAAGGTGTTTGTAGAAATGTCACAGTGGGGCTTCTGGGGGTAGACGTTTTAGTCGACTGCTACCTTTTTCCCTTAGGGGGGCATTGATCTCATCCTTGGAGTGTCTTGGCTACAGACTTTAGGGAGTTGAAGGTTAATTGGGCAGTAATGACAATGCAATACACAGTGGGAGAGAAGATGGTCCAAATCTATGGTGATCCGTCATTAAGAAGCTCATCCATTGCCTTTCAGTTGCTATGTCATTTACCAGATGTTCAGTTTGGAGCCATGGTTTGGGAAATTACACAAGAGGAGCAGAATGATTAACTAGTTCCGGAGGATGAACAACATCGAGTTGAGATGCAGCAGGTTTTGTCTAACAGAGCTGCAGTTATTGGGGAGCCCAAGGAGTTGTCTTCCCAAAGAAGTAGGGATCACCAGATTTCTCTTCAGTCCGAAGTCAAGGCAGTGAGTTTTCGTCCATATCGATATGGACATGTCCAGAAAGATGAAATAGAGCGGCGAGTGGCGGACATGTTAGCTTCTGAAGTAATTTAGCTGAGTGTAAGCCCGTTTTCTAGTCCAGTCCTCTTGGTGAAAAAGAGAGACGGAAGTTGGCGCTTCTGTGTGGACTACCGGGAGTTGAATAGTGTCACAATTCTGGACAAATATCCAATTCCTGTCATACAGGAATTACTGGATGAACTTCATGGGGCAACCTACTTTTTCAAAGGAAGATTTGCAGTGTAGATACTATCAAATCCGAGTGCGAGAAGAGGATGTGCCAAAGACCGCGTTCAGAACTCACTCTGGCACTACGAGTTCAGGGTGATGCCTTTTCGACTCACTAATGCCCCGGCAACGTTTCAGGCTATTATGAACGACTTGTTCCCCTATTACAGAGGTATGTCTTAGTATTTTTTGATGACATACTTATTTGCAGTAGAGGATGGGGGGATCATTTGAAGCATGTGGATGTGGTGCTGTGAATTTTGGTTGAGAATACTTTTGTGGCCAATAAAAAAAAGTGTCAATTTGGTCAAGTAGCTATCGAATATCTGGGGCATATAGTTTCCAAGCAAGTAGTATCAATGGATCCGGCCAAGGTGTCCAATGTTTTACAGTGGCCCCGATCTACTTCGGTGAAGGCAGTACGCGGATTCTTAGGGCTAACTAGGTACTACTAGAGATTCATACAGTGGTATGGGCAGATCGCTACTCCTTTGATAGCATTGTTGCGCAAGGGGACCATGGGAAATTTCCAGTGGACCAAGGAGGCGTAGCAAGCATTTGAAGCTTTACAGCAAGCAGTGACATCTGCTCCTATATTGGCTATGCTGGATTTCTCTAAAGAGTTTGTAGTAGAGTGTGACGCCTCAGGGAATGGAATTGGCGCAGTGTTGTTGCAGCAGGGGCCTCCAATTGCTTACTACAGTAAGGCCATTGTGGGGAGAAACCTCGCAAAACCGACTTATGAGAAGGAGTTGATGGCTTTGGTTATGTCGATTTGTCATTGGAGGCTGTACTTGTTGGGCAAGAGATTTGTGGTGCGGACTGATCACAAGAGCCTTCGACACCTTCTACAGCAGCAAATAACCACGCCAGCGCAACAAAATTGGGTGGAGAAGTTGCTTGGGTACGACTTTTCGATTGATTATAAATCGGGAGTTACAAATAAGGTGGCAGATGCATTGTCTAGACAATTTGAAGAGTTAGAAATGGCGGCAATTTCTATTCTAGTATGGGCACAATGGGGAGAGTTGGAGTCGGAAATTGCACAAGATAATTACCTTCAGCAATTGGTGCAGAAAGTTCAGCCGAATCCACAAAGCCATCCTAAGTATCGATTGGCAAATGGCAAATTGTATTACAATGGCCGTTCGGTGTTGCTCGCAAGTTCAGCTTGGATACCACGGTTACTTGAGGAGTTCCATGCTTCTCCGTAAGGGGGCCATTTCGGGGCTTATCGAACTTATAAGAGGATCACTGCTTCACCCTACTGGCCTGGGATGATGGGTCGAGTGTTGTTGCTGACTGTTTGGTATGTCAAAAAAACAAGTATGAGACCCCATCTCCTGCAGGACTCTTGCAGCCATTACCGATACCAGAGCAGATTTGGGAGGACATCTCCCTTGATTTTATCACTGCACTACCCCGTTCTAAAGGGTTCGATTGTATTTTGGTGGTAGTTCTTCGGTGAAGCAAATTTGGACACTTTTTGGGGCTTCGCCATCCTTTCATTGCAAAGTCCGTAGCAGATTTATTTTCTCGGGAGATTGGCCGCCTCCATGGGGTTCCTCAATCGATTGTCAGTGACAATGACCCGCTGTTTATGAGTTACTTCTAGCGTGAATTTTTTTAGGGAATGGGTACCAAGTTGAAGATGAGTATAGCTTACCACTAGGAGTCTGATGGCCAAATGGGAATCCTAAATTGTTGTGTGGAGACTTATTTACATTGCTTCACTTCTGAGCAACCCAAGGAGTGGGGCAAATGGTTGCATTGGGTGGAATACTCTTAAAATACCAGGTTCCAAAGTGCGGCGAAAGCCACTCCCTTTG
>JANZXP010000003.1:22088919-22105384 GCA_027576715.1 Erythroxylum flavicans
CCGTCCACTGCAACCAAACACATTTTTGTCCTCGAGACGGAGACAGTCTTTTCTGTTTTGTCCATCACAACCAAACAACTTACTGTCTCTAATTTTTGTTCTGTTCCGTCTCCAAATTTCCGTCTCGTTCCGTCTCTGCACCCAAGAAACAGTAACCAAACGCAGCGTAAATTTTACTAGATGCATCTCGATCCTGCATAATGAGCTTATTTTGATTTTGGCCACACAGAAAAGGTAGGCCTGTACTTCTACATCCCTCTACTTCAAGTTTGAACCCTCAAATTAATTTGATGTTAGGATTATATGACAACTATTTGTTGTTTTAATATAAATTCAGTTGATTTTGCGTATGCTTTACTTGTGTTATTGATCTTGTTACACTAGATTGAACCTTTTAATTTAGCCCTATTAATATTTTTTTATCTGTATTAATGCACTTAAAATATTGCTTAGATAGTTAACTCTTGAACCAAGATTGATTTAATATGTTGTTAGGATCATGAGCAAAGTTTAAAGTTGGTTTTTTAATGTTTAGAATGACCTACCATTTCTTGGTAAATGGGGTTCACCTACTGAGAGCATAAATACCTTGTAAAGTTCTGATCAACAAGACCTTGTCACCAAATTTTCATCTGTTATGCTAAATATTGGTTTGAATTATCAGGTACATTTAAGTTGGAAAGAAATACATACAGGAGGCCCGTATTCAACCTGAGAAATGTTACGGGAGTCGTTAGAAAGACCAGAGTTAAGACGTTCCTCGTATTGGTTATGCCAACTCTTTCCCCTTCATAGCAAAGATCATTCCATCAGTATGTTATATAGAGTATTTTTTTTAAGATAAACCTTAGTTTGATGTATTGTCTTTGTAACTTTGTTTCTACAACTGCTCTATCTTCAAAGCATTTTTCAATTGCCATAGTGCCTACGTTACTATGTTTATCTCTATTTTGAGTAGGGAGAGCATTGGTTTCTAACTATTTACAAATTTGTGTAGTATTGATGGATTCTAGACAAACAACTTGACTTCATCTCAAACAGGCGCGTTATATGGACAGACTATGGATTGTGTTCACTTGCCAAAACCAGGTGATGATGTTTTACCTTCTTGTGTTGGCATCCGGCATTGCATTAAAGATTTATTATATGAATGTCTGTGTGGGCTACAGTTCCTTGTACAAGAAATGCAACACGGAGCATGACCCTCCCTGTTGGAGATGTCCCATTTGGATGAACTTGAATTACCTAATCTTTTCTGCAGTTCACCACTTCTAAAGGTATCGCCCACAAATTTGCCTTCACGCATGTTTACAAACAAAGGGCAGAAATGTGTAATTTATTTTCTAATTAACTTTTTTCAATGGATGGACCATATAAGGATAGAACCAAGGTGATGTACATAGACTTAAGGAGTAATTTGATAAGGTTTTGCTTATTTCTATCATAACTAGTTTCAGCTATATGGGAATCTTGTTTGAATTCCTCTATTGTTTCAAAATTGCCCGTATAAATTGTTACAGAAACGTGATCCACAATTATTACCTGACTAGATACATATGGGAACAATACGATCAGAAGAAGGGTAAAGGAAAAGATGCAATGGTATTTACTTATTGGACAACACTTGTCCTACTAATTATGTCTTAATCCTATTGTTAAATTGTGAAGAGCTTTTCACCTGGTGCGAGCTCGAGTCTCTGTATGTTGATATATAAATTTTTCAGGAATTCCGACTGTAATTCTGACCGTAGTTGTAAAAATATTATTTCATAATGTAATAAATTAAACATTATAGGACATGGGCCATTCCTAATTTTGCCACAAATTTTGGGTAAGTCTAAATGTTAACTTTGATTTACAAAGGGACAAAAATGGAATTTAAAAATTAGATTGGAATTTAAAAATTAGATAATCTTACGTCAAAATTTGAAAATTTACCATTTGAGCACCAAAGCAACTTACAGAAAGGTTCATATAAAGTCTTAAAACTTTATTTTATAAAGGTGCAAAATAGATCTCGTGTTGATTTTACAACTAGATCTTTGCATTAACATGGTCAAATATCACAAACATGTGGTGGAGAATCTTGAGTTATTAGTTTAGTACAAAAACTTAATAGTTAAGAGGTTGGGATTACTTACCATTCTAAATATTTTTCCTATTGCACGTCACAAATATTTTCAGAGTCATCAACAACAAATGCAACACCACCTTCAATATTCTCATTCTAACTCGAATCTTCCGACATCTCTATATCCTCAGTCATTTTGCTTAGTCAGTTGTTTCTTTTTAATTCACGTACTTATTGGTGGTTTTCGCCATTGGTCAAATTTTTGACTTACTTTAATTCATATCCTATTTTGCAGATATATTCTTTAATAAAATATTATAGCAAATTTTAGTTCATCTGTTTGGATTGTAAATTTTTTCTTTCCATTTTTGTTAATCCAATTTAAATTTTCACTCATTATATTTTTCCCTTAAATTTTGTCTTCCATCGTTACATTTCTAATTTTTCTCTCTATATTCTAACTTTTAACAATATTCACTTACGCATTTTAACCATTCATAACAAAACCTATATATATATGTATATACTCTTTAATTTCCAAAAACAGCAGGCCATTATACATTTTCAAATTTTCACTGCACATTTGGGCAGTGACCACCTGCTAGTATTACAACAACAAACCAATGATTAACTAGTTGTGATCCTATACAAAGCAAGATTTTCTTTGCTTGTCTCCATCTTTATTTCTTCTCTCCCTTTGTTGGAAACATAAAAAATAAAGCTGCTCTTACAATTTTCAATACCAAGAACTTCCCTAAATATAGAAACATGCATGATATGCATACAAAGGACAAGATCAGGCTTAAAATTTAGAAGAGCACTTCATTTCATGCAACTAAACGGGAATATCACAAGATTAGAGACATCCCCATTTTATTTTCTAGTTTCCTATTTTATATCATCCAAAAAGAATAAGGAAATTCCATGGAATATATGTAGTGATCTTGGATATTCAAACAACAACGACAACAAAAAGAACAGAAAGCAAGGATCCTGGAAAAAATGAAATGACGAGATTTGGATTGATTCACTGGCAAGAGTAAGTAGATAGATTTGTAGAAGAAAGCAAAGAAAGTTGAGTTATACATGAACCCTTTACAGCATATAATAGACCAAGCTAAGACACAACTGTACAAAGGTAAACAAGGCAAGTTGTATGTCGAAGTCCAAAAAATGCAGTACCTTAATCAGCACAAATCCTGAGTTCAACTGTGACTCACGACACAGAATCTTGAGATGTCGTGTGCAGGTAAGTGGGTCATAGAACTAAGATGCCATTGTTAGAATGGAATTGGAACTAGGACAACCAATGCGAGTAGCTACACATGTAATAAGACAAACCTAAAACATGCTGAGTGCGTTTATCTTTGAAAGATCACTTTCAGCAGAAAAAAATGTGTGGTTGTGTTTAACTTGTGTGTTACTGTAAGTGGATGGTGATACCAACACTTCCCTGACAGTGCTTAATTAAATCTAGAGCTTGGCCAACAAGGGAACCACTTTCAAATCAGGCAGTGTAGTTTCCATTCCACTACGATTAGGTAGACAATTTCCTGCTACTCAAATGTCAAAAGTAGAGATGTCGTTTGTCCTGATGCCAAATTGTGATTACCCACTTGAAGTAGATTTTGAGTCTGGTGCCACCAAATAGTAAAGATTTTATAGAGGTCCTGACAAATGAAAGCAGCAATGAAAGGAAAATCCAAGAAAGGAAAGAAAAGAAAGAGACCGTTTAGAGACAAGCACACACATAATATGTGAATAGTTACTAAAAGAAAATTTTTTATCCTGAGTATTATTCGAGGTTCTTTCGGGCTAATAATAAGAGGAAGAGTAAGATTAGGTGGACCATTTTTTTCGTTTCTTTAATGAGGCTTAGAAATGTTTACCATATGGAAAACCAATTTGTACTTTTGGCAGAATCCTAATATTCTGATATATCATCTTTATCACAAGAGCAAACCAGTCTTTGAAATTTATCTGATAGTTCTTCATAAGAGTCGATCTCTCTTGGTTGAACAAGTCTGATTGCAGTCTTTAGTTGTTCCATTGTTACTTCTGAAGCATCAATATTTTCCTGGCAGTGGACAGTATTAATCAATAACCAAGGTATCAAATGATACAGGCATAGACTAAAGGAACATATGAAACCTCAAGGGCTACAATGGCTGCCTCACGGCAGATTAATGATATATCAGCTCCGGTATAGCCATCAGTTAGAGAAGCAAGCACTTTTACGCTCACATCAGAATTGCATGGAGTCTTGCGCAAGTGGATGTGAAATATTTCTTCCCTGTCAGTCACATCTGGAGGTCCCACATATAGAAGTCGATCAAACCGTCCTGCTCAAATTTCTCCATCAATGACAAGTTTAACGTAGCAGATAGTTCGTGCCTGGAGAAAAGTTGAAGTACCTGGTCTTAAAAGGGCTGAATCAATCTTGTCCGGCCGGTTTGTAGCTGCAATTACAGTGACATCAACTCTTTGGTGCAAACCTGAATTAACAAAATGATTGTCCACAATCAAAGATAGTGAAGAGAATAGCTAAACAATCTACAATATAGGAAAGCATATAATGATTATATCCTGCTTCAAAGAACTAACAAAATCACCTGAAATACGATATCCTAAAATACAAAATTTTTAAATTCAATAAAATGTAGTAATCCCTCGACACCATGTAGCCAGACAAAATGAAGATGTTGAAGTAAACTCAATAAGCAGCAAAATGTAGAATATTGAGCATCAATAGGATTTAGTAGAAAAGTGAAAGATTACTAACCATCTAATTCCACAAGAAGTTGACTCATCACCCTATCCGAAACTGAAACTCCATCACTTTCCTTACCACGAATAACAGCAAGACCATCTACTTCATCAAAAAAAATTATTGACGGGGCATTCGCCCTAGCCTTTGCAAAGAGGGATTTTACGGCCTTCTCTGATTCACCAACCCATTTGCTATAAAGCTCTGGACCCTTGACAGAAAGGAAATTCAATCCTGCTTCTGAAGCAACTGCACGTGCCATAAGAGTTTTGCTACAACCAGGAGGGCCAAACATCAGGATCCCCTTTGGGGGCTGGGTACCAATGCGCTCAAATGCATTCCTGTGCTTTTGAGGCCACTCCACTGCTTCCATCAATTGAGCTTTTACCTCTCTTTGGCCACCTACATCATCCCAATTAACTTTGGGAACTTCAACCGTCATCTAGAATTAATAAAATTGGTTCAGATGAGTAATAAAACATATCAAACAGTAACTCTATTGTATACTCCCTTACATAATACCTAGTTGGTTTCAACAATGATAAACACAAACTAATTAAAAAAAGAGGAAAAAGGTATACGAAGCCAGTGAAGTCTAACTTCAAAAGCTAAGAGTGAGGTTTTGCAGATAATATAGGCTATTTTATAAAACAGTAGGCCTTAGTCAAACTTTTCATAAACAAAATTGCCTGGTATCACTCTAAGATTTTGTCTTTCCAGCTAATGAACTGCAGCAGTGATGGCCAGAGCAATTCAGTATGTTAAAACATCTTATAATTGCCCAATAACATAGGACCGATAATTGACTGACTTGGTTAATTTATGAGATAAACATAACAAACAAAAGAAGTTGACAATGTAGAGACAGGAATGCTCATGGGTCTATAGCATATATGCTATCTGTTACTATGCATTTAACTTTCAAACTAATGAAATTCAAGTTATGTGTCAATCTGTTAAAATGTGCAACTATCATCTGATTTTTTTCCATACAAAGGTGACTAGATATTAGCATTCACTTGCATTATGATTCTCAAGACAAACACATAACATTAAAACGTGACAATACCTCTCGCATGGCACTAGGCCTCACTTTCATCCTGGACTTATCAAAATCTTCAAAACTGATTGTCAACATTTCCTCCTCCATCAAAGATGGCTCTCTAGTGTTTGTCCTAGAGCCATTCTTGATATTGTAGGAATAGCGCCTAAGGCAAACCAAGGCTGCTTCATTGCAGAGGGCAGCTAAATCAGCACCAACAAAACCATGTGTAACCATGGCAAGGTGTTGCACTTGCACATCTGAGAGTGAATGTTCTTTCTTGCTAAGAAGAACATTGACGATATCCCGTCGTTGCAGGGGAGATGGAACTCCTAAAGGGAAAAGGAAATGAATTTTGCGTAAAATAGCAGTAGATGAAAAACTTTAGAGCGCATCTAATTCTAGTCATCATGTCCCATAAGCGGTTCACCATTCTTCTATTTGGTAACAAATAATTCAATATCTTGAAACACAGTGTGATTTATGACATATTAAAAGACTACATCCATTCTTATCTACTACCCTCATAAACCAATTCTCTGCCATGCCTTTTTACTTGTCTCTATTAATCATTTTGGAACCAGAGTCCACTCTGATTAGTAATATGGATATGTGGACTTTATCATGTATCAACTCAGTATTGCTAGCACCATCATCAAAGTTTATTCAAGTGTCGAAAACAATACAGAGAACTAAAAGATAGGGGTATGTATCAGGCTCATAAAGATTATCAGAAAGAGCTAAAAATCAAATTTAAATCTATTAGGAATAAAAGTTTAGCATGCTAGAAAACCCTCTTAACATGAAGTGTCAAAATCTCATTATTTACAAGGCTTCGCACTGGAAATTTGATGTTCTCATACTTGGAAAGAAAGCATTTTACTCACCAATTTCAATTTCCCTATCAAATCTTCCAGGTCGTCTCAGTGCAGGCTCAATACTATCAGGCCTGTTTGTTGCAGCCATTACTAGAAATCCATCCGTTCGGTTAATCCCATCCATTAAATTCAACAACGTGGCTACCATTCTTTGAGATAGTTCTTCACCTCCATGTTTCCTTGCAGGTACAATGGCATCCAATTCATCAATGAACACCTGCGGAATACCTATCGGTTAGCCACCCATACTCGAAATTAATCTAAGCTCACAATTCTGACACATATCCATTTAACAAGAACAAATTAAAATGAAGGCAATATGTTTCACTATTGTACACAGCTTAAGAACTATAGCCTTGAGTACAAAATCTGCACATCTTGGCAATTGCAACCAAAAGACAAGTATCCTCCTATCATGGCAAGTTTGTCCCCAACACAAAGCAACTTTCTGCTGTGAAATCCCATCCACAACCATAACTTATAAACTAAAATATATAACTGCTTATCTTTAGCAATCCTACCAGTATGCAACTTTTTGAAGATTCAAAATAAAATGATTTCTGATACATGTAATAATGACGTAACAGCTTCGGTATGATATGTGGCTTGGTGACCAACTCCTACTTAGCGGCAGAGAGTGTCACTAATAAGTACATAGTAAACGAATATCACAGTTGTATTTAACCCCGAGAAAAACAAGCAGCTTATTAATGTCCATAATGGCAAGAACTGTAATTAAATTTCAGTCCACAAAAACAATTTCAATAGATAAATCCATCCAACAATTTGTTTGAAAAAAAGTCTACTATCACACTGTTGGTTGAGATAATCTATAAGAATTAAATAAAAAATTGCTAGTGTCCCAAAAATATAATAACTAACCACTGATGGTGTTGCTCTACTTGCTGAATCAAAAATCTCAGTTATTTTTCTTTCACTTTCTCCATAATATTGACTTATTATCTCAGGTCCATTGATAGGGAAAAGGTTGACACCAGCATCATGAGCACACAATCGAGCCAAAGAAGTCTTTCCAGTGCCAGGTGGACCGTGAAGAAGCACTCCCTTGATAGGCCGTAAACCGATGCTATAATAGAGATGTCATTGGTGAATATTAAAACACCATCCGATGATAAAAAAAATGGTAAAGTAGATTAGTAAGCACAAAATGTCACGTGCAAAGTGTTACTCACCAAAAACATTTAAACCTTGGAATTTCAAAAGCTCCCTGAATATTACTTTAGGATTTTCAAATGAAAATGTAAAGAAAAGTAATTATCCTGATCTTACTTATAAGAACACATCGTAAGTGACATGACATTGATCAATGTACACAAAGACAAACAATCACGTGGTCAAATGAAGTAAAATGAAATCATCCTCATTTGAACTGATGAAAAGCTATATCTCCAGTTAAAGGCCAGATGAAGGTTATTGGCATAATGGACAAAAAGGATAAGTCAAAAGGGCTTCAAATACCAGTCAAAGCCTGAAAATCCGAGTGACAAAGGTGCCAAGGGTTCGTTACTGTATTTTTAATACGGGGAAGAACTTCAAGACATTTCAAATTTCACTAGAGGCACATTTCACCACTTTAAGCACATTCATTGTTCAGCAACGACGCTTTGCCCACAAAAGTTTTCAAGCATCTGTGAATATGATGATACAGACTATATACGTAGTATGATTCTAATGCTTGAGGAGTTCTAGCAAGTTACTTCTACCAAAATGAATTACTTATGGACTTTTTAACGTTCACTTTAATATGATGTTCACAAAAATGAGAAAGGGGGAATGACAATGACCCAAAATAGTTGACAAATCAGTAAAAGCATATTCTATCTAATTAACATACCTTGCCAACATGCTATTTCTTGACCATATAATAATGTCCTTCAGAATTGCATATTCTTTATCCAAACCACCCAAGTATTGATCATGTCCCACAATGGCTTTTAAATGCTCGCTATCAACTTCTACGAATGACGGACTTCTTCTTTGAATTGTTTCAACTGATAACGTTGCTGGTAGACTCAAATAGACTCGTGTCGAATGTTTTATAAGAAAAGCATCTTTCTCAGGGTTTACCAAGTCAGAAGCTGGGGGACCCAATAGATGACTACTATCTCCCCTCAATTCTTTACTAGTGTCCTTTGAGGAGCTTAATTTTGCACTTGTGACACGGAAAACATAGATGTCCCTTAGTAATGGAATCGCAACATGATTTCCGCAAATTACAACACGAGAATGCAACCATGAAGCAGCCAACGTCTGTAGAAGATGCTTGGTACTTTCATCCTCTAACAATTCTTTCATATCAAACGAGTCACCATATAGACGAGGTGGATCGGATGAAATGGAAGTTGTTCCTTCCCATGTTGGTGAATCTAATTGACTATGTTCATTGGAAACATGTTTTGGTTGACAAGGTGTCCTAGGGGATGACATTACACCATTTTCAGCTTGTTTGTAAGTTTTTCCAGCAGAAACTTCTAGCAAGGGTTTCATATTGTTTTTCCTCTTTACCCCAGGCTTATAAGGAATAAGCTCCAGATACAACTCTGTGCAATTATGAACTGAACAACTATTTGTTCTATGTGGTTTATTCTTCCCATCTGAATGATCAACCAGAAGTTGATCCTGGATAGGATAAACAAACACAAACCTTCCATTAGCAGGATATCCCAGTGAGCGGGAAAGGTTTGAAGACAACTGAACTCCATTCTTGAAGACCTGCAAGAAAGAAGAGAAAAGAGGCTTAGCTAGTACCCTTAAGTAAAGTCAGATAACTATAAAATTCTAGGTAATATTTTTAGTAATAAGCTCAACTGAGTCCTGAAACTAGTAGTTGTACCTACACAGAACCCAGCACCATTTACAACCCTCCGAGTATAGATCTACTTCTGAAGAAATGTAAACATCTCTTATGAAAGTTTGATTTGTTTGGATAACACATAGGTTATAAAGAAACTAACTTCCTTATCCTATGTTTTACAAGATAATCAGGAAAGAAAAATAACTGAAACCTAACGACCAACTTTAGTAAACAATTATTGGAAAGCATGATGAACCAATTAAAGAGAAAAAGATGCCTTTGGTGCCTGAAAGGATATATATGCAGAATGTTGAGTTCAATACCAAAAGGCCAAAAATGGGACTAACTAGAGCACAGCTAATAATAATACTTTTCCATCTTACTGCAAATTAAAAAACAGCATAGACGAACAATAGGAATTCCACAAAACAATGGCAATTTCAGAGAATATAAGATAAATCCCAATACAAAATGGTGTACAAGAAGGAAGTGAGGAACATTATTTTCTCAGCTTATCTAAATCCAAGCAAATGAGGAACATCAATTCTAAAAGGTTCAAACTCATTGACCAATATTAGAATTCTTCTTGTCGCATTATATTTTCATATAAGCATGACGAGATAACAGAAAAAGAGATACAGTTATTAAAACCTTGGAAGAAGGAAAAACTGTAGCAAGAGCGAAGTAGTCCCCCGCCACATTAGTTGTCTCATCCGAAGACCCTATCTCAAGTTCTCCACCGCATTCATTAGATATAGAACAAAGAGGAAAGTTATTTGCAGACCTTATCCCTAACGAAGGAAGGGACACCTACAAAAAGGAATAACACTGATAAGTTTTCTTACCCGGTTTGAGATAATAATCTAACAAGGTCTTCAATCACAATTTTCCATTTAGTGATCATTCCATAAAAACGCCCAAATACAGTGTTATTTTGAAAGTTTCACTCTTTGCAAATTATATGCTGAGCACAATATCAACAGTGGTTGCCATACAATAGAAAGGAAGGAAATCTACCGAAACTAGAGAACCAGGAGCAATGAAGGAAGCGACCATGGAAGACTCTGAAAGCCAAATTTTGCATTCTCTAGACCCCAACTCAGCACCAGTAACTTGCCCAATAAACGCAGATGTACCAATAAGAAAAGGGTACCTTTTAGATGCGTGTTCTAAGGAAAAGATGGCATCTTGTTCGCTGAATTCAAGTTCTGGAGAAAATTGCGGCGAAGGGGTTCGGGGAGATGCAGATTGATCAGCATTCGACAGCCTCGAAGAAGCAGTCTTTGAGTGCTTCTTTGTCTTAGATGGCATCCTTCTAACAAGTCCAAAGTTTGTCTTTTTTTTGCTAAGACAATCGTAAAATAGATACGAGAAAAGGATAGGGAACTAAAACAAATCAGAACCTTGCTTGAAGTGGGTTGCGGCCGAGAGAGACGTTCAGTGGGGGATTCGGAGACTAACACTTCGATACTCCCGTTTAGATTCAGATTATCAAGTGTTTGCGCAGTAGAAATTTGGACGTATAATGCCCTGTTGTTTTTGGAACAAAAGAGTATATGTTAAGATGAATATTGTTAAAGTTAAAATTTGGAGTGAAAAAATTGGAAATATACGATAGAGGACAAAATCAGAAGCTGTGATCGAAAACAACCTACCGCTCACAGTACTGAATTAAAACCCTAGATACACGAAGCGTACTAGGACGCAGAAAAGAAAAACAGTAAATAAAACTTAATTCCAGTTCAAGTTGATTTCCACGACATCCCAACACAAACTGAAACCCTAACGCTATCTCCGTTCCATTCTTTCAAAATACAATAAAGTTTTTTCCATTTTAAAGATATTACATTATTTTTCATTTCAATCAATAATTCTATTTTTTACACTAAAAAGAAATATTCTCAATATTTTTTTCCTTTCATTAATAATTATTAAAATTATTTTATAAATTTAACCCAACTTTTCTTTTTCAAGTATATTTTTATTTACAATATTATTATTGTTATATTTTTATGTTAATAAATAATGAATAATAAAATTTAAATTAAACTATAATTTGTTATTTGATAATACTAAATGAAATAATATATAAGATATATTGCACCATTTTATATTATTTAATTATAATAAATGACAATATAATTACGTAATATCAAACATTAAATTTTATTGAATTTCATAATTAAAAAATATTTTAACATTAAAAAAGTCACAGAACATTCATTACATTAAAAAAAGTAAAAGATTACAGAACATTCATTACATTAAAAAAGTAAAAGACAATATCGCGCTCTGAAAATAAACATAACATAATCACTAATCCTCTGAATTAGTATATTGCTTCCATAAATGTTCTATTAATGCATTCCTTAATTTGATATGCGCATTTTGTCCTTGACTTGTTTATATCGGGCAAAAAATTGTTGAAATCGGGTATTTTCATCTGTTACCCTTTCTACAGTCGATTCTAGAGCTTCCATTACACCTGTGATTGGTCTTTTTAAGTCACATTCATCCTTAATAATCATATTGTGCATAATAATGCAAGCAGTCATGATATCATGAAGTACTTTTTTTTTCCAAAAACTTGCCGGTCCTGTAATAATCGCAAATCGCGATTGTAGAACTCCGAATGCACGCTCCACGTCCTTCCTACATGACTCTTGTCTCGTTGCAAAATATTTTTCTTTACAGAATGTGGCTTATGAATTGTTTACACAATAGTGAACCATTTCGAAAAATCCCATCAGCTAAATAATATCTCATATTATATTCTTTTCCTTGAATAACATAATGAGCAGGAGGAGCAATGCCTTGAGCAAGGTTAGAAAGTAAATGTGATGATTCTAACATATTAATGTCATTATTTGTACCTGGTACACCGAAATAAGCGTGCCATATCCACAGATTATAATCAGCGATAGCTTCAAGAATAATCATTGGTGATCCTGAACGTCCAGCATATTGTCCCGACCAAGCCATCGGACAATTTTTCCACTTCCAATGCATACAATCAAGGCTACCTAACATTCCTGAAAAGTCACGTTGCTCACCAATATGAAGAAGCCTTGCAATATCATTAGCATTTGGTGAGCTAAGATACTGCTATGCAAAAATCTCGACAATGGCACGACAGAATCTCTTCAAGCCTTCAATTGCTGTTGACTCACCAATTTTAACGTACTCATCCGTAGCATCCGCAAGTATACCATATGCTAACATCCTGAATGCGGCTGTTATTTTTTGTAGAGTGGATAATCCAAGTCGACCAAGCTCATCTCGTCGTTGCTGGAAATAGCTATCATGCTCTTTTACAGCATCAGTAATGCGAAAGAACAAACTTCGTGACATTCGATATCGTCGCTGAAACATATTATCATTATATCGCGGATTTTTGCAAAAATAATCAATAAACAAATTATGATCTGCAGCTTCACGATCGTGGTTGATCACTATATGCCCTGAGATGGAGCCACGATGCCCACCTTGGTTGTTTTGTTGGTTGCAAAGATAGACAAGTAGCGATTGAAATGACTAGACAGAAGATGGAGATTCAGAGACAAAAGTTGGCTTTGAAGCAATGAAAAAAAGAAATTAAAATTATGTCTCAGGATTTGAATCAAATTAAAGATCCTGGTCGTCGTGCTTATATTGCAGCTGAACAAACACAAATTCTAGAACAACCATCGCATCAACCTCATCAACATCAACCACAACCACGGCCACAGCCAAATTCGTCAAATAATATTTTTGATGAATACTTTACTAATATTGATAGAGATGGAATCGATCTACTTAATTATTAAATTTTTCGATTTTGTATTAGTAATTAATTATATTTTGCTTGTATTTTGTTTATTTAGTTCTATTGCTTGACTATATTAATATTAATGTATGTGTGTTTTAATTTAGTTTGTCTTTGTTTGTAATTTATTATGTTATTCAACTATTAATATAAACATATTTGTGGTTTACTTATTTGAACTTGTCTAATGGATATTTTTAAAATTTTTTATTTAAAATATTTATTCATAAGTAAGTAATTATAAAGTTATAAATATATAATGAAAAATTTATAAACATGAAATTAAACTTTAAAATTATTATAAAGTTATAATTATTTAAATAAACATATAATAAAAATATTGAAATATTGTCTAAATAACAAAATAAAGAATGAAAAAAATTAAAAAATGATTTAATGAAAAAAGAAAGAAAAAGGAAGAGAGAAAAATTTGAAAAAAAAGAATAGTAATGGAGGGCTGCTATAGTGCCCCTCCAAATTTGGAGGAACACTTTAGCATTCTTCCAAAATGGAGGAGAAAATAGAGGTGGATTAGAGTCAAATTTTCCTTCAAAATGGTATTTCTCCTCCATTTTGGAGGTGGGTTGGAGATGCCCTAAAAGAACAAGAGAAGAAAGAAGCTAAATCCGAAATCGAAACCAAAACGATAAGTAAAAACAACGTCATTTAACAAATGAGTTGAGTGAGAGAGGTAGGTTGGGCAATTACATCCAACGGCGAAGGAGTGACCATAGTCATGGAAGACGATAGACGGATCGTCCGATCGGCTAAGCGGAGACGAAAAACGGGAATCGAAGAATGAGAGAAGAGAAGAGGAGAAGAGTTAAGAAAGAGCAAGCGAAAGTGGGGTATGAAGAGATGCACTCACGAAGGACCTTGGCTACAGAGAAAGAAGACGCTTTTGTCAAGTCTATGCAGGTTTTCATTTCAAGAAGGATAACTATGTCATTTCGCTAGTGCAGCTGGGGAGGATTTGAAGCGGCCAATAGAGGATGGGCAAGTAGCTAAACGAGCAAAACGATGACGAGGCAACACTGTTCAAGAAAAAAGAAAGGTCACATGACGGGAGTTAATTTTGATTATATGATTGATTAATTTGTATGAACTACTGCCTTGTTCAGTTGGCATAGATTCTTAGTTAAGAAAATAATCTTTTTTTTAATTTATATTATCATGTTTGGTTCATTTTTTTGAGTAGTTCGAAAAGTGAAAACTTTAGCACTTTACTTGGATTCTAAATCTCATCACCCTCTTTGATATTTAGATTACTTTCCTCAAGAGTTTAATCTAAAAAATACACTAGTCAATTCAACCATTCTTTCTCTGTCAACTCTACAACAACTCTTTTATAATAATAATAATAATAATAATGATAATGATGATGATGATGATGATGATGATAATAATAATAATAATAATAATAAATAAAATTAATACAATTAATAATAATAAGAATAATAATAAGTAGAAATTTAATAATAATAATAATAATAATAAATTAATAAGAATAATAATAATAAATATAATTGATAAAATTAAAAATAATAAAATTAGTAATTAGTAGAAAATTAACAATTATTATTATTATTATTATGAATAATAAAATTGACAAGAATAATAAAACTAATAATAATAATAATAATAAATATAATAATAATAATTAATAAAATTAATTATAATAAGAATAATAATAAGTAGAAAAGTAATAATAATAATAAAATTAATAAGAATAATAAATTTAGTAATAATAATAATATTATTATTATTAATAATAAAAATAAAAATAAATGTAATTGATAAAAATAATAAATTTAGTAATAATAAAATTACTAATAAGTAGAAAATTAATAATAATAATTAAGAATATTAAGAATAATAAATTTAATAAGAATAATAAATCTAATAATAACGCACTATTTGTATTTTTATTTTCAATGTTAGAAAAATTTTTGATATTTGATTTGAATTTTAAGATTTATTTTTGTACCCGTTTGAGGTTTTTTAATATTTTTCAATACTATATTTACGATAGAACAGTATTATATGATTAGAATATCATGAATGAAAAAATTAACATTTAATAATATAACTTGTATTACAAATTAACATTATTTAATGATTTCAATTTTTACTTGATTTGTAGGGATATAATTAGAAACAAAAGTAAAAATTAAATTACATTTCATAAAATACTATTACATACTAAACACTATAATAAGAATCTACTCAAATTTTCTATTAGAATTTTTATAAATATCCAAACATATTAATATCTTTACTTTTCATAAATTTATTTTCCAAAAAAATTGAATTCTAAATTTATTTTACTTTTCCGTCAACAAAATAAGGCCTAAAAGTAAGGAATAAGAAAAGGAGATGGAGTCTATTTTGAAGAAACTTGTATACCCACGGCAAGAGTTGATTGTATCTCGTAGTGAATACGAATTTTACTCTTGACAAGCCTTTTTAACTTAAATAAGGATTCTTGCAAGCATCAATTAGGTTTAAAAAAATTTTAAAAGGAGGACCCATACCTCAATATATACTTGTAGCAATAGTATATAAAAGACTGAATTAAAATGTTGGATCGAAAAGTGTTTTTTATTAATGGTAGCATGGCATTAATAATTTACGAAAAATACTTTTTCGTGAATTTTAATGCAAAATTATCAACGGTCGCCTATATGAAATGCTATGTATAAAAGAAATACATATATTTGATGCTTGCAGATTATGGGTAATATTCCTAATGATCCTTTCGACCACCTAAGGTTATATATAAATTCCAACTGCTAATCAAACAATCAATGTAGGATTACCAAAACCGTAAATATAGTCGATCAGTTGAAGAGCTTAAATTCACATTCAACTCATTGGAAAAACATAACATTGACCTAGCTAGCTAGTAGCTTGTAATATCACAGAAACCGAGAGAAGTAGACAAACTACATACAGTTCCCTAACTCTACGTTTGCTTGCTGTCTCTGTGGGTGGGGACAGAAGACGGGGACAAAAAAATTCTGTCCCAAACGTGTTTGCTTGCTGTCCTCACCAATTTCTGTCCCGACTCCGGAGACAGAGACATAA
>JANZXP010000003.1:22112068-22124332 GCA_027576715.1 Erythroxylum flavicans
TTGATGTTAAATTACATCCAATATGTCCTATGCGATGATGAATTGAATTATGAAATGTGAATTGGAATTGTAAATGCCGAACTGTCATTTCTAGATTGAGATAAGAAGTGTATGCCAATATGAATGTTCATATATATATGTTTGATTGTGTGGCTCATTGCCAATGGCTATTAATATATTAGACACTGAGCTGTGTAGCTCAACCCGTAACTTTCCCTCCTCAAGTGCAGAACGAGAAAATTAGCAATCCTTGCAAGGCATTTGGAACTTCAAGATAACTAGAAATCTTTTGTACTAAGCTAGTGACTATTTTTTTGGATAGCTTTATAGGCATGTCGAACATGAGCATCCTTTTGTATTTTGTATTAAGTTGATTTGTATGTTGATATGTAAGTAAAGCTAGTTCAAACTCTTACTTTGTTTAGAATTGAGAATGAGAAATTGAGTTCCCTTTTATGTATGATTATGTTATTTTAAAGGTTGGGTATAATGGAATGTGTATATGCATATTCTTCTTTGTTGATTGCAAATTGTTGTTAGTACTAGAATAGCATGTTAGAGTTGGAAGGATTGTATATGATAAATCATTGAGGTGAGATTCAAAAGTGATTAGTAGTTGGATTGATATAAAGAGATATTGCATTTTGCAAGCTTCCATAAGTGGAGAGATTGTGTTTTGAACTCAAAGGAAAAACTGCATCGATCTAGGTAGATTTAGCTCAAATTTTCTTCATGAAAGTTGTAGCTTAACATTTTAGCTTTCTAACGGTATAAAGTATGCTATTGTTGGATATCGAAGTTTAGAGTTATGATCATTACAAGTTAGGATGTCGCAAAGGATATAGATACAGAACAATTATGGAGATTGAGGTGATATGGCACTAGAAGAGGTGGATTTGAGCAGAATATGAGTAAAAGGGATGTTAGAATGGAACTAGGATCCATTAGAAGGGTCTTGGAGGGTGAAAATTTTCATTACACCCGAAGGTTACATGGTCAAGCCGTGTATATTCACACTGGCAGTGTATTCCTGTTGCAGAAAAATTTCCAGATCCGAAGGTTACAAGTTTTGCCCATGTTGTTTCACATAGCCCGTGTTTTAACCCTTAAAATGACCAAATCTCATTTCACGTTCTTCACACAAGTTGTAGATTCAAAAGTCCTCGTCAAAACCGTCAAAAGAATACCTTAATCGAACATCTCTAGTGAAAGTTAAGCCAATTGTTCCAAGATAAGTACAACATGATTAAGGATATGAGCATGGTTGGTTTTTTTGGCCATAACTTAATAACCCGACCTCCAAATTAAGTGATTCTTAAAAAAATAGATTCCTGACACATTTTTCTACCTTTTCAAGAAACTTTGTAGATTTTGGTGATAATTAGAATAAGATTAACGAAAGGAAAATGAGTGATCCGTTGGAAGGGCATAATTAGGTTATGAACATACTTTGGAATTTTTTTTGGTATATCTTAAACTATAGAGCTCCAAATGAGATAGTTCTTGTTTCAAGATGAACTAGAGATATAAAACTACAATTTTCTTGAACAAGTCACATTGTGATGTCGGTGTTGGCTGGTGTGGGCAACCCACCCTTGTGAGATGACGGCAAAGTGAGGATTCATTAGAATAACCCTACAAGGAAACCCGCTCGTGGTTTTCAACTTCGGAATGATAGTTGGGCTCCGGGAATGGGGTCTAACAAAATAAACATGGCTTATTATTCCTTCATCATCATCTTAAAATGTTGTTGGCTATAAACGGGTGTATCGGATTAAAAAGCACAAAGATGGAAATCTTGATTATTACAAAGCCAAACTAGCTGTGAAAGGTTTTCATCCTGTCTTAGACTTCACAAAAACTTTTAGCTAAGTGATTAAAACGGCTAGCATTAAGCTCATCTTATCTGCGGTTGTCTCTCGAAATTGGCAAGTCAAAGAACTTGATGTTTCAAACACATTCCTATGGCTCTCTTGATGAAGATGTTTTCATAGAACAACCAATAGTTTTTTCATCCTGTTTTTCTAAATTATGTTTATAAACTTAATCATTCTGTCTATAAGCTTAAACAAGCTTGAAGGCTATGGTTCAAGTGTCGTACTACAACATTTTTATCTCTTCATTTTCATGGTTCCAAAATAGATAGATTGTTGTATTTTACAGGTTTGGGACAACCATGATCTTTGTTTGATATATATAGATGAATTCATAATCATTGGAAGTAATATTACAATCAGTAATTCCTTCGTCAAAGCTTTACAAGATTGATTTACCTTAAAAGACCTAGGCAAACTCAATTACTTTCTTGGTATTGAAGCTAATTGGTGCACAAATGGTCTCTTATTAACACAATCAAAATATATTCATAATCTTTTTATCAAGTCTTATATAGAGAATGCTAGTGGCATCAATGCTCCTGCATATACCAAGCAAAACTTTTCCCTTGTAGGAGAAGCTTTTCATGATCTATCACTCTACAACATTATTATACGCATGCTTCATTACTTATATCTCACTCAAACAGATACTTTTGTTTCCAATAAATAAGATTTAATAATTCATGCATTCATCAACATTAGATTATTGGGTTGCTGTTAAAAGAGTCCTATGATATCTTAAAACTATTATATCCCATGGTCTCCTAATTTGGCTATCATCTTCTTGTGCTCTCTCTGCTCATACTAATGTTGATTTGAGTGGAAGTATTGATGATTGAAAATATACTTCCGAATTTATCATTTATGTCGGTTAAAATTGAGAATCTTGCAAGCAGAGGATAGTGACAAGATACTCTACTAAAGTTTAATATCAACCTATTGCAGCAACAATTAGTGAATTTCAATGGATAAAATTTCCAATGCCTGAAATATATGTCATTTATAAATTCATTCCAATTCTATGGTGTAATAATCTCATTGTAATATGTCTTACCACTACACCTATTTTTCATTCACAAGCAATTAGAGACTGGTTTTCATTTTATTTGATATAAGGTAGCAACCTCAAGTTTAAGATTCAATATACTTTAGCTCAAAATGAACCTGAAAATTCTTCAACCAAACTATTGTCCAAACAACGATTTTTTTCTTTAGAGACAAATTGTCTACCAAGTTTATTGTGTTAAGAAGCTTATAAAATTGATATGATCAAGTGTGATCATATAATGTTATTCATATCTATTGATTCATGCTTATCTTATATCTTACATACAATACAAATACTTCAGATTAATGAAAATTATAACAAACTCATATTTTCCTCAACGTTTTTAGATAATTATCTAAAATCATATTGGTAGCCATTGTAGATTGATACAAAAATATAAACTAAAGCTTAATATCAAATTAATTATTTTGAAAGTTTTTAGATAATTATCTCTCAAAGTAAATGAAGATTAAGTTGACTCCTTGTCATAAATTGTAAACTTCAAACATGGAAGAATTTTTTAATGCTGTTGACTTGCTTCAAACTTCGAGATTTTCGCATTAATACGGTGAGTATCTAAGGACTAAATGCAAACCCGCCAGGGTAGGCATTTTCAAATACAAATCTGCCCCGATAGCATTGATCATCTAAATCATTCACATTTAGCTCCAGACAACCCGATCCCTTACGAATGCCAGCGCCTCAGAATTCGTTGTCTACCCCTCATCCGAAATAAGAGAGTACAAACAGTCCAAAGTAACTTTAACAATAACACTAGCGAAGAAAATATATGCTTTGTTATGGGTTTGAGCCCAATTCTTAATATATCATAACGAAACTCCAAAAAGATGGTAAATCCTTGCCGCAAATAACCACAAACCAAAATTACAAGCATGTTCAAAAGTCCAAAACAGACAAAGCTAGAATGATCAAATGTCCAGGACAAAGAAAACTAACTAAATATTGAGCAATGGAATTTTTTTTTTCTATTGTAGCCAGCTGGCAAAAATTTTCTTTAACGATTTGCCTTGGCAACTCTCTCAATCTCGTCTTTCTTCTTGATGGCGTAGCTGAAAAGGACCAAAATAAAATAAGATCAATAAATGCACAAGTGATAACATAGAATAAATGCCAGTGGATGAAACGATTGGAGAAAAAGCACCTGTTAGAAGAGCCCTTGGCTGCATTAATAAGCTCATCAGCCAAACATTCTGCAATAGTCTTGATGTTCCTAAAAGCAGATTCACGAGCACCAGTAGTGATTAGATAGATGGCCTGGTTAACTCGTCTCAAGGGAGATATATCAACAGCCTGACGCCTGACAACACCAGCAGAACCAATACGAGTGGCATCTTCACGAGGGCCACTACAATCAGTGAACACAGTCAGCATAAATAAGTGCAAGTCTGTTCATAGTGTGAATCTATGCAAATGTTTCAACATAAAAATCAACAAGTATAGACATCTAAGCTAGTCATTAACAAATGCAACTGAGATATTCATGATACAAAGCAGATTTATAGCTAACCTGTTGATTACAGCATCAACTATTACTTGGATTGGGTTCAGATCTGTTAGAAGATGAATGATCTCCATAGCATGCTTTACTATCCTGACTGCCATCAATTTCTTTCCATTGTTTCTCCCATGCATCATGAGAGAGTTTGTCAGTCTCTCCACAATTGGGCATTGGGCCTTCCTGAAACGCTTAACAGAGTACCTCCCAGCTGTATGTGGCACATATGTAGCATGCTTCGAAGGTTGGACACCGACGTAGTCAGATAATGAAATGTCATTGACCTGTTCCACATGAAGGAAGAAATGAATGGACTGTAATACTAACTTATAATAAAATTCTACTGTAGCAAAGCCATCCAACTACAAGATTAAATAATTCAACAAATTTAATAGCATCCCAAGGAAAATAAGTAGTAAACTACCAAATACACAAAATTAGAGTCTACCCACAACATGATCAGGGTAAAGAAGAAGAAGAGTAACAAACACTAGAAAGTAAATTAGCTTGGAAAGAAGTCTCAACTTTTGAAACACATCCAGTGATCAAATTTCCATTGAAATAAACAAACTAACCAGAAAAGGAAGTATGACCTAATCAATCACAACAGCACAACCAAGTATATCATGCAGTGAGACACTTAACCACTTTATCTCAAGACGGTTAAGATAAAAAATTACATTAACATACACTAACATGCAGTATTCAGAGCCAGGTTCAGATGCAACAGGAAGCATTGTGGATTACATGAGAACAAGAACAATCTCCTTACTTGTACTTTCTACCATTCAAATACAATTAACAAAACATTAGTCTAAAAGAATGCTAGTGAACTGAAAGAACAAGTGGATCTATCCACTCAAACCACTAGCTTTTAAATCCAGAACATATATTGAAGTCAATAAAATCATTATTCGGTTAACGTTACCGCCGATTAAATCATTTCACATAAGTCATGTCAATCCTTAAAACTTCAATTTACACAACTTCTCAGACTTGTTGTACAGATTCAAACATAATAAAAGAAAATGCATTTAATCATATAAACGCCGAGTAACCTTCAATGCGACGAAGCTACAAATCCTCATACAACCCGCAGATAGGAATAAGAGACCAGAAGAAAATGAGTGAAATGACACGAAAAGAGAAACAAACTAACAGAAAGAACAATTTCATTCATAGATCAGATTAATAACAAGATAGCTATGACAATTAAAAATAGTGAACAAATTAAAATACCTGAACATCTTCAAAGGACCAACGATTGAAGAGCTTCACATCGTAGGCTGGTTGGATAGGATCCGACTGCGCCACCACTGCCATCGCTGACCAGTTGTGTGTAAAGTAGCGGCGGAGAGGTGAGAGAAGAGGAAGCTTGAGCCGCAGTGACAAGAGTACAAAATACACTAAAAGGTAACCCTAACGGCTTCCTATTTATATGCTTTGAGAATTTGCATTACAAAAAAGGGTTTATATAAAAAATGAATTGGCTTAAACTTTGGGAAAGCGAATAGGATTTGCTTTTAACTTTCCTAATCCTTTAAGAAAATAAAATGGCTCAAACTCAAACCCGTTAATGTGAAAATTTTGAAATGGCAAAGCAATGCTTATCATTTTTCCAAATTTAATTTTTATTTCCTAAATTTGATCATAAAATTATCATTTTTTATATATGAAAAAGTGAACTAAAATCATTATTAATATTACGTTAATATCTTTAAACAATATAAATACAAATATCTTTTATAGTTAGGATAAAAGACACAGAACTACCTATGATTTATGAAACTTTAGAAAAATTCTATAATCTTTAAAATTTTAAAAAGATGAGATAAGCACCACACATGTACCGACTGTATGTTGTTCACGTGACAATTCATTTTATCTCTTAAACCTAAACCAAATTAATTAAACTAAATTCAAACTAATAATTTAAGATAACTATAATAAATTATTATTTTAGGTCCAGTTTTAGAGTCAGGTTTAAGAGCTCAATTAAATTGTCATGTCATTAACATTTGATTAGTCCATTTATAATGTCCATGCTACATGTTTATTACTATTATTTTCAACAAAAATCTAATACAATGAGTTATTTTAAAATAAAAAATTACAAAGAGTTTTTTAATTTAAAGATTAAGGAATTCTTTTAAAGTTAATTAAATCATAAGGAGCTCTATGTCTTTTACTCTTATAATTATTTGTGCATTTTAGTATATGAATTATTGTTAAATTAAGTCCAAAATAATACATTTTTTATATTGATGGAACTATGACCTTTACATTTTGAAAGCGTACTGATTAAACAATTGGATACATCTAATAGCTTACAAACCACGTGTTTCAAGTATATCACTTGAGGAGCCATTAATTTAGAGTGAGGTTAACCTAAGTGACATTTGCAAGTTCGAACTTATCTTTTGGCTTGGCAAAAATTGCTCGATTTGAGATTTAAAGTCCAAAATTTTTAAGTGAAATGACATCATTTCGAGTAAAATGATATTGCTTTTAATTTTAAAAATAAAATATATATTTAATTGGATTTCACTTGAGCCTGATTAGGCTTCATGCTACCCAAGCTTGGTCTAACTCAAACTCGGGCTAGGCCTAAACACAGATTTCCTGGCCTGCTGCTAAGTCTACGTCTCTTTGCCCCAAACCAACCATCCTCTTTACGGTTGAGTTAAGTTACATATACCACCACTCAAACTTTCAATCTCTTGAATTAAATACTTTTAGAAGGGCTAGTTTAACCATTTGAATAGCCATTTAGAGCATTATTATATATGACCGCAACTAATTTACAAGGGCACAAAGTTAGTTGTAGCAAGTTTATAAATTAGAGTACCTTAGAGTATTTAATTACACAGGAAGCTATGTCAGTATAACTATTAATCTTAGTCTAACAATAAAATTAAAAACTAGATTTGATAAAGGATAATTAAATTACTAAACTGAGGAAAACAAAGCAAAAACTAATGAAAGAAGGATCAATTAAGTAAATGTTAGAGCTTTATGATCCACTTATATGAAATTCCATTATCAATCAATATTGATTATCTAGTTTAAAATAACAATTAATCTAAAGTATCTATGTCTTTTGCGAGACACACAAGTATATCCAATTAAGCAACTACCACTCTAGATACACAATTAAACTTAATTTAACTTATTAAGCATAGTTAAATATATTTGGTTATCTCTAAAGACTATGATATTGTTATTCTCTAATGTTAAAAAGTGTTTATTCTCCTAGTGCATGGACTCTACTTTGCTTATAAGTCTTTTATACATCCCTAAGATTGAATTTTTAGTGTCTAATTACAAATCTAATATATAAAACAAAGAGAATAAATTCAACTGATTTGCAAGATTTTAAGACCAAATATTGTTTTTTGGTTCAGTTTTGTAATTGAAAAAGCTTTTATTTATGCTGCCTAATTTGAAAAGGAAAAGTTTTAAAAGATACAAATATATTGTCTTATACATACAAGTTGCTGATATGTCAAGGGATCTTTAGATGAGTTCATTGATGCCAACATTCAACTTGCACTGGCAGTTGTCAGAAAGCTCCAGGAGAAAGGGAAACAAGAGCATGCATTGTGAGAGGCTTTCGTTCCTTCATTTGTTCATTTTTTTCACGTCAAAATAAGATATGTAACCTAACAATTTGAATTTCAGGTGTGTCCTAATAAGCCAAAAAAGTAGAGAGCTTCTCAACTTTTCAAAGCTACTCTTGACTCGGTAACTTAATAATTCAGACTAAATTCTTTCTTGATTCCAATTCATTATTGCATTGGAAGTCGTTGACTGTTTTGGGTTTCTATATGTGGTAGAAGATAGTTCATTTTAAGCCTCAAGCTTCATCATAGGTTGATAGAATTGTCACAACTTGGAACCATATTGGGCATATGACAACCACCACATACCCGGGCTAAGGATACTTATAGTACTCTTAACTCTACTATGCAAGGCTAACTGGATATCTTTAAAAACATTTCGGCATCACAACGACTATAATTTGAAAATCCCAAAATAAAAAACACCTGTAAATCAGTTTCAAACGCATTTTTATATTCACATTAAAACTTTATCACAACTTCTAGACTTTGAAGTCCACTCAAAGGCAATCTCAACAATAATATAAAATGTTCATACATATAGTCATTTACAAATCACAAGATAGACAAGAGTTAATTTACTAAAATTATAAAGCATTTCAATATAATTATGAGCCACTATATAATAAAAGTACAAAATAGAGACTATTTATGTGCTGTAATGCCCCGAATATGTCAAAAGACCGCACGAACCACTCAAAACTTCAAGCTCACCAAATTAACCTGCATGGATGGAAAGCGGAGGGGATGAGTACATTATGTACTCGATGAGCAGAAAAAAACATGTATTGCAAATAAAACTCGGTACATACCAAAATGGTCTAAATAACCTAATGACGGTTTTACACACCTAACATGCATATAACTACCTATAAAATGAATATGCATAACATAGAAACGTATAGACCTAGTCTATGACTCATCCCATATTGGTTAGGAACTACATAGGCCTAGCCTATTAATCACTGATTCCGTAAACATAGGTTCTAGTTCCAATACACAAGAATAGAAAAGCATCCTATGTAAAAATCAAGTGTCTTCAGGAAGCCAAAATAGTTATATGTGTCACTAATAGTCGGCCAAACTAATGTGCACACCCACCGAATCCCAGTGTTGGCTTGACTTTCATTTGTGGTGAGTCCAGACTATGGTCGACAAGAGCATCATAACCCTAAGTGATGACCTCATTGGTGACCAGACCTCTAGGTGTGCAATCACCCGCAAGTCCTGTAGAATGGTGTCGTTACAAGGACTCGACTTTTATGTACTAGCATTAAGGATACGGAGGTCGCTTAATCTGTTATGCCTAGCACACAATTGGCCAATCGTTACCTCACTAATTACAAACAAAAATCATATACAAATATTTAGTACTAAATTCAAGTAAGGTACCATGCCTTTATTTATCGGTCCAACGAACCTTGTCATGGCTCTAAGCCAAAAAAGAATACATATATGCAGCATGCATGACTCAGTTATTCATATGTAAGTTCCAAAACATTATTTCATGCAATGAAAGTCATCTTTTGCACTCCAAGTGCAAAGTTATTCAAAACAATGTCGTTTATTAAATATATAAGTATACTGGCATCTATTTGAGATTCAATTATACTATACATTACTTAGGTTCAAAATTCACATACAAGTCATTATGCATGTCTTAGTTTTTCCTAGTCCCATTTGAGAGATATAGTTTTACCAACTCACCTCAAAAGAAGGTGTACACTCCCTTGACTTCAACAATCCTGGGTACGAGCTCCTTGATCCACAACTCCTGAGCCTTTATACATACAATATGCAATGTATTTACTACTCAAACATGTATCTTATATTTATACACCATCACATAAGTGTATAAAACACAATATCACTATTTTTAAGCTATAGGATTTGACCATTAAGCTTCTCACATGATTACTTCTCTTATTATTCACATATGCTTTCTTTTGCATTTTCCAAGGCATTTAATGCATTTGATCTAATACTTACACATTTCAAAGCATAATTAAGCACATTTTTATCTAAGCACATTAGGTCATTACTTATCAATTTATGCAAAAATTCAAGTTTACTCTAAGTAAACACGAAAACCTCTTTCCAATGCACACCATTACAATCCTTAAATCCTAAACCAAGTTCATTTAGGCATTTTATCAAACACCTAAGATGGATGACTTTCAAGTCATATTTTCAAGACTTTATCATAGTAATTCATGCTCCTATCTTGTTATATAATAGGCACTTCCAAACAACAACACAGTTCACCACTCCATTAAATCAAATTCCCTTCATTTAAACCATCAAATTTAAAAGATATTCAAAATTTTACAAATTTTCACCAAAGAGACGGTATCTAGGTTTTGGCTTAAGGAGTCTTCTCCATGACTCATTTCATTCATCTAAACTATGTTTCATGCATATTTAAGCATGGAGAACAACATATCTTAACACAAAACTCAAAATCATAATGTAGAGAGAAATGAGACAAAATTTACGTAAACTTTCCTTTGGTGATATCTTAAAATCCTTTGAGAAATCCTCAACTCTAATGATAGATTTGAGTTCCTTGATCCCAAATTAACTTAGAACACCTTAGTTTGGGTTGGAGAATAAAAAAAAATGGTGGAAATTGGGTGATGGCCAAAAGTGTTCTTCTTCTTCTCTCTTCTCCTTTCTTTTAATTAAAACAAAGTGTTTTAATGTTAAATGGTGGGGTGTACGACCACACACAAGGAAGAAGGGTCTAGAATATTGACTCTTTTTTGACCAAACATGGTGAATTTACCTTTTTGCCTTTAATTTATGTGAAATTACCATTATATCCTTCAAACTTTTCCTAAATTTGCAATTAAGCCCAAGATTTGAGAATAACCAAAAATTTTATTTTCATTTTGATCCTTGTACTCTTGAAAATTATAATTAAGCCCCTTAACTCTATAAAATTACATATTGGGAATTTAAAACTTACATTTAAGTCCCTTAACTTTTAACAATTTGCAAATAAGACCTTATGTACATAAACTTTTCCAATTAAGCTTTCAAAGTGTCCAATAAGTTTATAAATCAATGTCTAATCACCTATAAGACATTAGAACACATTTAACTTGACCACATGGTCCTATCCATCTAATGGACTCAGTTTTACACACTTAGAAGCATATGTATCAGAAATCTCCAAGATTTCGTATACCAATGAACTCTAAGTTTATATAAAAGCATGTAACATTATATATCACTAGCATATATACCGAAAGGATTCAAATACATTTTTGAATTGATACACAATCATGTATATATGTCAATATACAGTAGTATCTCCAAGTACAAACCAATATAAAAGGGCTCAGAGAGTCCAGCGTTATAGGAATAGTTGATAGAGCTCATGAATTGTTGTGAAACATCAGTTGGGACAAGTTTTCTGAATTTAAGAAAAATTCATACGTGGAATTGACTTTGAAGTTTCTGATTACTTTAAAAGTGGCCAATGAAACTATTGTTAATTGATGAAATAAACTTATGTAATAAATTTGGATGTGTTAAATTCTATTTTTGGATTTCCAGATAATGATTTATTTGATTATCACGAGGATTTTTGGGCTTCGATAGTTTCAAACCCACGTAATCAATCGTGGAAAAGTATTTTCTCCAAGTCGGTCCAAATAATCTAAATTAGTGGACCCTGCCCTCGCTATATCAATAGACTTTTAACTTTTACAATATTTGGTAAAGGAGATAACAATGAGTTTGTTTCTAAAGCTAAATTATTTGTTTTGTGGTGTATGGTGCATGCTAAACCTTTTAATGTAAGGATATGGTTAAGTGCACCTTTAAGTGATATGGCTAAGGCGAGTGCGGGAAATATAGTAGTCAGAGCATTTATGACTTAAATTACAAAACATTTCGACTTACTAATAAGGAGAACACCTATGTAGCTAGTTCCACGCAACTCGAGTCTGGACTTGAACTCTTTGGTGGCTATGAAAGTTGTCAAGAAACAAGGATATCAATATGTTCTTCTCAATGACGATACGGAAGAATCTTTGAGTAGCAAACGAGTTCAAGTTGAGTAAGTTGAAACTATTCAAGAATGTAACATCCCGATACCCATGTTAAGGCTAGAATAAACAATTATGAGAAATTTCTGTGAAAATAGGAAAATACATGTCATGCATAAGTTAATTGTGACATACACATTTATTTTGC
>JANZXP010000003.1:22146372-22165916 GCA_027576715.1 Erythroxylum flavicans
TAACCCAACTTAGAGAGAAACACGTAGAAACTTTACCTCTGGCTTGCTGTGGAACAATGGGTCTTGAAGCCATCGTCTTCTTCTTATAATCACTGAAAAGATTCCCCCAACGTCCAATCTCTTCAAAAATAGCTACAACTTCACTTGGATAACAACAACAAATCTCTGAAACTCCCACTTTTCTCTATAGGGCTGAAGCGAGAGGTGACGGAACACAAAAAGAATTGAGAACCAGCGAAAATCTTCCCTATTTGAAGTCTCACGACTCGAGCCGTCTCTTCACTTTTGCAACGGTCGAATCTCTTCTGATTTCTTACCCTTCGATCTCTCTGCCAATCCAACGGTCCTGACTTGTCCACCGTTTCTCATAGCCGTTAGTGCACACAGTTACCGTTGGGGTTAGAGGTTACAAGGTAACCCAGTTTGGGTTGACCTAGTTAAAACGTATAGTGCCGCGGAAATGTGGTGCTACTCCCGAATTACAAAGTAAGATGACAATTGGACCTAGCCCAACTCAACCTAAGTTAACGGCTTAGACTCGTATTGGCTGACCCTCAAGCCGGGTTGGGATTGCCCAGGTCAAATTCAACCTGAGGCCTAACACTTATAAATAAATCGGCCGTATTTAAAAATAGTTTGAGTCAAGTAGAATCGGGCTAGTAAGTTGGGCTTCTTTAATATAAGGCTGGGGCCCAATCCTAGTCAAGCCTCAAGTTAGGTCCCAACAGTAGCGTTTAGCCGGAGTCAACCCAATATTATCCACAATGACAAAAAAGCTATTGCTCAAAATAGATTTAATTGGACTTAAACTTGAATTTAGATTTAGAAAATTTTCTTATGAGACCAATTAATTATTGAAAATAAAATTAACTCATCCTAAAATCAATACGTCAATATAAATTTAAACAAACTCAGAACTTAAATATTTTAATGTAATCAAATTATGACTTGAAAATTTTTTTAAAGCTTAAATTTTGAATTTTAAGAGGCTAAATCTAGCCCGAGCCATTTTCATCATAATACTATAACTCTAATAAAAACTTTTTCTATCTTTGTAGGATATATTTTTTCTTTTCTTTTTATTTTTTATTATAAAGGTTAGTGATAAATTTTTAATTAAATTATGCGCATAATATAAATATTGATTTATTTCCTTTTAGATATATTTTATTACATAAGTCCATTGAGTAACATCATAATGAGTAAGCTACAATTTGATTAATTAGTTTATTGTTTGTCCTTGGAGCAACTTGTAAAGTCACAGGTTTAAGTCACAAGTTCAAGTCACGAAAAATTACTCCTTTGTGACTATAAGATCACAGGTGCAAGTCACAAAAACAATCTCTTTGTAAAAATACAAAAAGAAGGCTACGTATATCATAACCCTCCTTAGACTCCGCAAAGAGGGGAGCCTCGTGCATTAAATACGTTGACTTTGACTTTAGTTTATTGCTTCTCCTTAATACTAATTCATTAAAATTCAATCCAACAAAATCAAAAAGGAACTGTAGATAACAATTTATAAAAACATTCCTTAAGGATGGAAGAGTAGAGATAGAAATGTGTTAGGTTGGGTCAGACTAGAGGAGTAGACATAGAAATGAGTTAGGTTGGGTCGGACCAGATTTCTCAAGAGATAATTTGAATTTGACTTAAAATTCAATCGAGAAGATGTCTAATATGAGAACGATTTTGAATCAGACCGAGTTAGATTAGCTAAATTTTCCATTAGTGTGAAGGAGGCTAAGTTAACAAAAAAAAAGGTAATGAGAAAGGAAAAGCAATCAATTAAAATTGCAACTTTGTTACAAGAGAGACTATTGCCAAACAAAAAACTCAACCTAAAAACACTACACAAAATGATTAGTAACAGAAGACCAAACCAATACAACATCAAGCAATGAACACACACACACATTGAGGAGGGTGATGAATGAAACTTGCTATTAGGCAAATAAAAAACAATGCCTAAAAAATTGAACAAGACTACATGAGGGGAGATTGAGAAGCAAAATACAACAGCAGCGAATGGCAGATTCTTCTTTTAGCTATAAGCCTCAAACAATGCACACCATCACGCTTCTCTATTTACTCACATACCAATTAAAATGCTTGGTTAGTTCTGCTTTATCTCTACACTTGATCTTCTGGTCCGGCAAGTATGACCTGTTGAGATACGTCTTCCTTCATTAGAGAAAAAAGAATATGGGAAACCAAAGAGAGAAGAACATAAAAGGAAAGCCCTTGAACTGCTTGCTCATGCAACTGAGTCCCAAATAAGTTTTAAGAAGCAGCAGGAATTAGATCCTAAAGATTTAAAGTTTTGAAGCTAAAGCTGACCACAACCAACAATGAGAACTAGAAAAGTTCAAGCTTTTCATGGGAATCCTACAGTTTGACAGGTCGATCTTTAAAAGTTTGCAGAGACGCAGTGGAAATACTTGAAAGAAAATAAATCATGTCTAGATATGCAGCAAAACAGAATAGGAGCAGAGTATATATTGCAAGCATTATAGCTGCATTCCTTTCTAAGCAGCAGGAATTAGATTCTAAAGATTTAAAGTTTTGAAGCTAAACCAGACCTCAATAAATGATAAGAGCTAGAAAAGTTCAAGCTTTTCATGGAAATTGTACGATCTGATGGGTTGATTGCAAAAAGTTTGCAGAGATGCAGGGAAACACTTGAAAGAAAATAAATAATGTCTAGACATGCAGCAAAACAGAACAGGAGCAGAGTATATACTGACATTGCAATCAAAAGCACATTTCCTTGCAAGCATTGCAGCTGCATTCCTTTCTCGTTCTGATTCGAATGTCAGTACATAAGAAAGGCCCTTCCTTGGTTGCCAAAACAATTGTTTTGCTGCAGCATTACCATCACCTCTGACTCCACATAACTAGAAGGAAGAAAATTGTCGATCAGAAACATGACTTTTATTGCCCGAGGAAGACAATATCTAACGAATAAGCTTGGCTTATAGTGCAGTTTCAGTTATTCAGATTCTGGAGAAATTTATATCAATTTCATTTTGCCTTGTTCACCAGAAAATGAACAACAAAAGTCATGAAATTTTTCTCAAGTCTTCAGACATATATGGTATTCAGAAAACTCTTTAAGAATTATCAGTTGATTGATCTAGTCATTCAAAGTAGCTACCTGCATCGATGCCGAATAGATTTCTCTTGCCTTGGTAATCCATCTCCTACAAAGCTTTATCCTCATTTTACCCACATTGAATATATGAACAGAATGTGATGGACTGTCTTGTCCATTCATTTGGGAAATAACCACCTGTATTGAATTCCATTAAAATGTCAAATGGATTGCCGATTTTCTCAAGACACAATGCAATGCCTGCATTATATGAGAGCATAGAATAAATCAAGAAAGCGAAAGTTTACATACGTTAAATTCCGAGCTCAACTTTCGTAAAAGCATCTCTACATAGCTTCCCAATCCTGCAGCTGTTTGAAATATTTTAGATTCAATCTTACAAATAAATGTACCAGTACGATCTTTTTAGAGGAATCGAAGTTGTTCATTCATGTCCAAAATATAGGAAACAAATAAGAGCTGCAATAGCACATTAATATCAACACTGCCAAAAATCGGGTTTAGTATTTGGTACAAACCAGAGTGAATGGCACCACCAGTAGTCACAGTGAACTTTTGGCCGTTGGAGACAATATCCACTTGCAAGAATCGTCCAACATCGAAGGGTTCAGGAGCATACATCGATTTGTTAGCACCTGTTAAGTAAAAAACTGATTATGACAACTATCAAAAGCAACAACACTTCATCAGCCTATCAGCTTCCAAAACTCTTCAAAGTTTAGCGTAACCCACAAATGCTGGAAGTTTGGTAACATAAAAAAGCACAATAATTTAACTCCATATTGAAGATAAACAGTTGATGTGCTTACCTGAAATAGCTTCCTTTTGGCTTCCATCAGATGATAAGCGATACCACTGAACTGAACACTTTGAAAGAGAAAGAGCACTGTCCGAGCGAGGCTGGAGTTGTAAGATTGAACCGAGAGTTTCAGAACCATCTAGGTAATATAAAGAGGCTTTATTCTCCTCGGCTCTCTTGCTTATTGCCAGCTAGATTGTTCGATAAAAAAAATGGATGAGAGTTGAAGTAAAACAGAGAAAAGGTGAAGAAAAGGAAAGCTACGCTTATATTCCAAAGAAAAGAAACAAGTGTATGCTCTCTAGAATGAACATGGTGAATTTCATGTAGGAGTATAAATGAGCACAGAAGAAAACTTCCAATAAAGTCACCACCTTGATCAACTTGATTAACAAAGAGTGTTATAAAGCCATCAGAGTTGATAGAACATAAGAGTGCAAAATTTTCAACAAACCTCTCTCTGAAGTTTGACAGAAAAGATAGATTTATCCCGAATTTGAGCTCTTAAGGCACGAAGTTCGTATTCCATGTCCATCACCTGCATGTATTCTCCTTGTTAAATACTAAAGAAACTTTGGTAAGAACAGTAGCTAGAAGTTCCTTTTCATGTAGATACGTAGGTGATTGTTCTATGCGACTGTTCAATGGGAGAACAATCAAGAGAAAAACAAATGGCGAACTAGAAGCAAAAGTTTCAAGGAGATACAGTGATTTTACCTTACTTGGCTGATGCAACAGTTTAATTCTTCTAGCCTCTTGAACCTCCTCAATTAATTCCTCCACATCCTAAAACAAGATGAAGTGCATAAGCAGATAACACCATAGTTAATCTTACAAGAATCTCATGCACCAAACTATAGTACAGACTGCATAAAAGACTTCAATTTATAAAAGGTTCGTATCATCACGTGATCAAACACTTTCACTAAGATGAGGAAAACCCAAAAATAGCCGATGGGAGAAGAACTCACAGGGGCTTGATCTTTAGAATTTTGGGCGCTCCTTTCTTCCTCTTCTAGGGCCTCACCGAACCTCTGCACAACTGCTCTAGCACTTTCAATTTCAGCACAAGCAAAAGATTTTTCTTGGTTGACTAACTTCTTAGCATCTTCAGAAGCCTGTGAGTGAAAAAAAAAAAAAGGGGGAATCTCAGTAACAGAAGGACTGCAAAAGTAGACATTCATAGGAAGAATGGCCAACATTACTCCTGGGTACAAATTATGGTGACCCAACTAAATGTGACGAATAGGAAGGCAGCTGCTCAAGCAATATTTAATGGTTACCAAGAATCTATCGTTATCTTACTATGAGTTGATACTTTTAGGACATTCAAGCACAAGCTCATCCGGGACCAATAACCTAAGGACACCAAGGTGGTAATAGTACATGTAGCACAGGAACAATTCAAGTTAAGTAATCCACATGCAGCTTAATCACTCCATCAACCAACCTGTTTGAGAAAGCCAGCCAGTTTTTTTACTTCAAACTTTTCCTGGATTAATTCTCCTTCTTTTTGAGTCAGCTTAACCGCTAATGCCTCAACCTGAAGAAAAGAAAATGGTGATCAGAACCACTGGCACGCCAAGATATGGAAATTGAACAGTTGAACCTGAGGATTTGTATTAGATATGGTAAACAAACTTGGGTTATGTAAAACTAAACCAACCATAGAAATAGCTTTCTCGACATCCTCCTTGTTTTGACCTGCCATACGGCCTCTTAAAGATTCCAATGCATCCCTAAGCTTCTTTAGAAGAACATGTCCTTCCAAAGAAGCACTCTCTCTAAGCTTTACCTGAAATCAAGAAATAGGGAATAATTAAATAACAAAGCAAGAAATGTGTAGCTTTGATACTGAGAAATGCCTATTTGCATGTGCCTCTTCATGGGTTGTGAAAAAGTTTGAGAACCTCCTCAGTTAACTTAGAGGCAGCGGCCAAGTTCTTGTCAAATTTACTAGCAAGGTCTCGAACTGAGAGGCGCTTGTGCTGATCCGAAAGCTGCATAGTTTCCTGTTCAACAACCTCCTTCAGGGATGGACCCTTGGGGTCTTCTTTTGGCTCTTCCAAGATCTGATGATCTGGTCCTAGCTTATATTTTGGGAAGTGATTATAAGTAAAGCTCACATCTGCAGAAACTGGAAGAATCACTTCCATCTGCATGTTTTCTTCAATTTCAGGACTTATCTTCGTCATTGAGTCAGGTTAGATTCCCTGCTCATTGCCAATAAGAGTGTCTGTATTAGTCCATAAAGCTCCGATTTTTACTTCAACTATGAATTAATTCCTCGCAACTATCAAAGAACTCCAAAGCAAACCACAAAATTTCTTCACCAAGTACCCGAAGGTCAATAGGGAACACATTCAAAAGGTAATTATAAAAAGTAACAAGCCAAACACTTCTGGAGCAAATTATGGAAAAATCCCAGATAAAGAAAAAATGAAAATGCAACTAAAAGTTGCAAGCTTGGTCGACGAACACTTACAGATGACAACAGAATGTATGACCAAGGTCAGGACTTTCACAAAGCTTTTTTTCTCCGGCAGGTTGACAACTACAAAACTTAGGCAGAAAAAGAAAGAGAGGAATGTGAATACAGAGAAAGGGAGAAGAAGGAGAAGAATCTAAGGAATGGTTTTGGAGGTGTTTTTATTTTTCCTTGCTTTACTAAAAGCAACTGAAAGAGAGAGACATACACACAACACGAACAAGGTGCCTGACCCCTGACTTGTTTGCTTTCTTCATCTACTCACTGGTCCCTCTCTCCCTCTCCCTCTCCCTCTCTGACCAAAATGCATTATAGTTTATGATATATTCTTTTGTATTATTCTGTCTCTCAAAGTGTGGATTATGATGATGATGGTAAAGCATCATTTTCACGTGAAGCTTTGTCTGGTCAAAACAGTTAAAAATGAAACAACTCCTTCCTTCCTGCTCCTCTCTTAAAGCTTGTCTTCCCCTCCATCATCCATGCGCTGGTCCCACTCTTGGTTTCTAGTTGGTCCCACTTTCGTCCACCTTGTGGGGCATAGTTGCTCTTAGTGGAGTTATGGATGTTGTTAGGCAGGAGGACCGGTTGAAGAAAGGTTTGTTGGATAATGCACCCTGCCAAACTACACCACTTCCTTGATTAGTACTACAATTTAGGAGTTTTCACTTCTTTTGGAGTTGAGTTACTTTAGTATTATGATAGCTTAGAAAAGTCATAATATGGCATTAGCACATATTACCTAAAATATGGAAATAAAATATGCAATTTATTTATCATTAAAAATAAAAATAATTATGTATAATACTAAAATACGGAAATGTCTAGTTTATTTTAACATTAATATTAATTATTAATTAAAATGAGATATATTAATAACAAATAATTGAAAAAATATGTCAACCCAAGATTGATAGAGTGACTATACACTACCGTTAGTGGCAATAGTGACTTTGCAAAAACCTTGGTCCTCACTAACATGCATAGGAAAGTGGGGCAATGCATTGAGATTTGGTACATGAGAGTGACCAAAGCAATTGGCAAATCACTTTTCAGTGTTATTCAAAATGGAAATCCATTTCATTGCTCTTGCCCCGAAAAAGTTGCCAACAATGAATTAGGTATCTCAGTTTTATTGGACTAATCATAAGCTCCTCAAACCTTACTTTTAAAGTCTTAAAAGAGGTAAATCTGGAACTTTAAAATTTCTCAGATTCTTACACAACTTATACATTTATGTTCATAAAAAATCTTCCCATACTGATTGGTAGGCTTATGATAATTAAGAATTATAAGTGCTAAGTGTTTTGCTGTATAGATTTAGGAAAAGCTTACTCCCTCAGCGGTTTAGTCATCAACCAGAAAATCAAAGTACATTTATTAAAAATTAATCCATCAAAGTTAAAATGTAAGGTGAAGCTTATAATAATTGGTAGGAGGTGGATCCCATTGGCTTGATAGAGTCTTCTGTAAAGAGGTAAGTTTGCATTTGGTATAAGATATATTGATAACGAATAATTAAAAAAGAATTGAAAAGAAAAGGTAAATAAACTATTGAATTGAATTATGGTACTAAAGAAATCAAATTCTAACTACCATTTTTTATTGAATTAATTTGAATTAGTCGATCAACTTACTATATAATATTTATTTTAGATTAAAAAATTTTGGACATATTTTTTATTTTATTTATTATTACAAGAATCAATCTTATCACTTTTGATTCCGTGGTTTCTATACTTGAAAAAAAACCTATGATATATTGCTCGAATCATTGGCTCGGTGCTAATGTACATTTTCAAATCTTGCATATCTGTGAGATTTTTACTAGGATGTTGTTATTGTTAAACGTAATCTATAAATTGTTGTATCCTTATTTATCGAACAATTATTGTTAAAGATATATCCCATGTTTAAAGAAGGAAAAAAAAAAAGGTTTGTTATGTCTTTATGTTGAGAGCCATTCAAGATTTCACAAAATATATATATACCCATTACAAAGTTCATGGCTACATTTTCCCATAAGAAATCTTTGCATCGTTAAGTACCAAAGAAAAAAACAGAGGATAAGAAAGAAGAAGACACGAGTGACAGGAACAGGACCTAAGATAATGAATGACTTTGATTGTCTTAGATCTTCCTTTTTGCTTTCACTTTTTGGCAGGCTCCACAATGCATGCATGAGGTGAACTATGCCACATACAAGCACATGTTCACAACTCACAACAACACACATCAAGACAAGAACAGAACAGTACAAGAACGGTTGGTTCTCTTAGTAAACTTTGTTTAACAAGTCATGATCATGATTGAGTTGAGTAAGCAACCACCTTATGACGATTGGGAGGGTGTCCATTAGTGTACAAACACACCCAACTCCTCCTTTCATTGAGTCAGTGACTTGTAAAATAAGGTACATCGGTGACATGATAGCTTTCCGTTTTATATATATAAACAGCTAAGTGACAATTGGGTAAGTGTTCGCTTTTTAACTTTTTTTTTCTTTATACGGTGTTGTGGTAGGTGGGTATTGGCGAAACTCAATTGTCCCTAATCATCATTTAACAGTAAAAGATTGGCTGGGAATCATAATTAAAATTTGCTTTTATAATATCACGTGGTCCGGGAATCCCATGGTTTGGTGTGTCTTGTCTTCACTTACCCATCCACCGGGATCAGAATATAGGATTCACCCAGGACATCCATGTTTTACTCGGTCGAGATTGAAAGGTTCAGTTTTAACACTTCTACTGTGAAAAGAATTAGACTACCGACAAACTAGCTACCCTACCTTTATTAGCAAGTCCAAGACTGCATATACTTTAAGAACCTTCAATGAAAACTACGGCGATTGTACAACAGGATCTGCAAGGAGTGTTATATCGCAAAGCGATGCCACGGTGTTCTAACATCTGTTTTTTTGTTTCTTTCCTTTGTATTAAAAAAAAAATATAGGATTCACCTACAATGTTCCTGATGTTTACAGCAATGTTTTTTGGATTAATTTAACGGTAAAAATTTTAAATTAGTTAATCTTTTAGTTTAATTTTTTGATTTAATTTAGTTTAATAAATTTTGTTGTTAAAAATCAATCAGTTTATTAATTAATCAACTATTTTTTAATAATTATTTTTATAAACTAAAATAAACCAATTAATTTTTATTTAACAATATTTTTAATTAAAATTTAAAGTTTCAATAAGTAAGACAATCTTTTTTAATTATTTTTTAAATTATTCAATCTTTAATCGATTTTATAATAATCTATTTTCAATTGACCTTTTTAAATTTTAAACTTTATATTTTACCGATTTAGCTTTTAATCCAATTTTTAAAATATTGGTTATTAGCGAAGGCTAAATAAGGTTTTCATCATTATTTATCATTTTTAATATATGTAGAAACTAATATTAAATAAAAGATGCATTTATGATCATTCAATAACATTATTTTAAGAATATAAATAAGTTGTTATGAACCGTTGAATAGGAAAATGTTGTTTCCTATTTATTTAAAAAGCTTGCATAATCACCTTTTAAAACACTTGTAAAACAAATAAAACATAAACGCTTACTTCTTCTTTTTTAATTTTTTAAGAAACATTACTAATGATACAAACTTAACTTCTCATAGCATTACTTATAAAGATGATAAGATGACAATAAAGAATTAAATTTATTGATAAGAATAATTGGTACCTATCTTTATTCATAAGAATAATTAGTTTTAGGTCACATTCAAACTTGATTTGTTTGGCTTCATTAGACCAAAAACTCTAATTTTAAATTAAAAGAAAGTGTTTAAGTTGATCGAACTTCAAATTAAGTTTGTTTTTTTTAATATTTGAATTTCAGATAATGCTCATATTCGAGTTGTCCAGCCAGGTTCGACCTGACTCAAAGTTAAAATATAAAAATAAATAACATTATTTTACTTGTTTTCAAATTTTAAACTAAAAAATAATTGATCTTGACATGAACTTAATTAGACTTTGAGCCACTCATATTCAATTGAACTCTAACTTAAGCTGTGATTAGATCTGCGGTGTGGTAGGGATGAATATTTATCCATCTACCGTAGTTTTCAAACACAGTCACATATTTAGATCTGCGGGCGAGCAACCGAAGGTAGGAGAAAAATGCAGTGCCACCGTATAAATAAATAAGTAGAAAGAGAGTTGCGATACGAAAGTGCTTCTGTTGTAGAAATTCTACTTTCTATTAATAACCTTCTGATAATTATTATTTTCTATTATACCCTTAACTAATAGAAAACAAGTTTAACTAATATATAACTAATAATATGTTTTTTATGAACTATTTTATTGACTAAATTTATTTTTTATATATTTTTCTTATTTTAATTTAATATTTAATATTTATAATTTTAAATTTATATGACTAATAATATATATTTTAATTATTTATATAACAATTAATAGTTTATTAAATCAATAAATTTTTTAATTATTTTATTTCTTTTCAGCAATTACAACTACATTTGTCAAGCATCTATTTTTATATTTCAGTCTCAAACACATAATTACTTATTAAGTCATTTCAGCATGTTAGATTTCAGTAGGTTATCAATAACGGTTATTCCTTTAAACCAAGCCTTAAGTATGAGCTCCAAATCTAATCAAATTTTGAACCTAACTCAAAATTAGTGGCCCAAACTCAATCCAATCCAATGTCAAATTTATGTTTTTCACGTAAACGATTTAGGTTTAACCGAACTTAAAACACCATTTTCAATATAATCCAGGACAAGCATACAATTTTAACTACTTTCAAGGCCATCCCATCCCGCAATTATTACGTTCCCGTTATTATTTATCATGTGGGATCAAATTTGCCCAGGAGGCTGGACTTGCTAAAGAAAGTTGGTTTATCAAATTGGTCTAAAATTGAAAAAATATCTTATACATATCTTTTTTATATAAAAAATACATCCATGCACCTTTCAACATTTGATTTCAGAGAATGTTTACCTATAACCACAGGGAAGTTGATCGGTAGTATCCAGTCTCCGTTGATTAAGCAACCGATTCAGCGGTAATGATGTGACTTTAGATTAACGTTCTACCTCCTTTAAAAGCTAAATGCTCTTCCGTAGAGTCTATGCAGTAATCATGGGGCGCTCCGATCTGACAACAGCTTTATTTTAGGAATGAAATCAGCTGATATATTACCCCGTTCAACCCGATCAGCTCTTTTGTATCATTTATTGTGGTCTTATTCTATTTTATTAAATTTCAGATTTAATAAATATATAGATATTTTAGTTGGAACAGAATAAATATATAGATAAAATTTAATAAAATAGGGTTAGAACAGAATAAGTGAAACATATAATTTAATGAACTATTTTACCGTATTTCATATATTTTTTGGTTAAATAAATGTGTAGATGGGATAGATTGAAACAAAGTAGGAATAAATCTCACATAAATGTGTAGATTAGATAGATTGGAACAAAGTAGGAATAGAGAAAATGGAACAGATGATTTGTTCCAGTATGCTCTTCTCCAAAGTGAATCAAAATTTAATTAAAATTGTATTATATGTTTGAAATTTGAATTTAAATTTATTTAAATTACCAGGAATAATAATATTAATTGTTAGAACTAGTTAACTTATTATTTCTTATAAAATGACTCAAACTTAACCTAAGGTTTCAGTTAATTTGACTTGTATGGTCTGACTTCAAATTTAAAATGTTAAAATTAATAAAGATCATGTTGTTTTAATTTTAATTTTTTAAATTTAAAAAATACACAATTTCATTAGAAGAGCTTGCCAGTCATTCTAAACAGGTTCAAGTCGATTGCATGTCAAAAGCCCAAGGGTGAAGGGGCTTGTTGGGTCCGATAGAAAGACACACAATGGGCTAAATTTAATTTTATTGAAATTAAATTCATATTGGACATGAAATCTCTATTTCTTTTTTTATGAAATTAACTTTAATTTTTTGTGTCTTCAATTTAAAATAAAAATTCAAAAAATATATAAAATTAATTATAATGAGAACATTTAAATTTAAATTAATAAACATATTTGAACTTTAATTATGTTATCTATCTAAAGTTTATTTTGAACATTTTAAAAATATTATAGTTGAATTTGAAGACCTCGAAATATTAAAGTTTAAGTTAGATTTTATTATAAGGTTTATGTTCAATTTTGAACCTTCTTTGATAAAACTTTCTTGGAGAAGTTTAGACTCACTTGAAAATGGAATATAACCTCTTTTTGAGGTCCTTTACCATAATGATACTGATGTCGCAACTTTACTATAATGAGATGAAAACCTAAATACCAAGATAGACCCCATTCTAACACCAACCCTGTTACTTCAAGTCGTCTTAATTGTTAAATTTGTAGTTGGACTATCGTTCAACAGACAGACCACTCAGTCAAAGGTGGCTTTTAAGCAACGTGAACGTTAATAAACCATTAAGCAACGTCAAAGTTCTAAAAGTGTACCGTTTATCTTAATCAAATGAGATGTAACACTTTTAGGGGTAATGATTAAAAAATTCGATAAGCTTGATTGGTATTTTAGTTTAGTTTTTAAATTTTCAATTTAATTTTTTTTCATATTTTAAAATTTTTAATTTTATCTAATATTTAACTAATTTTATAGCAATTTAATATTAATTGAACTTTTTAACCCTTAAATTTCTTATTTTAAAAATTTATTTTTTGGTCCAATTTTTATAACATTGATTTTAACTCTAACTAATTTTGAAATAAGAAATTCACTTTCAACCTTGGACTTCTGCTGGACGTTAAAGAGAGGTTCAGAGATTTATTAAATTCTATTCAAATAATCATAATAAATTATTAACATAAATTATATTTAATTATATTTAAAAGTATTATTTCTCACACAGTAATATTTAATTAGTTCAAGTATATTATTTATATTGTGCATATTTTTGTCATTATTTTTCTAACGAAAGTTTACATAATTTTTTTAAAAATTAAAAAGTTTTAAAAGTTAATTTAAAAATCAAAGATTGTTTAAATTAATTAAAGCATAAGGGAATTATTTTTCTTTTACCCTCTTTTTTATTTAGATATATTAAGATTTCATTTTCATCTTAAATTTTTATATTTTTAAATTTATAACTTATTTTACAATATTCATAATTAACCTTTTTCTACTTTATTATTGCAACATAAAGTTTATTATCATTATTTGGTACGGAGTCCTGGGTTTCAAAATAAGAAAGTTAATAATTTAGGTTGCGAAAACGACAGGTCACATGTCGCATTTGTGATTGAAAACAAAGCCTCATCATCTTGTGTCACTTTGCTTTCTGCTTATTCCTAGCCACAGTGTTGTCCTTTTCATTCAACTCTACTTTACCTGCTCTACGCTAACACGCGCCTTCTATCTCTTAATTTTCTTTTTATAATAAAATGCAATTTTAGTTAAAAAAATAACAACTACGCACCCATAATATCAATATAATAAAAATATGTAAATACTAGTTATATAATATTTTAATATAATTTTTAAATTTAATATAAAATACAATTTATTATAATTATCTTTAATTATTAGTTTAAATCAAATTTAATTGATCAAGATAAAAAATAAAAGATGAATTAATTAAATAAAATTTTAAAAGAAATTAAAAAATAAAATTTTTTAAAATTTTTAAAATTTAAGTTATTTTTTAAAGAGGTTTTTCTCTTTTCCTCTTAAAAAATATGCATTAATAATGTCCACTTGATTGTTATTCACACGCGATTTCATGTGCGGGTGCTTGCATTGGATACTATGAAGTTGAATTAATTAAATCGGCAGCCCGACAAGATCGATATGTCAGGGGATGCGATTATCTGTATCTACTATCTTGTACCAACTTTATTTTACGTAATCTCATTCATACTTTTTTTAATGTTATATAAGTCTTATATATTTGTATGAATAAGATCACGTATAATAGAGTTGATATATGATAATGGGTACAAAAGATCTGGTTTCACCAGACATATCTCCGACCCCATTTACTCATATTTTAAGCAATCACCCACTCTTACGCGAATTTACTATTTGACAAATATATTTAGGTCTTTTCCCCATTTGCCCACCAAATTTCATAATCTTTGACTCCTTTTAATTGATAAAATAGTTAAATTACCCTTTAATAAGTGTAATACATCAATTAGATATGAAATTTATTTGCTAAGTTAGTGAATTTTAATTTTCTTGAAGACTCAAGTCTTAAATTTAATTTCAATATATTATAAAATTGTATAAAAGTTAAAAGTTTATATTATTAATAATAAATTATATTGCAATTGTGAATTATAATAATAATTATAAATAATATATTTTAAATAAATTTATTAATAAGTCATTAACAATAATTACATTCGTTAAAAATAAAATAATAGAAAAATAAATAAATAAATATCTGTATAAATAAAAATAAATAAATAAACATATAAGTAAATAAAATAAACAAACAATTGAAAACATAAAAACTCTTATGTTAAATACAAGAACTAATAAATATAAATAATAATTACTAATTTAAAATCTTGAGAAGAGTTGTAGAACATTTGTCAAAATCTATTCAACCAAAAAGTCAAAGGCCAGCGCAGCAATTCCAAACAGAGGGGCAAATTGGTCTCTCAAAGACTTAAAATCAAAATTTAAAAACATAAACCGCAATTATAGAAACTAAACAAATCACAATCTGAACCGTCCGTTGTACGAATCCAACGGCACGGAGAGGATCCAAACAAAATAGGAGGGAACAAACACGAACCGTCCGATCTCATCCCACACTCACTCCCAACTATATAAGCCCTCTCTAGGTTCTTTACTTTTTTGCAGATCTCTCTCAAAAGATTTTTGAAATTTGAAATTTCTTTAATCTAAGGTACTATCTCCCTCTCCATCTCTAGATCTACAGTTTAAAGTTCAGATTGTCTATGTATCTTTTTAGATGTCATGTAGCAATGTTGAAGTATGTTGTATATTTGCTCATAGATCTTGGCTTATTTGTAGTGTTTGCTTGCATAATTTCTTTTGAGTGGAAATGTTAAGTGAATCCGTTTCTATTTTTCTTTTCTGGTAATATTGATCTTTTTACTCCATTCTGAGTGTAATGTAACTAGATACATGGTAGCTTTTAACCGATAATGCGATTCGAAGTCATAAAACTTTGGCTTTGCTCGGTTATGTAGATCTGCTTTAGTTTCTGAGTCGCTTGTTGAACTTCAGTTCTACTTCTTAGTGGCGAACTCAGTTCAGATCTGTGCAGTTCTACTTAGTAGCGAACTTAGTTCGGATCTGTGCAGTTTCGAGTCGGAACTGTTAATGTGTACTGTGTGTGACGGTTCAGTGAAGTGTGTGAAGCCTTTTGTTTGGGGACCTAGTTGCAAGAATGCGTTGTTTGTGATGTAATTTATTGATTGTTGTTTTCGTTTGGATTTTTTGATTAACTAGTTTGTTTTAGTGAGATTAAGCTTGATTAACTTTTTGTGATGATTTGTTGTTTATTGTTATTAATTAAATTTGTTGAATGCTTGAAGTGAAACTTATTTAGTTCTTATTTGTGATTATTTGTTGGTAATGCAGGAAAGATGAGAGAGATCCTTCATGTTCAAGGTGGACAGTGCGGGAACCAAATTGGTTCAAAATTTTGGGAGGTTGTTTGTGATGAGCATGGTATAGACCCAACTGGGAGGTATGTTGGGAACTCAGATCTGCAATTGGAGCGTGTCAATGTCTACTACAATGAGGCTTCTTGTGGGAGATTTGTTCCCCGTGCTGTGCTCATGGACTTGGAACCAGGCACCATGGACAGTGTTCGCACTGGACCTTATGGGCAGATATTCAGGCCTGATAACTTTGTGTTTGGACAATCTGGTGCTGGTAACAACTGGGCCAAGGGACATTATACTGAGGGTGCTGAGCTTATTGATGCTGTTCTTGATGTTGTTAGGAAGGAGGCTGAGAATTGCGACTGCCTTCAAGGTATGTGCGCAGATTCCTGACACATACACTTGGTTCTACTGATGTGTTATGTCCTGAGGTGGCTACATGATGATGATGGGTTTTTAGTTTTACAATCTCATATAACTTTGAAATTGACTCAAAAGTTGTGGACCAAACAATGATTTGCTCATGGTTTCATTTGCGCAGGTTTCCAAGTCTGCCACTCACTTGGTGGAGGTACTGGTTCTGGAATGGGTACTTTGTTGATATCAAAAATTCGTGAGGAATACCCGGACAGAATGTTGCTTACATTCTCTGTATTCCCATCCCCAAAGGTCTCAGACACGGTTGTTGAACCATACAATGCTACTCTTTCTGTTCATCAGCTTGTTGAGAATGCAGATGAGTGCATGGTCTTGGATAATGAGGCTTTATATGATATCTGCTTCCGGACTCTAAAATTGACAACCCCTAGCTGTAAGTGGTTTTGAGATACATAGATTTTGAATCCACTAGTTCTTGTTTCTAGTTGCAGTTGGTTCACTAAAACCATTTTGCATACAAATTAGCCATATTCTCAACTAATTCATTGATTTTTCCCAACTCAAATTAGTAACCCAATTATTCTAATGTTTGGTTTCACGGCAGTTGGTGATTTGAATCACTTGATCTCTGCAACCATGAGTGGAGTCACTTGCTGCCTCAGGTTCCCAGGACAACTCAACTCTGACCTCAGAAAACTTGCTGTGAATCTCATCCCCTTCCCTCGTCTCCACTTCTTCATGGTTGGTTTTGCTCCTTTGACCTCACGAGGCTCTCAACAGTACCGATCTTTGACAGTCCCTGAATTGACTCAACAAATGTGGGATGCCAAGAACATGATGTGTGCTGCTGACCCGAGGCACGGTCGCTACCTCACAGCATCTGCCATGTTCCGTGGCAAGATGAGCACCAAGGAAGTGGATGAGCAAATGATTAATGTCCAAAACAAGAACTCGTCTTACTTCGTTGAATGGATCCCGAACAAAGTGAAATCCAGCGTCTGTGACATTCCTCCTAGGGGGCTCTCCATGGCATCCACCTTCATCGGAAACTCAACCTCCATCCAGGAAATGTTCAGGAGAGTGAGTGAGCAGTTCACAGCTATGTTCAGGAGAAAGGCTTTCTTGCACTGGTACACTGGCGAGGGAATGGATGAAATGGAGTTCACCGAAGCAGAAAGCAACATGAACGATCTTGTCTCTGAGTACCAACAGTATCAGGATGCTACGGCCGACGAGGAGGGTGATTATGAGGATGAGGAAGACGACGTAGCAGAGCATCTGTGAAGTGTTGTACTCAACTGTTGCTTCTCTCTGGTGGTGTATGTGCTTGGGAAAGAAGAGTACGAGCGTCTTAGTTCTGTTATACTAGGGGTGTTAATAATGTCTATTTTTCTTTTGTTCTCCTGGTTAATAAGGATGGGGAGTAGTGGAGAGGGCAAAGCGTCGTCGGATATACACACATACTTGGGAAGTAGTTGTGATTGGATGCCCATTTTGTTTGTTATGTATGGTTTATAAATCTCTTCAATTATTATCATGTGAACCAATCATCCAACGGACTTGTTAGCTCTTGTTGTTCTGTTTTTGCTCTTCTGTAGCATTTCCCTTCCTCCAGCTCTTATTATTCTGGTCTTTTTGGGGAATAAATTAATTCTCTTTTTACCTATTTAGTTTGAGTCTAGTTCGATTTTGGTTTAAAGTTGAAAAATCAAATTATTTTGATTTAATTCAGATTCAGATATTTAAATCTGATTGATTTGGGACTCATTTCCAAATACCAAGCCTAACAGGCTTGTATTTTTACTGGCTAAAAGCCCATGTTGAAGGGTCTACGGCCAGGTCCTTTGCAAGTCCTTCCACTGGATCGTTTCAAAGACCACGCCTTTAGGAGTGAATTTTTGTTATTGGAGGTAGGAAGGTATACCGATTAGGATTTGAACAGAAGTACATATTTATTATTAATATTTTCACAAAAGATAGATAAATATTAATAATGTTAGCATTAATAAATCTTTATATGAATGATAATGCATTTCTAAATTTTAATATATAAATAATTAATTTACGAGACTTTAATAATGATAAAGCCATTAAAAATTCGATTAAGATTTTCATTTACATTTATGCTTTCACAAAATAACATTCTTTTCCTTTTTAAACTTCATCCCTTTTTTTATGTTTAAGAAATCATTTGCCTCTTATGGCTTACCACTGATTAAAATTCAAAACGATTTCATCAGTTTAAGGGTAAAAATTTTGAACCAACAAATTTGTAAGTTTGGTTTTTAATTTTTTAATTTAATTTAGTTTAATATTTTTAAAAATAAATCAGTTTATTAATTAATCGGTTAATTTTTGTAAAATAATTAATTTTTATAAAATTAAACTTAATTAATTAATTTTTATTTAACAGTCTCTTTTTTTAATTAAATTTTAAATTTTTCAATAAGTAAGAGCAATATATTTAAATCATTTTAAATTTTTTTAATATTATTTAATCTTTAACTAATTTTATGATAATCTAATATCAATTGAATATTTTAAACCTTAAATTTTTATTTTACCGATTTAACTTTTGTTAATTACTGTTCATCAATTTTATTTTACAGATTTAATATCAGATGAAGAGGATAGGCCATCTATTTTCAGCTGTGAGTTTTTCTAAGAGAGTATTGAGGCAAGTCGCATCTCTATATACACTCAATAGCTATCATACCAACATGAATGACATTATCCTAGAGATACTACTAAACCATGCACCGAAACACGATAAGGACGTTTACATGATAGCTTTTACAACATGTATTCAGGAGATCTGACAAGACAAAAATAACAAAAGATTTGCGGAAAGAAAAGAAACATATTTGCCCTCACGGAAATCATCTTTAATAATATTACCCTACGTTTGGTTGCTGTCTTTATAGGTGGGGAAAGAAGACAGGGACAGAAAAATTTTGTCCCCGACCTGTTTACTTACTGTTCCCACCAATTTTTGTCCCGACTCCGGAGACAGAGACATAAAATTTTTGTTCCTTCCAAAACCAGAGGACAAGAAAAAGGAGACGGAGACAGAAACAAAACACACACATAAATTTACAAGAAAACCCCTCCCCATGAATATTTTAATTATATTAT
>JANZXP010000003.1:22166016-22184329 GCA_027576715.1 Erythroxylum flavicans
AAAGCCACTCCCTTTGAGTTGGTCTACGGGAGGATTCCACCACACCTGTTGCAGTTTTTGCCAGGGGAATTTAAGGTGGCAACAGTGGCCAAAGAGCACCAATCTGAAGCACAAATCATCCGCCAGTTGTTGTATAACTTGCAGAAAGCGCAACAGTGCATGGCTAATCAGGCCAATAAGCATCACAGGGATGTGGAGTTCCAGGAGGGAGATATGGTGTTTTTGAAGATTAGGCCACATCACCAAGTGTCTGTGGCTTAACAAGTTTACAGCAAACTCGGTCCTAGATATTTTGGACCTTTTCGCATTTTGCAGAAGCTCGGTAAACTGATTTATCACATTGCGCTTCCACCTGGTTCGAAAGTGCATAATGTCTCCCACATTTCACAGCTTAAACGCATCTCAGGACCACATGTTGTCTCCCATGAACTTCCTGCAGATTTGGTGATGGAGGAAGACCGGTTTATTCCCGTTCGTGTGTTGGACTCCCAGAACTTGGGTGCCCATGCGGAACCCTGCCATCAGTTGTTGATCCAGTGGCAGAACAAACTTGTGGATGAGGCCACTTGGGTCTCTTGTGTGGATTTTCGCGGACAATTTCCAGAGGGCAACCTTGTGGACAAGGTTTGTTTTAAGCAGGGGAGTGTTGATAGCACTGAGAGCACTCATAATTTAGGCCATAGGCCTTTGCTAGTTTACACTCGTAGGAGTAAGAAGTGAGCAAGGGAGTTTGTTAGTATTAGAAGTTTGTTAGTGTCAGGGTGGTAGAGTTTGTTAGAACAGTCAGGAGAATGTTAGTATTAAGGGAGGTAGAAATGAGGAGGAGGTTGTCAGTAGTATCGGCCATTTGGCTTGGGCAGGATTAGAACCTTCTTTGAGGTTCTTGCTGAAGTCTTGAATAAAATTCCTTATTTCATTTTCCATTATTTGCTTAACTTCCAGACACCTAACTCTAACAATTTTCCTCTTCCATTTGAGATTAGTACTTTCTAGCTTCCTTAAGCTGAAAATAAAATATAATTAATGTGTTACATATTCTTGACTTCTAGATCGATTACCTTCATCGGACTGGAAGAACTGCTCGAATGGGTGCAAAAGGTATGCTTCATGAAATTTGTTGTATGTTGTGGGTTGTCGAAGGGTTTGACACTTTTGTTGTGGCAGAATAGCCTCTAATCGTAATTCTGAAGGGACATTCTTTTGGAGTGGCATTAAGTTGAAAAATTTTTTCACCATCAGATCCTTTTTATTAATACCTATTTTTTGCATGTGGAAAAGGCCTGAATTCACACTTCTATTTTAAACTTTCTTTTGAAATCAATTTAGTGTTTTCATCCATCCATTTATTTGGAGTTGGAAAACTAATCCTGGTCTGCAACTTTTGGCCTGTAAAGCGAAATCTTCCTTTACTTTTTCCTGCAAGTGTTTGATGATAAGATGCTTGTGTTTTCAATATAGTCTTCTGGAAGCTTTTGGTTGTCATATGCTCTTGAAAATCTACAGGGAAGGTGACAAGCTTGGTTGCCAAAAAAGACCAACTGTTGGCAGCAAGAATTGAGGAGGCAATAAGGAATAATGAAAGCTTGGAGTCCCTCACTCTGGATAATGTGCGTAGAGATATTGCCAGGGCTCGGATAACAGAACAAAAGAGTAGGGGTGGAAAACAGAATAAAGCATCCAGCCAGATTAAGCCTGCAACTGTAAAATCTCCAACCATCCGTGCAAAGGTTGCATCTTCAGGAGCAAAATCTGGAAAAACTTCCACTCGAGCCAAATCTGTAAAATTATCTGCTTCAGCAAAATCGGTAAAACTCCACAAAGTTGAAAGCACAGAGAAACCCTACAGTAGAATTAGGTCGAAAAAGCCATCTACTGGTTCAAAATTGAGTGTTGTTGCATTGAGGGGCAGATCCTCTTCGGCTGACAAGAAACCACTGAGGTCCAGTTAGGGTCACGTATCACAGAAATTCTTGTGTGGGCAAAATTTGTACATTAGACCGTGCTCTTTTCTTTTTGGTAATAGGATTGTCACTTCCTATTTACTGTTATAGTAATTGTTGGTAGCTTTTTACCCCAGTTTCTCCCCCTTCATCAATTGATTCTTGTAGTTCGTATCTATATATATGGCATTATGTAAACTGATTTTGTGATAGATCACCAAAACAAATTGATCTACTTCTAGGTCTAATGGGCTAAACATGAAAATTGAAGAGTCGTTCAAAAAAAAAAATTAAGAAGAGTTCAACTCATTTAGATTAAGGTTAAATAAATTAGGCTTTTTGTAATTTGGGCCTTTATTAATTTATCTTCTAATTTGTAAAAATTGTCAATAATTTTATTATAATATTAGTTTTGTAAGTTCATTTTTCTATTGTCAAAGGCAACCGAAGAGGAGTCAAAGGCAATCATTGATGTAAAAAATAGATTTAGATGGATATCTTTTGTGTTATCAAGTTTACTTGGCCTCCATTATCACATTTAACTATTTACACTTAGAATTTATTGTTGGAAGATCGGGTAGAATGTCATCCTACGAGCAACAAAAAACTTTATTTTTATTTCTCGAAAGCTAAAATCACTTAAATTTTATAAAATGATTAATACATAAATCATAATAAAGTATGAATCATAATTCGTATCTTATTGTGAATCTTGATTATTTTCTTGTCATTTATTTAGAATCGTTTTCAAAATCAATTCATTTCAACAATTGTAGTAGCATAAGTATTTGATCTTTAACAGTATTTACATAAGAAGTTGAGAGAACTATGCAATTATTATAAAGAGGGTAGATGATAGCTGTAAATTATAGTATGTTTTCTAGTTGTTTAAGTGTGCTTTTGTGTTTTCTTAGATGATAATCATATGTTTAGGACCTAGAATTGTGTTCTATTAAACGTTTTCATGTGTTTTAATTGTTTGATTGGTTTATAATAAGAATTTGATCTTAATTTTATGTTTCAAGGGATGTTTGATGTATTTGTAAGTGAATAGAAACAGAAAAATTCAAGAAAAGAGGAAGAATTTAAAGCATGGAAGATGCCACGATCGTAGCTAACAAGGCAGCTGCATGGGACTCTCTATCACAATCGTGACGCTAAGCACGATCATGAGAAAGGGCATGAACAAAGCATGCCACAACCATGGCACGGTGTTTTCAGCATGCTAGTTTTTTTTTATATACTTTTGAAGTTTTGAGGCTATTTTTGAAACCAAATTAAGTAGAAAAATCCTAGTAATAACCCTAGAAGCCTTGAGAAGTATTTAAGGAAAACAAAACACCAATAACTAGGCAGCACATTAGAGGAGATGTCAAGAGCAACTCCAGAATTTCCAAATTTCTAGATCATGACACAAACTATTTTTCTTTCTTTTCTCTTCTTATATTTCATTGTCTTGGATGTTGATTTGGATTATTAGGATGTTGAGCATGATATAAGTTTCCAAATCTATATTAGGGATTGTTCTTGATTTGTTTTGTTAAATTCATTACATTTATGAATGCTCTGTGACATTTGTTGTGCTTATACTTGGTAACAAATTAAGAGATTGAATCAATTTATTTATGTCAAGATGTGCGATGAAAGTTGGTAACTTAGTAGACCTGTAAATATCATATTAATAACAAATTGCAGAGAGATCTTAATTATGAATGAATTATCTTTAGGATTGTTTAAATTTAACTGAATAGTTAGGAGTAGTCTTGTGAATTGAGAAGTTGCAATTCTATTATTATTGATTTCAATTGGGATTTCTTGATTAGATCTCGAAAGAGGGTAATCAAAACCTTAGGATATTTAAGATCAATCATAAATTGAATCAACAAGATAAAGGAAAAACAAAATAAGGATAGAATAATTTCTAAGTTTCCATTATTAATTAAGTTTATTCTTATTGTTAGTCTTAGTTATTCACTTATTCGATTATTTAGTTTACTTAGTTTATTTTATTTTCAAATAATTTATTTTAATTCAATCAATCTTTTATTACCTTAGACAAAGTTAATTCAAGTTATTAGGTGTCTAATTAATCCATATAGGAACGATACCTTTCGTATTACGAGTTACGATCTACATACTTGCAGTATTGAAAGTTTTTTAATACAAAACTTATCAACATTAAACAATAAGTGTTAGCTCACTTTGAACCTAAACCTATTTATAATAAGTTTTTGATATTTTAGTAATTTAATTAAAATTAAATTAGAATTTCAATTGAATTATAATAAGAATTACAAATAATTTTAATTAAATACCAATTATGCCCAAATAAGATATAATATCTCATATTGGTTCTTATTTATTAAATATCTAATATTTAATCATAAAGTTCTCAAACTTAACAATTAAGTACAACTTGAATAAAAACATTTTTTTCTTTTTTCCACTCATTCTTTGTGTGTGACTTATTAGGCTTCTAAATATGTTCACAATAGATATAAATTATAACCCCAAATCATATTTATGATTACAAAAATTAAACTTCTTTAATTTATATTTAATTATCTAATTAAACAATTTGTATTTAAAGATGAAGATTGGTGTTTAGCAATATATCATAACCACCCAATTTAAAAATGTCAAAGTAATTTGATTAATCTTTTTATGCATGATTTTTCCGTATAACCAAATTCATTCCTCATATAATGTTCCGATTAGATAAAAGCATATAATTAATGTCTACTTTACTTGAGTCCAATAATGTTAACTCTCTATCATTAGTAATTGATTCAATTGATGACATTTGACAACTATTTTAAAGTTTCATTATACCTTCGCCAAGGATTTTCTGAATTAATACTAATAAAAAACAATTGAAAATTCTTCCTAATCACTTCAAGGTGATGAATCATATATTAATCACTCATCTACCTCCATATAGTTCATGTTATACTAATAACTACCAATTGAGCTACTCTTAACTAAAATAAGTCATAATTAGTTTTAAAATATAACAATCACTATATGAAATAACTTTAGAGATCTTAATTCAAAGCATCACTTACACAATCATTACAATGAGAATTTCATAGACTTATAAGTAATATTCCAAATGGAATTCTAATATGGGTCAATTTAGCAAATTTGTTTTCTAACAAGCACTCACACCTTTTTTGTTTAAGTATCTCCATACTTGGTCTACGAGATTAACTATTTTCTTTATAAGGAAGAAATATAACATATGTTAGTCTTTTGATGTTCTGTTAATGTCTAGTCTCAAAGGAACAATACCTAGGGATAATACTTAAATGCAATACAAATTTCATAATTATAATCTCACTGTAATATCATTTACAATATATATTTACTTCATGGACTTTATCATATACATCATAATGCCTTTATATAACTATGTAACTAAACTACAACCAACGATTGGGTGTAAGGCATAAACCAACAATCTCCCACTCGTATTTAACCAATTGTTTAAATATCTTAGACCATATCATCGTATGATGATCAAGTTACTGCTGGGACAGTGGTTTACCAAAAGAATTCCACAAAATTTTCTATAGTAAGCATGTGCTTAAATCTAACAATTTTCATCTTAATTATCATCATAACTAAGAGAAACTTCCTAAATATATATTTTAATTTTTAATGAGACCTTAGCTTCTTTCTCATGCCCAATAACTCTGATGTTCTATAGTATATTATTATCTGAACAATGCATGAAAATATACCAAGTTCATTAAAGAACTTATTGATCTAATAAATAATTTACACTAAATAAAAAATGTAGTATGGTTTAATTAGTAACCATTGCTACATTAGAACCTTTCAATCTTAAAATAATAGTCATAAGTAAAATGTACCTTAATTCAAATTTACTTCTAAAGTTAATATCTTTATAATCTTGAACTCTAATATCAACTCACGCAAAGAACAATGGATATCTTTAATACTTTACAAGTATCAGATATCTCAAATACTAAACACCTTTAGTACATTATCAACATACTTGGACTTATAATAAGTAAATAACTTCTATATCAATCTTTATAGATTTAATTCCAAAAATTAAGTTGTCATCTTTTGGTACCCAATAACAGTCATTTTTAGACAATTATATTTTCAACAATCGAAAATATATATTATCATTCTCTCTATGAGCAATATGCCTCTACATACTCATATTAAAGAGAACAACTATACTCCCATTAACCTTTTTATAGAAATGATAAATTCACAATCATCTTTGAAACAAACTCTTTTAACTCATTATGAAAGTGAATATTTCAATATATTGTAAACTTTTAACTATACATCAAATGTATCAATAAAGGAATTGGATCTGAATCAATTTATTACTATGAGATTTAAACTTTTCAAACTTCATCTTACTCCCACTACTTATCGTAAGAACAATTCTTCTATAAGTATATATTGAAACAAACAATTTGTTCAATAGGTATGTAAGATTATAACCATCCTTTTAGATCTCTCATCACCTATTATCTGATTTAGTTCTAAACTTAGTGGATGATATATGCTTCAACTAAGCATCAGATCCCTAAATCATTTACTTTGACTCTTTAAAAGGCTTAGTGTTTCATATTTAATATCAAATTTTACTAATTAATTTAAATGGAACTTTTAAAGGTAAGTTATAGTACCAGGCATAATATAAAAGGAATAAATGTTGCTTACATAAATCTACACTAATATGTAGTTTAGTTGTAAAGATTTTCATTAGATAATTTCATTTCCTATAAATAACCGAAAAATTTATATCTCACCACATCTAAACAATTTGAACTTTTTCAAGACTTTAGATCAATATTTCATTTAGTACATATGACTTTACCACATAAACTCATTAGTAAATTTAAGGAAATAAAAGTATCATCCTTTTATGAATTGTTATAATATCTCATACATCACATCCATAAATTTTAAAAATTCAATTCCATCATCTTTATTTCACTAAATGTTGATTTGATTTTTCTTCAACTTGATAAGTTTCACAAGTTTCGTATAATAGTCTTGGTTATCTAACTTTGTAGTTTTGTCACTTATGTTAAGCATAGACCTCCCTTGATTCAAATGATACAAACTATTTGTATAAAAATGAATCAACTACTTTTACTTAAAATTTTGTTTCTTATCATGCCTTGAACATTGAAGTAATGTTAAATATGAATTTAGTATTAAATAATCATAAGCATAAAATATGAATACATATGATTTCTATCATAGCATTTATATGCAAGAAAAGTTATGCAATCATTTTTCTTTAAATAACAACTATTATCATCTATAGAAAGCCACCAATTGTACTCCATATTTATGCTTTTACTAGGCTAAATTAAATGAAAAAATTCATCAAGGTACTAATCCTTCCTCTACTTTATACAACCTTTTGCATCTTGTTATCATAATGTTGACATACTTCTTATATGTTTTCATTAAAGTTTATGAGACATTATTCAACTTAAAATGTCAATACCTTTTGTTTTCTACATGATATTGACATATCTCTAAAACTTTGTTACCAAATCTTTAACATGGATTAAGAACAATAATGCATAGTAAACATACAATTTTTCTACCCTATAGACAAATTAAGAAAACCTTACATGCTAACACCCTAAGCTATAATTGCTACCATCACTTGTAGTGACCAACTCGCGCCATCATCACCAGCATTGCGACCACTTGTTCTTCTTCAATAGTCAGCTCACAACCACCGCATAGCTGCTTTAAGTGTGCATAATAAATGCTAGCTATTAGCTGCCATCAGTACCTACTACTTGATGTCTCTAAGCTCTCATCGTTGATCGTCTACATCTATGTCATAACCTGCTCCACTCATCTCTGACTTTGTTTAATTGCTCACATTTTGCTACTGTATATTGCAACTCTATGTCATTAATACCATCAATTTAAAGTTTTTGATGCACACTTTTTTATTCTAATTTTTTTTATATTTCTCTAGTGTTGTTTTCTGTTTTACGTATCTAGGATGTAGACTAACCTAAAAAGCACGAGAGAAAAATGAATACGGAATAACTTTGATTGAATAGGAATGCATAAAGTGACTTTAGAATTGAAAAGAATTGCAAATAGAAAGAATTGGGTAGGATGGAAGATGAATAACACAACATAACTACAAAAAAAGAAAAAAAATTCTTAAAGGACAGATAACAATTAAATTTAAGATCCAAAGTTTTGATACCAAATAATTAATGTCGACCTTAGGTTGGAAACCATCTAAAATATGGATTATAAAGAATTACAACTCTAGGATTGTCTTCAAAATAAAGTAAAGAGAACTCGGACCTATCAAAGAAGCCAATTAAAACCAAATTTAAGTGGATCTTGATTGCCATAAGTTGCATTAATAAGTTGATATTAAGTTCTTATTAAAACCTACATTACATCAATAAGATAATCTTTAATAGGCGTAAAATTAATAAAACTAGTATCTCTCTTATAAGTTCCTAACTTTTAAACCACTTATCCATATTTATCCATTGTGTCTATTACTCACTCCTAATGTGTACATATACCATGATTTAGAATTCTACCATCCGTGAATTCTCTACCTAACATTTGGTAGGCATTCATATTTTGGGCTCCTTTTACTTGTAGGGTAGGTTTCTTTTTAAGTTATCAACAATAATGTTTACAATAGTAAGCAACTAAGAACCAATAGGAATAATAAGGGAAAAATGACTAGTACGAGAGGCTCTAACTTCTCACTAGGAATTTTAAGGTTTTTGCTCTTCATTTCCAAGATATTAACTTTTTCTCATTCTTCCTTTAATTAAGCTCTTCCAATTTCCTATTTCTTCTTTGTTTTACATCCACACTCAATTGTGTTAGCTTGACATAGTTGAGTTTTTTTCTTCTTCTTAAGTTTTTCATTCTCTATCATTTCCTTCTTTGATGTTACTCCCTCTCGTTAGTTACAAGTACTTTGACTAACCTTAGCTAAGGGTAGTTTAGTAACCCTCCAACTTTAAGACTTCTTACCTTTCCTTTCCAACTGATTTTACTAGTGGTTTTCTAATCTTCAGTTTACTAGAGCATGTCATTTTCTTTTTTAATCAACAGAGGATAGAGTTTTAATCTCAGCCCCAAAAGTCCCTAAAGTTTCAGCCTTAGCCTAAAAGTCCCATTATTAAATTACCTTCCCCTTCATTATAAACAAACTTCTGAACCTAGCCTCTTACCAGATGACTTCTCTAAATACCCTTTCTTTTCACAAGGTAATTTTGCTAAACATGTAACTAATTCCCTAGTCCCTCATCTAGCGAACCTGAGGCTAAGTTGGAAACAAGTTGTAAGTGAATCTTCAAGAGCCTCTATACAATGCCCTCCTACCAGCATGGGGGAATGATATGATATTTTTTCCAAATATAGAGGTACTGAAGGAAAAAGAAAAAGTTTGGACCTTGACGTTGATGGGCTTCTATTTAAGAAGGAGACCTATGTTCCCATTTGTCAATCCTTAGGTTTAGAAAGTGTGGAGGTTAAAGGGTTTACATGAGGTTTTATTATTAGAACATAACCATGTCCTCTTTAAGTTTTCTTAAAAAAAGTAACCAAAGGAAAGAGTAGAAGTAGGGTCATAACACATCTACATCCTACTAATCTTTTTACAATTTTAGAGGCCAAGAATCAATTTAGAAAGGATCAAGAATGAGAATATACCTATTTATGTGAACATTCATAATGTTTCATTATAATATTAGTTGATGAATTTTATTTTGATTATTTTATCTATGCTATTATTAGTTTATGTATTTGGCTATTGTTTTATACCAACGATCTTTAAAAACTTTGTCTCCTATAGGTCTATCAAAAACAATCTCTCTACTAGCTAGGGACATCTGGAAACCTATACATATGGAGGAAACAACAATTAAGAGAGGAAAATGGGGTATGCTAGGCTGTATATAAGTCTTGATCTGGTGAAGCAGCTCATGGACAATATTTCCCTGATGAGGTTAGGTAAGGAGGAGAACCCAAATAAGGATTCAGTTATAGTTACTTACTAATGGAAGCCTATCTAAAAAAAATAAGGTGAATAATGGGTAACCACAGAGAGGAAGTTTATAATAGGGAATTACATGGAGGTGATGAGACTAGAGGCTCAGCAAATGAAAAGACCCATTGAAGAGGTTCAAGAAAAGACAAATGAAACAATCTAAGGCAAGAAGTTGTTATGGAGAATGCTACCAATAGGAGGGGAGAAAATTAAGAGAGGAAAAAAATTATTCATAAAGAAGTAAAGATAGAAGGAGATAATCCACAAATTGTAGAAAAATGAACTTTAGAAATGGGTCAGGAGACACCTAGATGCTGGAAAGACAAGTCTCATAACTAAGTATTAGAGCAAAAGAAGGATGGTTTTTAAAGTATGTGGTCACTTAGGTAAAGAAAAGATAAAGGCTCTAAAGCCAAAACTTAAATTTCATGTCGATTATCACATAGAATATTAGGGGTATAAATTTCTTCAATAAATAACTAGCCCTTAGGGATTTTGTGTATACAAATAAGTGAGCTATATTAAGACTATTACAAGGTAAGCCAAGTCTAGATAATGTCTTCAAGTTGAAGATTTTAAAAGGTCGATGGAATTTTTTGTCAAATCACCAACATCATCACTATGGATGCACTGTACTAACTTATGATCCAAGGAAGGTTAAGGTAATTTTACTGGAATCAAGTGATTAACTAATGCATATCTGTATTAACTATCTTCAAGGTGATTATAATCTAAGTATATCAATTGTTTATGGGTTCAAATTTCACTTTATGAAGAAAATACTTATGAGATAATTGGGTTAGTATTCATTATAAAATCCAAGGCCCTTAGATAATAATTAGATATTTCAATAGAACTTTATATAGAGATGAAGTTGAGGGAAACATGGGGTTAAGGATTTTATAAATGGTTTTAAGAAATGTGTTTAAAGGATAGATGTCACAAATCTAAAAATTGAGGGATGCTTCTTCTCTTGGAGTAAAAAATAGGCATCTAGATAGCACCTATTGAAAAAGTTCGATAAAGCCTAAGTGAATAGAGAATAGCTAGATGAGTATCCAGATAGTAAGGCAGTGTTTGAAAGTGCTTCAATCTTAAACCATCCACCTATTATTTCTATAACATGCATGCTAGATGAAAATTCCTTAAGGGAAAGAAATAAATAGCTGATTTCCTCTCAAGAAGAACTAAAGGAGAGGCTTATAAGTTCTAATAATCAATTTATACCAGTTGAAGAAGTAGCTACTTTATCTCGCTTCTCAGGTCCTTTATTAAAAACTAGATCAGTCATGATAAGAAAGTTGCAACACATTTATACTACAAGAAGTGGAGAGGGCAATTTTTGAATTAACCCATCCAAAGCTCCTAGCCTAGATGGAATGAATGTCTATTTTTCCAAAAGACATGGCCATAGATCAAGGATTTAGTGACAGATACAACTATAGGATTCTTATATAATGGAATAATTATTAAAGAGATAAATAATACTTTTATATGTTTAATTACTAAGTCCTATAATCCTATCTCTTTAGGAGAGTGTAAAACTCAAAGCCCATTTTGTAGTTTCCTATACAAAATTATTAGCTTCTAAGCTGAGGAAAGTGCTAAACTAGGTGGTAAATGATTCACAGGTGCATTTCTAGAGGGCAGACAAATAAGAGATAATGTCTTAATAACCTAAAACCTCTTTAAAGGCTATTCAAGGAAAAAATCTCTTATGAATTATGCAATGAAAGTGAATTTTAACAAGGCATATGACTTCCTAAGTTGGGATTTTATATTGTAAATGTTGAAAGTTTTTGACTTTTTAGGCAAATTGAAAGGGTGGATCAAGGAATGCATAACTTTAACTTCATTTAGCATAATAATAACTGGAAAACCAAAAAATATCTTTAAAGAAGGTAAAGGGATCCTTCCCCCTTTCTCTTTACATTATATAAGAAGATTTTAATCAAATTGGTTAAGCATCATATTTCTCTAAACCTAGCTTCCGCTTTTATAGAAAATATAAAGAGGTTGACCTATTTAGCCTCTCCTTTATAGATGATCTATTTTTTCCTCCAAGGCTCATGATAAGTCTATTAATATCTTAATGACTACTTTAAATGTTTTCAAAGAGGTGAATTATAACACGATTCATCTAATAGTATCCAGGAAAGCATCAAAAATAACAGTTTAGATTTTAAGGAATTCAGTACTACAAGTCAAAGTGCCACCTTTCACCTATCTTTGTATCCCTTATCCATAAAGAGGTTGCATTATAGGGAGAATGTCCCACTTGCAGAAAGAGTGCAAAATAGGTTGAGTAATTGGTGTAACACATATTTTTCCTATACTAGCATGCTTGTTTTGATTAAGTCAATTTTGAGTTAGTTATAAGTATACTAGTTAGTTCACACATTCCTCTCAAAAGTTTTAATCAAATCTTTGGAAAGACTGCCATCAGACTTCACATCAACACCCTTAGTGATAAGCTATCCTTAGATTCAAAATGTATGGATATATGGAGCATTAGTTAGGGTGTGTTTTGTAACAATTAGTGGATGTTAAGTAGCAAAGCATCCTACATTTGATTATGGAACTCTCATTTTGAGAGCTTTTATATTTTCAACTAGTTTTTGTCATTATTAGTTTAATTCAATTTCATTTTTCAAAAAAAAAATTCCTTGGAAAGGCTTATTTATAATTTCCTATGGGGTGGGAGAAGAACTAATAGGGTCAATGTAGTAGGAAGGAAGTCAGCAAGCCTAAAGAGGAGGGGAGATTGGGAGTCATTTCAATCAGTTTATGCAATAAGGTATGCTTATTTTCTAAAGGGGAGAAGCTTCTGGGAAATGTAGGTTTATCCAAGTTATTCTAGCTTTTATGATACAATTGTTAAAGCTATGAGAGAACCTTTCAATGCACATAAAATACACAATAAGTAATAGTCAAAGAGCTTCAATACTTCATAACATTTGGGGTAGAAAGGGTCCATTAATTCAATCTAACTTAAGAAGTCATAAACAATATCTTGATAATGATAAGGTAAAATAATAGATTAGGGGCAATCAGTAGCACAATATCCCACCAAATCTGTTATGGGCTCTCCCTAATTATAACCTAAACCCTAGGCAAGAATACGATATGGATTCCAAATTCAACCAACTTTTTTTACAAACATGTCAGTTAAGGAGTTTTTCAAGGAAAGAGGTGAAAAGTTAAGCTTGTACAAAATGGTATGGAATAAAAAGTTGCTCCCTAAGGTTTCTTTTGTTTTATAGTTGTCCATGAAATAACAGCTAGCTATAAAGGACAAATTAAGTTTCTTTACACTCCAAATAGATGCTTCGTTTGTAAGGAAGATATTGAAATAAACACACATTTTTTTTTGAATTTGCTTATATAATATGGATATGGAAAAAGATTGAGTAATTATGTCTCATAAACATAAGATGACAAAATTGTTTATAGCTCGTGAACTAATTCAGTAGTAAAAAACTACCAAGAAGGAAGACAAAGAAGTGTATATGTTATGCATAGGATCCTAGCAGTGAACAATATTAATCAATAGCTAAGGTATCAAATGATATAGGTATAGGCTAGAGGAACATAAGAAACCTCAAGGGCTGCAATGGCTGCCTCACAACAGATTAATGATATATCAACTCTGGTATAACCATTAGTTAAAGAAGTTAGCACTTTTATGCTCACATCAGAACTGCATAGAGTCTTACACAAGTGGATGTGAAATATTTCTTCCCTGTTGGTCACATTCGGAGGTCCCATATATAGAAGTCCATTCAAGTGTCCTGCTTAAATTTCTATATCAATGACATGTTTAAGGTAGTAGATAGTTTACGCTTGTAGAAAATTTGAAGTACCTGGTCTTAAAAGGGCTTAATTAATCTTATCCAACTGGTTTGTAGCTGCAATTATAGTGACATCAACTCTTTGGTGCAAACCTAAATTAACAAAATGATTGTCCACAATCAAAGATAATGAAGAGAATAACATAACAGTGTACAATATAGGAAAGTATATGATGATTATATCCTGCTTTAAAGAAATAACATAATAACCTAAAATATGATATCTTAAACAAAATTTTTAAATTCAATAAAATGTAGTAATCCCTCAACACTATACAGCCAGACAAAATAAAGATGTTGAATTAAACTCAATGAGTCGTATCATAATTTAGAATATTGAGCATCAATAGGATTTAGTAGAAAAGTGAAATTACTAACCATCTAATTCTACAAGAAGTTGACTCATCACCCTATCCGAAACTTAAACTCCGTCACTTTCTTTACCACGAACAATAGCAATACCATCTATTTCATGAAAAAAATTATTGACAGGGCATTTGCCCTAGCCTTTACAAACAGGGATTTATGGCCTTCTCTGAGTCACCAACCTATTTGTTATAAATCTCTAGACCCTTGACAGAAAGGAAATTGAGTCATGCTTCTGAAGCAATTGCATGTGCCATAAAAGTTTTGCTACAACTAGGAGTGTGGCACCCCACTCCCATATGACACATGCTTGTACGTCCATCAGAAATTTGAGCACATGCCCTATAGAAGTAGTGCGCTAGAGCAATCACATCACTTATCATCATGACATCAATATTTAAAAAACAATTATTCTACATCTAAAACTCGATTCCTCATTTTCATTTCATAAAACATAATTTACATTGTAACATTATGCTTATTAGAGTCTACAGCTCTGTTTACAAAATATGCTACATAAATGAGGAACTATACAAAAATTCTATCTAACTCTTCAGCCTCAACTGACTGACCTTTAAGTCATTTCTTCTATCCAAAACACAAAGACTACTTTTCTTCTAGAGCGTCTTAGCAACTAAGTCTCCTCTCTCGTACCTGAAAAGCCAAGCTGCAATTTTAATGAGTTTTGCGAACTCAATAAGCTGACCATCCTTGATAGCTCACTACAAAATAGTTCACAATTCACATTCAATTTGCAGATAAGTAATATCAAATATTGCACATCACTTCACCAATCATCATATAGCATATAATATCACATTGTTCACAATTCACATTCAGAGCAGTTAAAACAATTTATTCGATCATTTAAAACGTATCAAATATATATGCAATGCTTATGAGACTCTCTTTCAATTATTATGTTGTTGTGACTGAGTGCCTTTTTCACTATCCCGTATCCATTATGAATATCGGGCTCATTAATAACTATCCCGTATCTGTTAGGGATACTAGACTCATTATATATAGTAAGCCAGAGGCTCTTACCACATTCTGAGCTTTAAGCTCTTTTTCACTGGCAACTCCTATCACAACTGCCTTCATCTTATCATGCATATCATGTAATGAATGCATCACATCTCATATGTTTAATTAGTCACTTTATTTCAGTAGGCACATTAACTTTCACATATCATCGCACCTATATCCGACATTCAACAAATATGTTGAGTACACTTATTTCTATCAAATTCACATACAATGAATACTTCTAATGTGATTGTCATGCATCAAATGCCTTAGACAATCAATGTGTGGAATTAACACATTCACATCAATAATAATTCAATACAGAAATTTACTCAAAACAATTAATCAATGTGAGACCATCTAGGTTATTCACATTATGCTCCAGATAGCTATTGCCTCGATGTTCCAGCAATGTCTGGATGTGGTCGCTCTATTTACACTTCTATATCATGCAACATATACACATTTACTCATTACTAATTGCACAATCATAAAAGTACTCATTTATGCACATACGTATATGTGTTATGTACAATGCATGCTCAATGATAATCTCGGGTATATTTCCTTAATTCACATCGCATAATCATTTAACATCATCTTTCAATTATTCATTAATACCTAATACACTTTACTCACTTTAATCACCTAATCTATCATCAACTAAGTTCATTTTAGGCCTGATTCAAGCCTAAATACATCATAAGGAAGTACCTTGACATTAGTTGGTTCAAACAACACTCAAAGGACAACTTTTTACTCTATGTGTCTTCCTACGATCGTGGTGATTCCTCTCACGATCGTGGCAGAAGCTCAAGGGATTGGCCACGATCATGATAGAACCATATTTTTGCCAGGCCACGATCGTAGGGTAAGGGCCACGATCGTGCCCTTCATTTTCTTCCTCCATTCACACGAATTCAACATATATATACTACCATCAATTTCACACCAAATTTTCTAGTATTCACATCCATTTATGCAACTTCATTACATGCTAATTCAACTACCACATTAGTTGCATTAAGATCCATAGAACTCTACTTATTTGATTCATCATCATTCCCTTAACCTCATTTATTCTTGAAATCCTATCATGCATGCATTTCTATCTTTCTTTTTACTATATTCAAGACATCTCTTGCAAAGTTATTAATTTCTGCTTCATTCCCCTATTTATTCTCTCCTCATTCCTATCTCAATATCATCAATAAGACAACTCATACTTAAAGTTTATCAATCATACCAAATCAAAACATATCATCTATCATTCATTAACATCTTAATTCTTACTTCTTCTCATTTCAAGAACTACACTTGACACCTTCTTATACCTTAATTTCACCTTCATTATACCTTTAATTCTTAATTTAATTTTTCCACAATATAGCTTATACTAATGATTTTCATAATCTCAAAACAGAATACAACATAAACATTTAGTCATCAACATAGAATTAGGACATAAATACTTTTCTTCATTTGCCAAATTTCAACTCTCATTCTACCACTACTTTCATTATTAAATCACCCCACAACTCACCTCTAACATAACTCTTAATTTATCACTCATCATAATATAAAAATAAGACATAACTCTACTTACTTCCTCATCCACGTATCATCCTATTTCAACTTCTTTTTTATAATCATTCATCCCTTAAACTATCATCATAACATGCTTTTCATTAGACAGCTCAGGAAATTAGAACATAAACCTCTTTATTTTTACACCCACATTAAAGCATAGATGAAACTCCACGATCATGGTCATTCAATCTCAAATCATTCATCATATTTGATTCATTTCCAACTACCTATGAAGATTAATATGCTACTTACTTGATTTATTCTAAGCTTCTTCAAAATCTCCAAGAAACCCTAATTCTTTATGCTCACGATCATTAATATGGAGGTGGGGTAGGTTAGGTTTTCTTGTGGCAAGATGGTGAAGACAATAAAATGGAAGTAGCAAGTGAAGGATGAGAGCAAGTTTCAACATTGAGAGGTAGAAGAGAGTGTCACAGATGAAGAAGATTGAAGAAGATGAAGAAGAGAGATTAATGAAGAGATCAGAGTGTTTAGTCCAAATGAGAGACAAATTAAAGTTGTCTTACAAAGATGAGTGTAACGAGGGTGAGGTGTGTGGCAAGTGGCATGAAACTTGACACTTGCCACTTGCCACTTGCCACATGTCCTCCTCTCATGGTTTCTGGTGGGTCCTTTTTAACAACTAGCCTATTTGTCTCTAATTTCTAATCTAATTGTCTCCTAATTTTCTATGACATTTGTCATTAAATCCTAAACCACTTATTAATAATTTCCACTACCATTTGACACTTAGTTCTATTACCGTTTGTTGATTGTCTTGCCACTTGGTATTTTTCCTAATCCTAAATATTTAGAAAATTTCAGAAATTTTCTAAATTTTTACTAAAAATTCTAAATCAATACTTATACTCACCAAATCAATTTTCAAGACATATAATCCATAATTCATATCATAATTATATAAAAAATCAATTATACCTAGAAAAATGTAAATTTAGTATATGAACTGTAAAACATCACTACCATAGGACATATGCCTGAAATTCTTAAGAATATCCAAGCGCATACCCTACAGGAATGGTATGTTAGAGCAGTCACATTCACTTATTATGGCATTATACACATTAGAAGTAATCATAAAACAAATCAACTTATCTCATTTCATTAATAAAACATGTTTTACACTGTTATTTTATTACAAACCATTCATCTATTCACATTACAGAAACCATATGTGATCACACTATTTTAAACAAAAGGTTCTACATGAAATGAAAACTATACAAAACACTATATCTAAAATCCTCAGATCACAGCTGAACAGACCTTTGAGCCATATCTTGATCCAAAAAGGGCAGTACTAAACTTTAGTTTGCTTGCTTTACTAGCAAGGTCTCCCCTCAGTTCTTGAAAATCAACGTTGCAATTTTGATGAGTTTTTCCAACTCAGTGAGTGAACCATCATCGATGTGTTCACTCAAAACAGAACACATATATATCAATGAATAACATTCAGCTCA
>JANZXP010000003.1:22184429-22226406 GCA_027576715.1 Erythroxylum flavicans
ATGAAGTTGTTTAGTAGTTGGCATAAAGTAATTATTAATTCAAGAGTATGTGTGCTCAAAGTCATAAATAACATATTACATATGAACTAAAAGGCTAATTTTCATATAAATTCTTTTGTGTTAGTTAAACTCAAAAAAGAAAAAAAACTTAAGCACTGATGATAATTCAAATAAAGAAGCTAAACCAAAACCTATATCTTAATCTAATACCATAGTCAACCTACAAATCAAGACTATCCTACCTAAAAAATAGCTTTTATTTTCAAATCATACTTATAAAGTTTTGGAACAAGGAGGTGCTATGGGTTGGAACCAAAGAATAAGGGATTGTGGAGAATGCTTTAGTGAACTTTCTTTATCTGGTCTAATTTATTTTGAACCTCTTTCCATATGGAATGATAGATATCATGAAAAAATTTTCTTTAAAATTTTTTTTCTAGGATATTAGTGAATACTAATTTGCTTTAATAATTTGAGAATTCTTTACACCTTTATACTTCCACTAGTTTATGATAATTTCTTGATGTTGATTACCTTTCACATTATAACAAATAAGGTTGGTTCTTTTTAAGTTTTACCATTACATTGTTAACACTAATGAGTTCAAATACATCCTTAAAAGTGGCTAGAAGTTCTTTAATTAAGATACTCCTCAATTCAAATGTTTTCTAAAACTAAAATCCATTAAGGGAAAGATAGAAGAACTTAATAGAAAGGGAGAGACCAACACCAAGGTAGCTATTAAAACTATTAGAGACTTTTTAAATTTTGCCTTAAAAATTTAGAGAAGAACTTAATTGAATTAAATCTCATATCTTAAGATAGGAACAAACCTTAAACTTGCCTAAATGTCATTAATAGCCACTTTGAGCTTACCAAAAAAAAAAAGCAAGATCTTATTGGCTTAAAGAAGCTAAACTTAGAACTAGCTACTTTCATAATGTCATTTTGGCTAGAAGAAATTACAACTGTATAAGAACTACTAAAGATATTCTTAAAATAAGTTCACTAATATAAAAAGATATAAAACAACTTACACACTATAATTCAAAGTCTTTAATGTGTTTAGAGATATCACATTCTCCACCAAAGATCAACATATTCATATTTAGTCCCCTCAAAATTAGTGATTCTTACAAAGTTGTGCTCACTTACTTATTATTAGACCAACACATTTTAGCTCTAGCCCAGACAATGCTCTAAATCCATATGGCATAAATGTGAAGCTTTCTAGAAATCTTAGCACGTTATTAGAACTAACACTTTAAAGGTCATTTTTTAATGCTTTTATAGTGGAAGAATTATTAAATCATTCACTAGCATGGGCACCACTTTGCTCCTCAAAGATCCGAATCCTTCCACCTTTGTTGAATTCCAAAGGTAATAGATCATTATCAATCATTCTCTTATGGGAACTTTTAAAATTATTTTAAATCATGTATTTATTAAAAAATTATGTTTTGAATCTTTTATAATGCATATTCCTTTTCACAATTAACAAAAAATTTATAAAGGTTTTTAATAAACCGTCTACATATGTTATAATATTTTTTAGAAACTTTTAAAAATTCCTGTTTTTATTTAAAAATTATGTTTTAACCTTTTAAGACCCCCACTCAACTCAATATCTTTCCCCGAGGATTTGCTCTTATTTCATTTTTTGATATTTTCTTTGGTTTTAGAGCTAGTTAGGTGCATCCCTACCTTGAAACAAAAGAAATAATGCTCTACTTTAAAATTTCCAATCAAGTACTACACCACAACGCAATTTAGGGAGAATAAACTAGCTTTAGGTTCGAGTGACATTTTACCTCTAAGCACAAGTCACCTATAGATCCTTCATCATCAATTGAATAGAAGTATTAATTTTAGGTTTTAATTGGCTTGTTTGATAGGTTTGAGTTCTCTTTACTTTATTTTGAAGACAATCTTAGAGTTTTAATTCTTTATAATCCATATTTCAGATGGTTTTTGACTTTTAAGTATAGTAAGTGTTGGAAGTTTTTGTAAGTGTTGGAAGTTTTTGGCTTTTTAGGAAAATTTAAAGGATGAGTCAAGGAATGCATAACTTTAACTTCATTTAGCCTAAAAATAAATGGAAAACTAAAAATTATCTTTAAAGGAGGTAAAAGGATCCTTCCCCTTATCTCTTCGTATTATGTAAGAAGATTCTAATCAAATTGGTTAAGCATCATATTTCTCTAAACCTCAGCTTCTGTTTTTATAGCAAATATAAGGAGGTTGGCCTATTCAGCCTCTCCTTTATAGATGATCTAATTTTTAAGGCTCATGATAAGTCTATTAATGTCTTAATGACTACTCTAAACCTTTTCAAAGACCTATTAGTTTTAGAGGTGAATTACAACACGATCCATCTAATAGTATCCAGGAGAGCATAAAAAATAACATTTTGGATTTTAAGGATTTCAGTACTACAAGTCAAAGTGCCACCTTTCACCTATCTTTGGATCCCCTATCCATAAAGAGGTTGCATTATAGGGAGAATGTCCCACTTGTAGAAAGAGTGCAAAATAGGTTGAGTAATTGGTGTAACAAAGATTTGTCCTATACTAACATGCTTGTTTTGATTAAGTCAGTTTTGAGTTAGTTGTAAGTATACTAATTAACTCACATATTCCTCTCGAAAGGTTTCATCACATATTCCTCTCAAAAAGTTTAATCAAATCTTTGGAAGAACTGCCATCAGACTTCTCATCAACACCCTTAGTGATAAGCTATCCTTATATTCAAAATGTATGGATATATGGAGCATTAGTTAGGGTTTGTTTTGTAACAATTAGTGGATGTTAAGTAGCAAAGCATCCTACATTTGATTATGGAACTCTCATTTTGAGAGCTTTTGTATTTTCAACTAGTTTTGCCATTATTAGTTTAATTAAATTTCATTTTTCAAAAAAAAATCCTTGGAAAGATTGATTTATAATTTCCTATGGGGTGGGAGAAGAACTAATAGGGTCAATGCAGTAGGAAGGAAGTCAGCAAGCCTAAGGATGAGGGGGGATTGGAGTCATTTCAATCAGTTTATGCAATAAGGTATGCTTATTTTCTAAGGGGGAGGAGCTTCTGGGAAGTGTAGGTTTATCCAAGTTATTCTATCTTTTATGATACAATTGTTAAGGCTACGAGAGAACCTTTCAATGCACATAAAATACATAATAGGTAATGGTCAAAGAGCTTCAATACTTCATGACAATAGGGGTAGAGAGGGTCCGTTAATTCAATCTAACTTAAGGAGTCATATACAATATCTTGATAATGGTAAGGTAAAAGGATAGATTAGAGGCAATTAGTGGCACAATATCCCACCAAATCTATTACCTGCTCTCCCTGACTATAACCTAAACCCAAGACAAGAATACGATATGGATTCCAAATTCAACCAACTTTTGTTAGGGAGTTTTTCAAGGAAAGAGGAGAAAAGTTAAGCTTGTACAAAATTGTATGGAATAAAAAGTTGCTCCCTAAGGTTTCTTTTCTTTTGTGGTTTGCTTGAAATAACTGCTAGCTACAAAGGACAAATTAAGTTTCTTTACACCCCAAATAGATGCTTCGTTTGTAAGGAAGATATTGAAATCAACACACATTTTTTTGAATTTGCTTATATAGCATGGATATGGAAAGAGATTGAGCAATTACGCCTCATAAACATAAGATGACAGAATTATTTATAGCTCCTGAACTGATTTAGTAGCAAAGAACTACCAAGAAGGAAGACAAAGAAGTGTACATGTTATGCATAGGATCTTGTATTTACATGGTATATAAATGATACAACATACTTTAAAAAAAAAAAGGTACTAAAGGAAACCAAACATTGGATAACAGAGCAACTCCATGAAATGAATTAGAACGGATTTGAAATAAGGAATTGTCAAGGTTTTGGGAACTTGTAATGCTCATAACGTTTTTGTAAACTAAATTGTTGATTAGTTTGGCTACGGAGTTAGGACTCCGTAAGACCCTCCATACCAGTGATATCATAATGTTAAAATTTAGACTAGCTTTTACTAGCGGTACTTTGAGTTGTATAATCCTTGATGCAATTTTTAACTTAAAGAAATACTTGCAATAACTATTTAAAAAACAAATCTAGGAATAGATCAATATGTACATTACATATCTAGTAGATTAATTTTTAGAAGATTGAAATATTTGCTTTAGTTTTTTCTATCGCTAATTTTTATAGAAATTTGAATAAATTGATTATTCACGTGATAATGAAGTAAAAAGTTGATATTTCAATCTTTACAACAAAGTTGTTGGTACCTTGACTCATACAAGCCAGAAAGGGTTGGGGTTTACACCTATTGTCCTGCGTCGGCCGTCGGCGTCCCTTTCTCTTGTTGGCTGTTGCTCGGATAATTGAAGTAGCGCAAACAATGGGTAGAAGATCACAAATCTGCCTAATTAAAAACTTGATCTTGAAACACCAGTTTCAATGTTCCCAAAATCCCGTAAAGCACTTTTCTCTTAAGCCAATATTTCCAACTTCTATTCATTTCCTTTCTAGTTCAGCTCGATTTCCTAGCATGAGATTTCTCCAAGCACCCACCTTACAGTTCCAAACTTGGACGTACCCATTTGCCCAGAGCACTCAAATAACCTCCCCCACTCAAATTGGCAGGAGACTTAGTAATCAATCGAGGGGTGAGTCGGTGCCTGAATTGGACGTGAACCAAGAGGTGGACATGATAAACCTCAAATTTGCAGAGGCAAGAGAGGAGATAGATATGGCCTTAGAGTCCAAGGAAACTGTTTATTTCAACGAGGAGGCTGAATGTGCAAGAGTTGCAGTGAAGGAAGTCCTTGACATGTTCGATGCTCTATTGGCGAAATTGCCAGAGAGCGAGAAAGCAGCTTTAGAGAGGTCTATGGGGCTCAAGATTGAGCAGTTGAAAGCTGAGCTCCAACAGATGGACGATTGATGAGGTTGGTGATAACGAGTGTTGGACTTTCTGTAGTCCTTTTCTATTCGTAGATTCAATGGTTTATGTTCATTTTCTTCAGGATAATGAATTTATGGATTGCAAGATTGTTGTTGAGATTTATTTATAGGCAGGGCCTTCTTCGTTTTCTACTAACGTGAAACATTTGCGATCCTTCCATATATGGTTTTGAGTCGGATATGCCTTGAATTGCATACCATCAAACTTTTAACTGGTACTATTCATTATTTTCAACTATGTTGCTTCTCTGTCCTAAGTATATATACTGAAGTCTGCAAATCTGTTGTTCGTAGTCTTTTTGTGATGAAGAAGAGCACATTGAGTCAATGTTTGCCTTTGTGCAGCTCCTAAACTAAGAGATGATATTCTGGAAAGAGATGATAACTGCAACGATGCCGCTGCTAAGTTATCCAATATAGATAGTGGACTAGAATTTAAGAATTGAAGAGCCTAACTCCTAGCGGAGTTAAAGATGCCTCTTGTTATGCTACACTGCCCATGTTCTACGTGTTCATCTTTTTCTGAGAGGGCATTAACCTTTTTCTGGTTCAATACTTGTCACTTGTTTTTATAGATGTAATTTGCATAAACTTCACTAAAGGATTCAAGAAGTTTCAATTAGTCATTACCTGAATGTTTTGGTGAGACAATAGAAAATTAAAATCTGTCTACTCTTATATTGAAATGACATCAATCCACGTGCTTCTCTTGTGATATCCTTGCAAGTCTAAAGGACTAGTACTTGACCTTCATCGCATAGTGAAACTTCTTTCCTTACGATATTCTTATTGCAAAGTATTTTCTTGAATGAGGAAGAGACAGGAAAATGTCAGCCCAAAAGAAGAGAAGATTTGGTATGGGACAGGTGCATAGAAAGCTTTTAGGCAGTCTACAGAATTTGTACGTTCTTGCAAACAAATATTTATATGCATAAGTTTACAATTTAGTACCAAAACAAAAGAAAAAATCTAATGAATCAATGCAAAGATAAGCATTTTCATTTAAAGTTTGATCACCTAGCAGATATAATTGTTAATTAATGATCTGAGTGTGATACATTGATATGGTAGTGGTCTTGTTGCATGATGAACTACATATTTTTTCATACATTGAGATGGTAGTGGTCTTGTTGCATGATGAAGTACAAAATTTTTTATGGTGAAATATATCACTTGTCTGCCATACGTACCAATTCCTATGTCACTCCAGCTCTGCCTATTGAAGCAGATCATTAGTTAACAATTCTTTCTGCAATGTAAATTCCAATCGAACTGTCTAACTTTAGATTGATTTGTTGAATTTTCCTCCATTTTGATACTCAATTGTAGAATTATGAAATATAGGTACTCGTTTGGAAGAATGTATGAAACTTGGTACTTTGTGTACCCTTGTCCATGAACATTTTGCTCAGTAAAGGTTGGAGGTTTTGGTCCCAGCACTGTTACCTTTGTAGTTCCCTCTATTTGCCAATTTCTACTTATTGCCGTAGAGTTGTTTTCTATTTTTATTGTGATACAACTCTGCATTCTCACTATAGAACCTCTTAATGGATATTTAAAATTTTTGAGCCAGTTAATTTCATTTATCAAGTCAGTACGAAGAAATAATCTATCTCTGATGCAGTGACATTTAAGCTATAACTTCCATTGCATCCATCTGACGTGAACTTTCAAGAGATAACAAATGTGTGAATTGTGTGTGTGTGTGTGTTTTTTTTTTTTTGCCTTTTCAAAATTTACTGAATCAATTGTCTAGCTAATGTATGATTATAACAATTCATATAAGAAAATCACAAAATAATCATATCAACAATATAAAAAAAAAAAAGAATGAAACGTGCAAGCAAAGATTTATGATTGTTAGGCTAAAAAACTTTTAGTTTGTGGACACTTTTGGGAATTCTCTACTATTTTTTTTTAATATGTAACCTTTGTGTTATTCTAGGTATAAATAATCATGTAATGTTTAAGCCCCTAGAATGTTTTTTTTTGGGAAAAATGAAAGAAATTGTACTAATAATAGCAAAAGCTACAACACAACATTACGATGAGTCGAAGTATCGGTCCACAATTCAGCACAATCTGAGATTACAAGAGTACATTAAAGAAGAAAAAAAGAAAAGATATTGAATTACAGCATCGAAGTAGTCTTCAAATCATGGCTAAGTGAGCTTTGTTTGTTGTTGGCTATGAAAGGCGCTCAAACCCAATTGACAATGTTTTATGCTATCTGATATTTACAATTTCCTATTTCTTTTCCTCCATATGGAATAGATGGTGGTAATAAAAGTTGTTTTAATAAGTAGTCCATTTGGTACTCCTGGCTTAGTTCTGGCAATGACCACATTGAAGGTCTCCCTAGGATGTTGAGATAATCAAGATATAAGTTACGGCGAATTCATTGATTTCTTACAAGTGAAATAACTGATGCTTCTTATCATTTGTTCTTCACTTAACTTGTTTTGAACATCTCTTTACTCATGGACCTCTGTGTTATTTTTAATATTTTTCTTTTGATCCATACACCTTTTCCTTGTACTCAATGTCTATCCTTTGGTTGCATAGTTAATTTAATTTGCTAATTTAATTACTTTACCCTTTCAATGAACTTAAATTTTCACATATTACTTGCTTCTATTATGATTGAGTTATTAACATCACAAAAGTTGTTTTGTTATAATCAAAATAATATGTTAGAACCTCATTTGGTTTAATAATCTCTCCCTATTTGATGACAATAAAATATTTTGGTGATATTGCAAGTAGAAATAAATCAGATATGAATATGCTTCCTTAATGTCAAGCATATAATTCATGTATCATTTATTTATTAAGTTTCAATATCACCACTCTTTCTCTCGTTTTCTTAACATTATATGAGGATATAAGAATCAGAAGGAAAAAGTGAATAAGCATGATTCATCTCTATCATACATACTAAGTTCTCATCAAAGTATGCATAAAAATAAAGTTAATAAGGAATCTTCAATATTCTCATATATCAATTTCAAAAATTATCTACCTTTCTCCCCTTTTTAAGCACACAAGTAAAGTCAATAGATGCATTGAGATCAATTATGAAAGCATATGTTTACCTCCTTTTTTTTATGTCAATAATGTTCTTTTCTTTTCTTCACTTGATTCAACAATTAGCTTTTTTTTATAACAATTTTTTTGCATAGCTCAATGTATGAACTCTTGTTGACTTTTTTCTTCATTGTTAGAGATAATGTTTTTATTCTATTTTAATTATGGCAACCCTCCATCTTCATCTTTTTCAAATCAATGCAACTTGATACCATTAGTTGCCCTTTCTTTCCGATTAACTGTAATTTTCATCACCATCTTAGTAGAAGACTACTATTCTAAACTTCTGACTACTTATGGTAAACATATCCTGCTCAAATTTCTTTTGTTGTCATGCCATTTTTTGGGTAAGGCTAATAAATCTAGCAGTAGTTCTCCTTTACAATTACAAACAAGTTGTAAGCCCTACTAGTTTTATCTTCAGGGTAAAAGCATCAAGTGGAATAAAAACCTTGGAGTAACTATATCCCTTCTCTTGTTCACTTTGAGCTAATTGAAATGCTTTCATCGTACTTATACGCTTAAGACAAGTAGATGGAGGGTTTTCTAATTGAAAGAGATCCATTTGAACTCTAAATGAAGTATATCCCAAGTAGCGAACTTAATCCATACGTGAGTTTCCTATAATGGACTTTGAGTTATATTGGGGTCCAGCCTACTTAGTTCTCTTAAAGCCAGGTTCTTTTACAGTTGATTCAACAATTGACAGTTTTGTTGCATCCGCTTTTCCAACTATTGAAAGAAGGGTTAAATTCTGTCCTTTTCCTTTTAAGTGAGAAAGAGTTCCTTACGATCCAGTAATGAGATTTATTATTTTATAAAAAAAATGTGAGTTCACACATGCATTCTGAGCTTGATTTCATCTCTTCCATCTCCTCTTCCTTAAATTGGTATGGCTCTAGAGTTTGCTTACAAAGAGTGTTGTCAGTCAGTCTAAGATTCTCTTTTTCTTATTATAAGATTACCATTAGACTATTGTTTTGCAATAGTAAAGTGATAAGGTCAATCCCACGAGAATAATGTAATTACTATTTTTATGGTTCATACTATTATATAGTCAATAATAAAGAGAATGATTGATTAAAATTAAAAACAAATTAAATTAAATGGATTCAAACAACACTAAAAAAATAGGCAAGTAATTAACACTACTAATGTTCCATCTAATTTTAGGTATGAAGAAATCTAGCCATTGATCATCCCTGAGATCATAAAATAAACAAAAGAATAAAAGAGCTCAATTAAAAGGTTTCTCGTAATGATGATCTTAATCTTTTGAATTGATCTGCTTTGTTAGAATGATTTCGATCTTGAATGTTGTTAAAGATAGTCATAAGAAGTGTATTCTAAGGCTCTTTTTGCCTATATTGTTCTAAACCTAATCACAAGATGGAAAGAAGTAAAATTAAACTAAACTTTGCATGTTTAATTAAGGTTTCCACATGCCTTTGAATAAGTCCTTTTGTCATGAACATGGTCTAGAAAACAATCATATCTTTAGTTATATATCGAAATGTTTCCCTATAGTCATTTTAAAGATTAAAATAAATAGTCTAATATGTTTTGTGATAAAATATGTTTCATATTATTTCTTTTCGCTACGCCACACAAACTTCAACTTTACCACGTAGGAGGTTGTGTCTTCTCAACTAATGTTTCAGTGTAGAACACACCTAGCACACAATATGATCTTCTTGTCATTTATTTATGTTCAATGAAAAACAAGATCTTGTTGTATGTTAGGGCATGCTTAGCCAAAATTAAGTTTTTGTCTTATTTTGATTTGTAAATCCCTTCAATCTTTGTCCAACAGCATTCCCTAAGTAACTTCTCTATAATTACCTAACATAATATTAAAATTTATTTGAACAAAAAACATAATACTAAGCAAAATATATCTACATTACACGTTATCATGATATGTTTTTTTATGTGCTACTCTAGCAACAAATTCAATTTCTTGTCCTTTGTAATATGTTTAGTTTATCTAGGTTCTCTTGCAATATTTCTAATTCATATTTCTTACAATATGTTTAGTTTATTTATTGCTCTTGTAATATGTCCAATCTCATTACTCTCGTAACATGTTCAACTTTATCATCCTTACAATTTATTTTGTTTATTTTATTGCTCTTGTAATATGTCATTTCTTGTTTATCTTGTGATGCATTTTGTTTCTTTGTTGCTCTTACAACATGTATATTCCCATTGCTCTCGTAACACATTCAATTTTATTTCTCTAGCAATATCTTTAGTTTATTTGTTGCTCTTCCAATGTCTATCCTCATTGCCTCATAACAAATTCAATCTCGTATCTCTCATGACATGTTTAGTTTATATGTTGCTCATGCAACTTGTTTAATGTTGTTGTTCTTACAGCACATTTCATTTTGCTCTCTCGCGATATATTTAGTTTATCTAGTTTCTCTTCCAATATGTTATTGAGCAAGTTTTATATATAATAAAACTCTCAATACCCGCAAGTGTACGGATCGTATCTTGTAGTATCGTAATAAAACTTGAAATAAACCAAACCAATAACAAGTGAGTTGCCAAATTGAATTAAGATTGATCAAGGATGAAAGCTTAGGATTTATTCTTTCATTATTTTCTTCACTTAACTATTGTTGATCTTAAATTTCCTAAGGGATTGATTACTCTATCTCAAGACCTAATCAATTTACCCTAATTGAATCCGAAATTCTAAATTTTTCAACCTTTCGATTGACAAAACTTCCTGACGTTTTCGATTAGATATGAAGGTATATAGTGGATAATCAAGTTCTCACGCAAGATCTCTCTTCGAATGATCTTTAATTTGATAATTGCGTGACTTATTAAATCGCCAAGTCTCATTGCACAACCTAATCTGATTACTTTTGACTCACTCTCTTAATTTGTTGTCAAAGTATAAGCATACGTAATTATCACAATATCATAATATTATAGTGAATCAATAAAGATCAAAGTCATAAAATATATTTGCAATAAACCCTAATTTGGAAATTAGAAACTCATAAATGTAATAAACATCTGAGAATTTAGTTTACACATCAATTTTGACTAATGTAACAAAAGGAACAGAAGAAAAACTCAGTTTGGAGCCAGATCTAGAAAACTATGATTCCTGGATGTTCTCTTGATCTCCGATGTTTAATCCACTTTTGTATGATGGCTATTGCATTTTTTAGACTTCTTAATGTTGTTAAATAGTGATTGAATGTTGTCTTAGGGTCTTGGGGGTGTAACTAGGGTTTTCTCCCTTTGATCGGTTTCGAAAATGCCTTCAAACCCTAAAACAAATGGAAAAAGTCACGTTTGGGAAGCCTTTGTCATGATAGTGATATTAAAGACACAATCGTGACTCTAAAAAATCACTCTCTGTCACAATTTTGTTCTTAGCTTATATGATTTCCAACACTAACAAGCATATCAAGAACCTAAAGAAAAATAAAGTTGAAATTGAAAATACGCTTTAAATCGCACACACATTTAGAAAATAAACAAGCACTCACATTAACACAATTCTAAGCCTATACATATGAAAATCATCTAATAAACACCTATAAACATACTAAAAAAACCTATCAAAACATATTGTAAACTATAACTATAAACATCCCTACACTTAAAGCTTAGCTTGTCCTCAAGCAAAAACAAAAATACAAAAACTCAAACAAACTAAACATAAACATATAACAATACATTTATGCAACATGTAATGATGAGATAATGACATCAAACATTATGGAATCAATTTAGCTGAAAACATCAATCAATCAAGTTGTGCCAACATACGAACCTATGCATTTCATGATTAAGTACTTTGAATTGAATATACATATTAATCAAGACTCTAACATCCTATTGATTCACTTATAAAACTTTGTACATATGCATTTATAATTAGTAATCAATCAAAAAAATTCAACTATTACTAAGTATCCCTTCATAAAAATTCTTTCTATTTTCAAAGACTAGTAGATTTTATTTATCGAAACATAATTTTTTATTTTTCTTTAATGTTAACCTAGTCTTTTGATGTGGCAAACACCCTATCGTAAATGTCCCTCGGTTACTCGACTAGGTCACATTTTTTATTATTTAACTTGCTTGGAATGTTGTTATAGCCTTTTGATATAAAGACAAACACCAAACATTTTATGTTGAATGCCCTTGGTTACTCGACTATATCACATTCTTAACTAGTTTTCGGCTCTATTCATAACCCAATATTTGTTTCAAAAGGGTCAACGAAATAGTTATTTATTTAATATACTTTTTTTATTTTACATAGCTTACCTTATTTCGGTTACTCAATCCTCCTCATGAAAGGTTACTAATAATGCTAACTCATTCAATTGACTTATAATTATAAATATATACAACAAATTTTCTAAACATATCCTAATTAACATGTATATTTTAACAAAGATACTTAAAACATAAAATTTACAAGTCAGTTTGCCTTTACAAATTAAATAACTACATTTAAAGCTAAACTAAATCCATCAATTATTGCCATTGATACATTCACATAATTCACAGATATATAACATATGTTCACATAATGTCAACCTAATTAAAAACTAAAACATTATGATATGCAAAATTCACACACACACGTATGACATGCTAATGCATAATCCTTGACCAAGTTTTATATCTAATAATAAAACTCTCAATACCCGTAAGCATACGGATCGTATCTTATAATATAAATTATCATTCCTACGAAAATTATGCAATAGCTAACAATTTGAGCCTAACTTTGTTTAAGGTAACAAGAAATTGATTTGAATAAAATTAAATAACAAAAATTTAAAAAAAACTAATAAATAACTAATAGGTGAGATGCCAATAAGATTAGGGATTTATCAAGGATAAATGCTTAAGATTTATTCTTTCGTTATTTTGTCCCCTTAACTATTATTGATCCAATTATATGCTGATCATAGATTTCCTAAGGGATTAATTACCCTCTCTCAAGACCTAATCAATTTACTCTAATTGAATTCGAACTTCTAGATTTTGTACTCTTTCGATTCACAAAACTTCCTAATGATTTCAATTAGATTTGGAGTATCTATTGGATAATCAAGTTCTCATATAAGATCTCTCTTTGAATGATCGTCAAATTTGATAATTTTATGACTTATTAAATTGCCAACTCTCACTGCATAACGTAATTTGATTACTTTTGACTAACTCACTCGATTTGTTGTCAAAGTATGAGCATGCACAATTATCGCAACACCAAAATTTTGTATTGAATCAACAAAGATCAAAGTCATAAAATATATTCAGAATAAACCCTAATCTAAAAATTAGAAACTGATGAATGTAATAAACATCTAGGAATTCAGTTTACACATCAAGTTTGATAAAAATAACAAAAGGAAAAGAAGAAAAACTCAATTTGGAAATTGATCTGGAAAATCAAAAATCCAAGACTTTCTCTTAATCTCCCACATTTGATCCACATGTATATGATGGTTGTTGCACTTTTTAGGCTTCTTAATGTTCTCAAATAGTGTCTTAGTCTTCAGGGTGTAATTAGGGTTTTCTCCCTTTGATCAGTTCCAAATATGCCCCCGAATTCTAAAACTTGGAAATAATCATGCTTGGGAAGCCTCTGTTATTATCATGACTCTGGAAAATTACTCTCTGCCACGACTCTGGGAAAAACTCTTCTGTCATGATCATGACTCTACCCATGAAACTCCATACATGTCCAACTTCCTTGTTCTTCACTTTTCTGATTTCCAACACTAACACACACATCAAATACCTTAAGAAACGTAAAATTAAAATTGAAAATATGCTCCATATAAACACTTAGAATATAAACAAACACATTAACACAATTCTTCTAAGCCTATACATAGGACAATCTTTTAATAAACAACTATAAACATACTAAAAAACCTATCAAAGCATAGTATAAACTACACCTATCAACATCTCCACACTTAAACCTTTACTTGTCCTCAATCAAAACCAAAAAAAATTCAAACTCAAACTCAAACAAACCTAACGTAAAAACAAAAGAATACATTCATGCAACATACAATAATGAGACAATGACATCAAACTTTATGAAATCAATTTAAACGCAAACATCAATCAATCAAGTTGTGCCAACATACTAACATATGCATTTCATGATTAAGCACTTCGAATTGAATATGCATATTAATCAAGACATTAACTTCCTATTCATTCACTTATAAAACATTGTACATATACATTTATAATCAGTAATCAATCAAAAATTGCAACTATCACTAAGTATCCCCTTATGAAAATTTTTGCTATTTTCAAAGATCATTAGGTTTTCTTTTGTTGAGAAGGCAAATACCTTATCATGAATGTCCCTCAATTACTCAACTAGGCCATGTTTGTTATTATTTAGCTTGGTTGGAATATCATTTTAGTTTTTTGACACGAAGACAAACATTTTATCATAAATGCCCCCAGTTACTCAGCTATATCACATTCTCAACTGGCTACCAACTCTATTCATAACCCAATTTTTTTCAAAAAAAGCCAATAGAATAGTTATTTATTTAACACACTTTTTTTTATTTCACATAGGCTACCTCATTTCGTTTTAGTCAATCCTCCTCATGAAACGTTATGAATGATGCTTACTCATTCAATTGACTTATAGTTATAGATGTCTACAACAAATTTCCTAAAGTGAACAAAATGAATGTCATACCCTTATTAACATGCATATTTAACAAAAGATACTTAAAAACATAAAATTAACAATTCAATATGTCTTTACAAATTAAATGACTACGTTCAAAGCTAAACTAATTCCATCAAATTTTCCATTGACACATTCACACAATTCACACATATGCAACACATGATCACACAATGTCAACCTAATTAAAAACTAAGACAATACGATATGCAAAATTCACTCACATATGACATGCTAATGCACAATCCTCCCCACACTTAGATAATACGTTATCCTTAATTTAAGAAAAACAAACAACACATAAATGAAAATAAAAATACAAGAAATAATAAAATGAAAAGGTTAAGAGTACAAAACCACTTGTGGAGATCTAGGTGGTGGTGATGTGGCAATGGAATGTGAAAATACTCTATACCACAAAATTATAGCAATTTAATCCCTTCAAAATAAACATAAAAGAAATAAAAAATAACAAGTACTAATAAAATAATATAAAAATAAAAATAAAAAGTAAATCTTATCCTAATTCTTGGGTTGCCTCTCGATTAGCGCTTAGTTAACGTCATTAGCTTAACGTGCTCTTCATGTTTATACTCAACTTGGGTCTATTATGAGTGGCTTATGTCCACCCATTGTAACAAATTTCAGTTTCGTAGCCTATAAATAAGCTACATATTACAAGATAATTAGATGGACATAATTAATCAAATTAAGAAAACCTATTAAGTTTAGTAATGTATTTTTTAATAAACTGTCAATAAAATAGGAAATGATAAAACTCCTTAAATCTTTTGTTGCAACCGACAGTTTATCCTGTAAGAAGGTAAACTGCTTTATCTTTCTCATTCACCCTCGTCTCCTCTTCTTCTTCTTCTTTTACTTCGTGAATAGAGATTTATGTATCTTATTTAACCTTTATGTCCTTTTTCATCTATTCTTCGTTTTCTTCTTCTTCCTCTAAACAATTAACTATATAAATTCTCATAAACGAGCTGCCCTCTTTTGGATTCTTTACTATTTTATTTATATTGAATTTCACTTATTCACACAAATCCAAAGGATAAGGTTGTCTTTATCGACATCTACCAAAGCTCTTCCAATGTTCAAAAATGGTATACTAAGAATTAGTAGACAACTTCGATCCTCTTCAAAGTCTAGCACAATGAAATACACAGGAATGCTAAACTTTTCCACTTTTATAGGCACATCCTTCACCACGCCAAACAGTTTCATTTTTATTAATTCGTCAATTGAAAAATGTGAAAGTTGGCTTCATATCTCCTAACTCTAATTTCCTAAAAATCGACAAAGACATAAGGTTTATACTTGCTCCTATATCACATAACCATTTAGAAAGCTCTAAATTACTAACTACATATGGTATAATAAAACTGCCTGGATTTATAAACTGTGAGGGAAAGTGGCTAGTAATTAAGGAGCAGTAACTTTTCATCATGGCTACTATTGAATTGTCATCCCAAGCTTGCTTGCATGATAATATGCATTTGAGAAACTTTGTACACGTGGGTATTTTCTTTAGAGCTTCCACAAAGGGTAAAGTAATTTGCAGTTTTTTATCTTTTCTATGAACGTTTCAAATTGTGTATCTAATTTGTTCTTTTAAAGTCTTTGTGAGAATGGTATTTTCAGTGGGTAAGGCGAAGGAGGAACATAGGAAGGTCCCTTATTCTTTTCTTCATCCTTTTTCTTCTTACAAGGTGGGGTTCAACTTGTTTTTACGTTGCTTCTTCTAACTATTTCCCACTCCTAAATGTGATAGCCTTAAATTGCTCTCTTGTATTTACTTCCATGTTGCTGAGAAGGCTTCCCACACTTCTCATAGAGAATTCATTGGTAAATTGACCCGCTTGAACCTCTAGGTTGTGAATATAAGAGGCATGATGTTTCGCTACTTGCTTAAATTTTCCTTTTATACTTATGAGCTTATCCATAAGCTTGTCTAATTTTAAATCCTATGAATTAGACTTGTTTGGTTAAAATTTCAGTAAGCCTTAGGTTCCCATTTTAGTCCTTACATTATTATACCAAAAGAAATCTGGGTGGTTTTACTACCCCAGATTGTATGTGTTAAAATAAGGATGATTACTTTCCTAACCAAATTGTGCTTCATTAAATTTGTATTGTTGCATGATGTTGTTTTACATTAAGAAGCAATCAGCTATGATACGACTTTTTTGTCTACATAGAACGTATCTGTGATTAATTGCTTTGAATGGAGAGAAAGAGGCGGTTGCCATGCTATTCAATTGCCCGGTGAGGTTGTCAATCTTAGCTTGGAATGTTGTTACTGAATTTGCAGCAATAATTCCTTTTGGATCCTGGAAGGTTAAATGTTGTCTACTTTGTTCCGATGTCCAAAGAAAACTATTATTTGCCATCTATTTAAACAAATTGTGTTTTGTTTGTAATGATGTTCATTTTCTTCCTTGATGATAGGTGTTAAACCCTGACCTTATAAAATCCATAAAGGTTCTTTTCTCTTCGTGATTTGTTTCCTCCACCATCATTCTTTTTATCTCTTTTTGGTATTTAACTCTTCAGATTCCTGATTCTTGCCTTGTGATATCTAGATTGATGTGTCTTCTACTTTACATCCAAACTTTCCTTTTTTTATCAATGCTAAAAACTTGTTGAGCAATTTTTATATCTATTAGAACTCTCAATACCCACAAATATATAGGTTGTATCTTATAGTATTGAAAGGTATCAATCATATGAGGAATTTGATAAAATGAATTGAACCAAACTTTGTCTAAGGTATTATAATATGATTTGAGTGAAAATAATAATAGAAATTAAAACTTTAAATAAATCAAGTAAATAATAAATGAACTGTCAAATTGAATTAAGATTGATCAAGGATGAATGCTTAGGATTTATTCTTTCATTATTTTGTTCCCTTAACTATTATTGATCCAATTATGTGTTGATCCTAAATTTATTAAGGGATAGATTACTCTCTCTTAAGACCTAATCAATTAACCTTAATCGATTAATCCTAATTGAATCCGAAGTTTCAAATTTTGTAACCTCTCGATTCACTAAACTTCTTAACGTTTTCAATTAGATTTAAAGTTATCTATTGGGCAATCAAGTTCTCACACAAGATCACTCTTTGAATGATCGTCAATTTGATAATTTTGTGACTTATTAAATCGCAAACTCTCATTGCATAACCAAATTTGATTACTTTTAACTCACTCTTTTGATTTGTTGTTAAAGTATAAGCATGCATAATTATCACAACACTAGAATTTTGTATTGAATCAATAAAGATCAAAGTCATAAAATATATTCAAATAAACCCTAATTTGGAAATTAGAAACTCATCAATGTAATAAAAATTTTGGAATTTAGTTTACATATCAAGTATGATGAAAATAGCAAAAGGAAAAGAAAAAAAACTCAATTTGGAGCTTGATCTAGAAAACTGGAATTACTAGACATTCTCTTGATCTCCCACATTTGATCCACTTCTGTATGATTGCTGCTACATTTTTTTATGCTTTTTAATGTTCTTAAATAGTTTCTTAGGGTCTTGGGGGTGTAACTAGGGTTTTTTTTCCCCTTTGATTGGTTCCACAAATGCCCTCGAACCCTAAAACAGATGGAAAAAGTAGCTCCTAGGAAGCCTCTGTCATGATTGTGACATTAGAGTCATGATCATGACTATGGAAAATTACTCTTTGTCATGATCGCAATATATAAGTCGCGATTGTGACTCTAAGAATATAGTCATGATCTTGACACTGCCTATACAGCTCCATGCACGCCCAACTTCCTTATTCTTCACTTATCTTATTTCCAACATTAACAAACACATCAAGCACCTCAAGAAACATAAAATTAAGATTGAAAATATGATCTAAACCTTACAGACACTTAGAATATAAGTAAACACTCATATTAACACAATTCTAAGCCTATACATGTGACAATCATCGAATGAATGCCTACAAACCTACTAAAACACCTATCAAAACATAGTATAAACTACACCTATCACATGTCTAATTTTATCACTCCAGTGACATTTTCTAATTTATTTGTTTCTTTTGCAACATTTCTAATCTCGTCAATCTCAAGATATATTTAGCTTATCTATTGTTTTTGCAACATATCTAATCTTATTGATCATAAAACAAATTCGCTCTTATCACTCTTGCAATATTTTTTTGTTTATATGTTTCGATTATAACATGTCTAATTTGGTTGTTCTTGTAACATGTTGAATATCATCTTTCTTGTGATATATTTATTTTATCTATTACTCTTGTCAATCTTGTTGATCTTTTAACAAATTCAATTTCTTGGAGTCGCAATATATTTATTTTATCTATTGCCCTAGTAATATTTCTAATCTCATTGATATGATAATATAATCAATCTCATCTTTCTTACAATAAATTTTGTTAAATTTGTTTTGGCACATCTAGTGCCTAAAATAGTTGCATATCATTAATTCCCCATTAAATAGCTCCAATTTATTGATTTGATCAAACTATGAGCTAATATTTATCAATTTGAAGAAAAATTAACTATAATTCCCTTATTGACTTTTATCTCCAACTGCTTAATCTTTTTTTACTACATGAATACTAAACTTAATGACCAATCATGGGGGAAAATTATTTTAGGTATTAATTAAGTTTTTTCAAATATTTTATATTAGTCTCACTTCCAATCTCATTTCCTAAAAATTAGCTTATTGGTCCTAATATCAATTGTATCCTCTCGAACATTCATATTGGTCTTAACATCATTCTTTTGAATCATTTACATTGTACACATTTTCTTTACCTACTTCTTCAATCTATTAGAACTTATCTAATGTTGACATTTATTTTCATGTATTAACTTTACCTATTTTGTTGACTTACTAGAGTTTATCTAGGCTCAGTCATTTACTTCTTGTTTCATCTACTTGCTAACAATTTCCTAACATTAAACTTTTCAAAAGAATTCGTAACATTAATGCTTCTATTCAATTGATGATGAAGAATCAATAGGTGACTTGTGCTTAGAGGTAAAATGTTACTTGAACCCAAAGCTAGTTTATTCTCCCTAAAATGCATTAAGGTGTAGTAATTGATTGGACATCTTAAAGTAGAGCACTATTTCTTTTGTTTCAAGCTAGGGATGCACCTAACAAGCTCTAAAACCAAAGAAAATATCAAAAAATGAAATAAGAGCAAATCCTTGGGGAAAGATATTGAGTTGAGTGGAGGTCTTAAAAGGTTAAAACATTATTTTTATATAAAAACAAGACTTTTTAAAAGTTTCCAAAAAATATTATACATATTTACAGGGTTTTATTCAAAACCTTTCTAAATTTTTTGTTGATTGTGAAAAGGAATATGCATTATAAAAGATTAAAACATAATTTTTTTAATAAATACATTATTTAAAATAATTTTAAAAGTTCCCACAAGAGAATGATTGATAATGATCTATTACCTTTGGAATTCAACAAAGGTGGAAGGATTTGGATCTTCAAGGAGCAAAGTGATATCCATACTAATGAATTATTTAATAATTCTTCCACTATAAAAGCATTAAAAAATGACCTTTGAAGTGTTAGTTCCAATAACGTGCTAAGATTTCTAGAAAACTTCACATTTATGCCATATGGATTTAGAGCATTGTTTGGGTTAAAGCTAAAAAGTGTTAGTCTAATAATAAGCAAGTGAGCACAACTTTGTAAGAATCGCTAATATGGGGGGACTAAATGTGAATATGTTGAGCTTTAGTGGAGAATGTGATCTCTCTAAACACATCAAAGGCCTGAAATTATAGTGTGTAAGTTGTTTTATATCTTTTATATTAGTGAACTTATTTTAAGAATATCTTCAGTAGTACTTATACAATTGTAATTCCTTCTAACCAAAATGACATTATGAAAGTAACTAGTTCTAAGTTCAGCTTCTCTAAACCAATAAGATCTTGCATTTTTTTTTGGTAAGCTCAAAGTGGTTATTAGTGACATTTAGGCAAGTTTAAGGTTTGTTCCTTTCTTAAGATATGAGATTTAATGAAATTAAGTTCTTCTCTAGGTTTTTAAGGCAAATTTTAAAAAGTCTCTAATTGTTTTAATAGCTACCTTGGTGTTGGCCTCTCCATTTCCATTAAGTTCTTCTATCTTTCCCTTAATGGACTTTAGTTTTAGAAAGCATTTGAATTGAGGAGTATCTTAATTAAAGAACTTCTAGCCACTCTTAAGGATGTATTTGAACTCGTTAGTGTTAACAATGTAATGGTAAAACTTAAAAAGAGCCAACCTTATTTGTTATAATGTGAATGGTAATCAACATAAAAAAAATATCATAAACTAGCGCAAGTATAAAGTTGATAAAGAATTCTTAAATTATTAAAGCCAATTAGTATTCACTAATATCCTACTAAAAATTTTTAAAGAAAATTTATTCATGATATCTATCATTCCATATGGAAAGAGGTTCAAAATAAATTAGATCAGATAAAGAAAGTTTACCAAAGCATTCTCCACAATCCCTTATTCTTGGGTTCCAACCCATACCACTGCCTTGTTCCAAAACTTTATAAGTATGATTTGAAACTAAAAACTTTCTTTTAGTTAGGATAGTCTTGATTTGTAGGTTGAATATTGTACTAGATTAAGATATAGGCTTTTGTTTAGCTTCTTTATTTGAATTATCATCAGTTCTTAATTTTTTTTTGCTTTTTTGAGTTTAACTAAAGCAAAAGCATTTATATGAAAATTAGCCTTTTAGTTCATATGAAATATGTTATTTATGACTTTGAGCACACATACTCTTGAATTAATAATTACTTTATGCCAACTACTAAACAACTTCATCACCTAAAATTCATTCTAATAAAATGTCTTCCAAAGTAGTAAAGTGACAAGCTTATGAATAGAAGACAAATGTTCAAGATATGCATGCTAAAATATTTCTGTTTAAATTCAATCATTTCTCTTTTTTAAGTAGAGATCATATATTTTAACTAATGCTGAAATACGCTTTATCACATATTCATTGTTTTTAATTCACATCATATTATTTTTTACATCGTCTCAATTTCCTATTTCTTCATGGTAGCTCATTTCTACTTCCTTGTCTTTCCTTCTTGTGGTAGCACATCCTTACTTCTTTTTCCTTCTATAGGCTCTCACTGTACAAGGTAGGAGATATGATGTAATTAGTACCCAATCCCAAAGCTTTAAATTGCTTGTTCTATTTGGTATTAAGTTTCTTTTTTAATTGGTCTTTAAAATTTTATTATTTAGTTTATATTTATTTTTGGAATATGCTATTACTTGAATTTTTATTATTATTGATATGAGTTTTATATGACTTGTTTTTTCATATTATGATTAGAGTTTCCAGTAAGATTACTATAAATAAAGGCTTTGTTGGATAAACACAATAAAATTGTATTCAAATTTATTTTAAGGATGTCTTTGATTAAACGCTAGTTGTTCGAACTTCAACCTACTTTAATTCTTGCAAACTTTGTTGAATTTTTTTATCCTAACATTTGTTTTCATGCATTAAATGAGCAAAAGATCCTACATATGGATTTTAGATTCAAAACTATGTTAGAGGCAACTACTCCAATAAATTGAGATAACTGAGATATGGTATATGATCAAGAAGACTTAACATGAACCTTACAAGCTTTACAACGTTAAGAACTAGTGAAATCCCATTTGAAAATTTTGAAAGGTTAACAAAAATCCTTAAAAAAATTAAAAATTCTAACGGTTAAATATGTATTAGAGGAGAAACCCTTTTCATGAAATGGATTAATTAATCAAATAACACAAGCTAGACTTGGGAAGCGAATAATCGTATTCCTTAACTTAAATGGTGGGAGGGTCAAGAATGAATTTTATTTTAAATTTGATAAAGAAGATTATTTAAATTAGGAGATTAAGGTAGAGAATTATTTCAAATGAAAATATATTAAAATCCAAAAGGTGATATCTGTGTTGTATAAATTGAAGGATATGAACTTAAATGGTGAAAGAGAGCTAAAGAACATCATATGTGACAAGACAAACATAAAATTAATGTATCATGATACGATGTTTTGAACCCTTCCTATAGAATTAATTGGAAAGGAAAATCACGAGTTGGATGTGATTGTAAACCAATCAAAAGAAATTATCAAAAGGTTGCAACAACTCACAAAATTATCAATAATGCATCTAATATTGAAAAGAGTAATAGGTACAATGTTTTGGAGAGAATAGATAAAGAAAGAGTTTGTAATGAGTTCAAAGACTTATTTGAGATTTATTCCAAAACTAATATTTACAATAGTACAAAATTAATTGTTGATTTTTTGCTTTTAGAAATCCTATAAAATGTAGTAGAAATACTAAAATGACCCTTGGAAATTCTAATTCACATATACCAAAGTGATCAATTATGATTTATCTTCTTAACGTCTCCTATTAAGCTTGTAATTTACCTTCAACAGTTCCTAGAGCTACTCTCAATCTATAAAAATCTTTGAACTTTAGAGCTTTAGTAAAAATGTTGACAATTTGGTCCTTAGATCTGACATGTTTAGGTTGAATCTCCTTCTCCCTAATGTATTCTCTAATGAAATGGTACCTGGTATCTATTTGCTGGCTTCTATAAAAAATTAAATTCTTTCTTAAGGTAACAGCTGATTAATGTATTCTCTAATGAAATGGTACCAAGTATCTATTTGTTTGCTTCTATAAAAAATTAGATTCTTTCTTAAGGTAACAGCTGATTTGTTTTTAATGATATCAATACAATTTTAAAATTTTTAATAACCTTCTCGACTAAAGAGTATAACAAAAATAAGTAGTTATAACATACTCAGCTTCATAAGTTGAAAGACTAATAGTTGGTTACTTTTTGAACTCCAATAAAATACAGTAGTGGCTATAAAGAAAACAAAACTACTAGTACTTTCCTAATCATCATCTCTCTCCCAATAATTTTCAAATAATTTGAAATTGTAAATAGTATTATAAAATAAACCATAATCTAATTTCCCTTTAATATATTAAAGAATCCTCCTGGACACCTTCATATAAGTCAACTTTCTTTAGCCTTTTCTCCTTATCTTCTTATCCTTTAATAACATAACCTAATGATTGCTTCATATGAGCTTCTTCCTAATTTTAATATAAGAAACTTGAATTTGACATTGATATAAAAAATCTTTCATCTCTATTGAGTCATCTATGAAATAATTAGCTTCATATTTTTCAAACGAACTACTAAAGCAAATACTTCATCATAAACAATTCCATCTTTTTGAGTGAATTCCTTTTTGACAAATCGAGAATCGTACTTCTTTACTTCTCCTTTAGCAATTTTCTTCACTTTTTAAATCCACTTTACTTGTATATGTTGTTTTCCTTCTAGAAGGGTGGTGATTTCTTCTATTGCTTCATAAATTCCATCTAAATTTCACCTTTGAAGGAATTTTAATAGAAATTTTTTCTTTGTTTGTTTTAGTTATAAGATGAGGATTTTCATATACTGGTAATAAATTGATCTTGAAATCGATTTGTAGTCAAAATGATCAAAAAAGAAGAAAATTATAGTTTTTATCTTAAGGAACATTCCACTCCTATGAGCCTTCTTCATCCTACTTTGCATCTATAATCATGATAGTTTTTTATTCTAAGGATTATAATATTTGTAACTGTTTAAGAGTTTTGCACAACTAATAAATAGAAGTTTCCCACTTTTATTATGCAATTTGCTTCTTGTCTCATCAGGAATATGATCATAAATGATAATATTCTTCCACTCCATACTTCTTGTGGAGTTATTTGCATTTTTTAGATTTAGATTATTCAAATAAACTACACATTTCATTACTTTATTCCAAAACTTCTTTGGCATCCTTTTAATTTTTAGTATGTTAGAATCCATATTGAGAATAGTTCTATCTTTTCACTTTATAACACCATTTTACTAGGGTGACCTTAAAATAATCAACCAATGTTAAACACCAAGATAATCTCAAAATTGATTAAACTTGTCTGATATGAAATCCCCTTCTTTTCATTTCATGTGTCTTTAATTGAAAAACCACTATCATTCTCAACATCCTTGATTCTAGAAGAATTCAAATTCTTAAGATTTTTTAAGAAATAAACTTAAATTTTATGAGTATAATCATCAAAAAACAATAAAAGTATGTATTATTCATATAAGAACTAGGATTGAAAGGACTAAATATATTAGCATATATCAAATCAAGTGATTATGAGATTTAAGAAAGAGATTTCTTCTAAACTATTCATAGATTGCTCACTATACATACAACCTTCACTTATGAAAGGCATGCCTATACTAAACTTTTCTTAGATAGTAGCTCTAATCCATCAAATTTTAAGTTACCTATCTAAGATGATTAGCTACAATGAATCATTTATAGAAGCTTTTAAACATTTGGGACCACCTTTGTCAATTTTTAGTTTAAACATTCTTTTACATTAGTACTTTTTCTTTAATTCTTCCTTTTTCATCCCTCATAATTGGTCTTTACTCATTTGTATATTGCAAACTTTATTCAGAAGTTGATCAATACTCAAAATATTGTTTCCAATATTGGAATATAATAATAAAAAAATAAATTGGTGATCTCTATTTTTTAATCTATAAAGAATATCTCCATAACTAATTATAGGAACTTTAGTTTTATCACCAAAAGAACTACTTTCTTTATTAGACTCAACATCACTATAAAATAAATCTTTATTATCAATCATATAATTGCTAGCTCTTAAGTCGATATACTAGGACTCATGATTCTTTTCTTCATCTACGTCGTAGGTTAATAACAAAGTCTACTCTTTGTCTTCTTTGGTCTTAACAAAACATGCCTTTTCATCATTATTTGACTTTAATTTACAATCTTTAGCGAATTCCCCAAATCTTTGATAATGGTAACATTGACATTATATTTTCTACTATAACAACATTGAAACCAATCATCTTTACCAAGTCTTTTTGGCTTCTACTGTGGAAAATTTAATTCTACATCATCTGATAAAGTTTTGCTCCTTTGTCTTTTCCTTGAGTCTAACCTCGACCTCTACCTCCTACTCTTCCTTAACTTCTACCATATCCAATAAATCATTGATACATATGTTCTTTCAATTAAAATTTATTTTTTCCTACAATACATGGTTAATAGGTTCTCTTTTCTTTAATCTCTCCTCGTGGACTTATAGATAACCTGAAACTTGTCATGCTATCATTTACTCCAAATATTTTAATTCTTTAATGTTAGTCATAAAATAATCAAAATTTGAAATCAAAGAATGAAGAATTTTTCAAATCACTTAAGCATCTTTTATCGTTTCTTTATATCTTTTTAATTGATTAACAATTACCAAACTTTATTAAAACCTCATCCACAAAGTCATAATCCTCCATCTTAAGAATTTCAAGGTTTGTAGATGCACTTTAATTACATTGTCTTTTTCTTTAAAAGAATTTTAAAGAACCTCTCATGCATTCTTTGTACTTGTAGTAGTATATCCTTTTTCACCCATACTCTCATCCACGTACATATACCTAAGAGTAAGTACTTTATCTATGCATTTTTTAAACTTGTTGTAGTAGAAACTTTTTCAAACATAAGTACTTTCTCTATGCATTTTTTATACTTGTTGTAGTAGAAACTTTTTCAAACATACTCTCATCTAAGCACATATGAATAAGAGTAAATGTTTTCCCATCTTTCTTTCCAGTCTTGGCAAAAGGGTTATTTTTGACTCTAAGGTTTACATCCACTAACAAAATTAACCCTGAGGTTTCAGAGAAAACAAATAAAACCCTAACATTTGGAAAACATTCAAATATCACCCCAAAATTAAGGAGAAATTAATGGGTATATGACATCGTCAGTTTTATGCCTAGTTAGCGATGATTTGGCATTTTTAATATTATTTTATTACATATGAGGGCCCCACCATGCCATGTCAGATATAATGTGACAGTGTGGGACTCACTTTCTTAAAATAAAATTTTAATTAATTTTAACCTCTAGTACTCACCGTAATTAATTAACCCTAATTTTGTTTAACCCAACTAATTAATTTATTAAGTTAACAAACAAGTTAACCCTAACTTTTATTGACCTAGCAATTAAATTAACTAAATAACTTATTAAGTAAATTAATTATAATTATTATCAAAGGCAGAGTTATAATTTCACTGATATAGTTAAAATCCCTAACAGTCAAAATCCCCAAATTTTCACTAATTTTTCCTCTCCTCCTTCGCCTTACAACAATAGTTATCAATCACTAGTGAAGTCGTCACCAATCACCCTACAAAGTCATCACCAATCGCCTAACGTAGTCATCACCATTTTCAACTTAATAACTTGTTGAGTTGACTGAGGTAAACAATTTACATCTTGAGTTTGTTATTGCCTATCTACTTTGCTCGTTAGATTCTGTAGTGTGTTTTGGATGTTTTCTTCTGGTGGGTTGCATATGGGAAGCAATTTGATATTAGGACATATGTTTTTTGGGTTGCCTCTAATGTGATACCGCCTTGAGTTTATTATGTCTACTTTGATAGATTTTGTCGTGTGATTTGGTTGCGTTCTTCTTGTGATTTGCACATGGGAGGCACTACCATATAGGGACATATGTTTCTTGACTGCTTTCTTGATTTTTCTTTAGTTTTTATTGTCTATCAGTTGATCAAACGTATAAGATGATATTATAGTTATTTCCTCATATTGATTTCTATTATAATTACATTTGTTTTCTTAATTCTAAAAGTAACCATTGTCACTAAGGAAGGATTTTACATGGATATTAGATTTGTAACTTATCAAATGTGCGTAGATTGAATATTGTTCATTACAATTAATTTTATTTACACAAAACTTGGATATCATTTATGTATGTTTCTTTGCAGATTTTAGCTAACAATCTGATAGAACAATTACTAATAAAGTTAAAGAAGATACAATATTTGAAAGTTACAACTCTTGATGTGTGTAGTATTCTTCTCTTAATAGGTAAGATGAATATCTTTATTATTGAAATTATTTCCTTCATATTCATGATTTGAAGAAGTGACTTTATTCCTTTATCTACAAACTTAATTTTGGAATGTATAAACTCTATTTATTATCACTGTTACAAGTCTTACTTCCTACTAGGCCAATTAGTGAGGCATTACTAGTTGTCCATATAAAGAAATATGCTAGAATACTTGCATGAGACTATTAGGAAATTATACAATGTAAGTAGTTTAATTTATCATTTTTTTCATCTACACATAGCATACGACTGTTTTGTAACCTTGTATCCGTATCACTAGAAATATGGGTATTATTTTGATTTACTATTAAAAGAAGTGATACTAAATGTAAAGTCTATTAATTGGTTTACATATGTGCACTTAACGGCTACAAGCATGGCTGATAGGAGATCTACGTTGTCTGTAATGCTTTTAAAATTGCTATAGTGATAGCATAGTTCCTTTAGAAAAGTAAGCTAAAATTATATTACCTATTATGTTCAATGTTGCACTTCTTTTTAAAATATCTCTAATAACAAGTTGAAGGTACTTCATATTTGTCTATCTTGATTTGAAATTTCTTTTGTATGATCTATCCATTTTGCTCTAGTCACCTTTATATAGGAATGCTTAATGTTCGCTTTAACTTTTACTTAGATGTATCACTTAAGAATGACTGACTAATAACTATTGTTTAAATTTTAAGTGGTGACCTAATGAATATATTCAAGACTTTGTAATATGGGTTATCTATTTTGCTTAATTTTTAGATGTAATAATCATTTCATTGCATTTTTATTTTAACTTTTGTGTGTGTGCTTATATGTATCTCCTGTTGTCAATGAGTTATAACCTTTTATTATCTAGCAATTCAATGATTTGGCCTACACTATCTCTTTACACTATTTCAATTAAACTTATATTGTAGTACGTGCTTGTAAATATATTGTTGTGTTTGGGTCTTTAATGTCGATGAAAATATTTTTTAACAGTTGCTTTACAAGTTTTAATGGTTCAATATAGATATAAAAGGCTTTTTTATTGTGGATATTTCATGTTGGAGCCTAAATTTAGATATGTTGGTTGAGATATTGCTATATTTGACAATGTTAACATTGATTATGTTAATAATAGACATTATATAAGATGAGATTGGAGTTATAGTATGATCAAATTGATAAGGCATATTATAAAGTATTTGGTTTTAACAGTAAGGGGTTATTGAGAGTTAATAGAGTCAAATGAAAATTGTATTAGGCTAGCACATTTGATGCAAATAGCTGACCCAAATCAGGCAGAATTTTTAGGCTAAGTTGAGGCGTAGGCTTGAGTGGACCGAACCTAGCCTATTGTCATTCCTAATTTTATTGAGAAAAGGAATAAAAGTTAATTTTATGATGACAACAATAACACCTAATAGAAATCTCGCTGACATACGAAAGTCTGGGGTGATTCAATAGTACACAGTCTTACCCCTAGCTAATACAGAGATTATTTCCAAATGATTTACATGAAGAGAAAAATTAATAATGATAAAAAATAATAATAAGAAAAAGAAGAAGAAGAAGAAAATTAACAATATATTATTATTATTATTATTATTATTATTATTATTATTAAAAAACTTTAAACTACTAAAACAAGTTAGGTAGGTAAAATGGGCTTAGGCTACAATCCTAAGAGATAAGTATTGCCTATCTACAAGTTTAGACAAACTACAAAAGGAAAGAGTTACAGGACTTATCAGAACTACAACGATCTCCTTACGAGGGATCCTTTAGCTGAATCTTAACTAGTCAAAGTTTTATATTACAGGTATGAAATAATCAATGAATTATTGATACAATTATAAAATAATCAATAAATTACATATTTCTAATCATATTATACCGTAGGGGCATTTTTGTCATAGACACTATTTTTTCTGTCTACTGCAACCAAATACATTTCTATCCTCCAGACGAAGACAATTTTTTTGTTCTGTCCATCACAACCAAACAGTTTACTGTCTCCAATTTTTGTTCTGTTCCGTTTCCAAATTTTTGTTCCGTTCCATCTCTGCATGTTGAAGACAACAACCAAACGCAACTTAAGTTTCAACATTATTATATCATTCTTGATCACCTCTTCTCAATTCTTTTTAGATCTCCTTTTTTTTTCTTACAATTTATATATACAATCTTTTTGCATCTTCTCACTGAAACGTTTATGAGTTTTATAAATTACGAAAAGTAGAAGAAATTAGAAATTAAAAACTTAAACATATAATTTTTTATTAACTTTGAAAATAAAATAAAAAACTAATGTAAAATCAGATAAATATTTGTTGAGATAGCATACCTACATAGTCGAAACTTCTAATAGTTATAAGGCTGTATTATTGTTATTTGTTATAATGATGTACAATATTAATAACATCAATTTCGTAACCTGTCTGTCTGGCACGCTATCGTCAATTTCTGCTCAATCAAACACTTCCTGCTGTAATTGCGAACTCGTATCAAGCTCGCAATGTTTCTTCTTAAGGTACTTTCACTTGCTTCTTCACCTTTTCAGGTTCATGCTATTTCCTTTCTGTTTTTCTTTCCGTTTTTTGCTTTTTGCTTTCTGTTTTTCAGTAGGCTTGGAGAACTACTGCTTTTGGTTGTTATGGGTACCTGAATTTCACCAAATCTGCTTTCCTGTAAGTCAAGTTCCTATCTTGTTATTTATTTTGAAACTTTTTGGTCATTGAAACGATATTGCAAAGATGTTTTCTTTTATATGGTTTTATGGATGCTGATTATTCTGTTTCCTGTTCAGTATGATAGAAATCAAAAGAAAGAAAAAAAAGACAGGATAAAGAAACTTCAAGTTGGTTTACAGTATTGGCCATTCATTTCCTTATTTAATACCGTTTTTTCTTTATATTATTTTCCTTATAATTATCTAGTTACTGACACTAGTAGTATACACAAGATGAAATTGTTTGTTGTGGGTATTTGTTCTCTTTCCTAAATGTTTTTATACTTGTTCAATTTGTAGGGAACACTCCAAAAACTTCAATCCAGAAGATACGGAGACAAAAATAGAGGGGAAGAATTGTGTGGTAACTGGAGCAAATTCTGGCATTGGTTATGCAACCGCTGAGGGACTTGCTTCACGGTAATGTTTTTGTCTAAATTCCTGCGTTCTTTTGATTTCTTGGATTTTTTAGGGACATTTTTGGATAAACATTAGAATTTAGCAATGATTATCAGAGGTGCAAATGTTTATATGGTATGTCGAAGCAAGGAGAGGGGAGAAGCTGCTCTTTCGGAAATAGTATCTAAAACAGGCAACCAAAATGTTCACTTGGAGGTATGCAACACTTTTTTAAATTTCAGTTTTTTTTATACCCAGGTGTTCTTGAATAATCGTGCTCGTATTGCAATCAATGGAAATTGAAATTTGTTGATCCGGAAGTGCGGATCTGGTTAATGGGGCTAGCAGACTTGGAATTTATATGAATTGCCCAGTAACTACCTTAAGCAGTTTGATTTTTATTCAAACAATTTAACCCTGAAATCTCAGATGTTAAATAGAATGTGAGTTACTGAAATGCTGCATGAATTTTTTCCTTATGATATTTTCCAAGTTGTTATTCGAGGTATAAAATGCTCTTATGTCCAAAATGCGCCTTCGATGAGCTAAGAAGTGGAATAGGATTTTCTATGGACTGAAAAATCATGCGAAGTTGCTACTTGTCAGTTGATAATTTCAACTTGTATATCTGGTGCCTAGGTTTCTAAATAGCTGTCCATATACTTGACATTTTATCATGCTTTGAATCTCCTTACTGATGAACGAAAGTAACAGGAGGTGGCAGCAAATATAAAGCTCAGCTTACTAAAATAGTAGCTATACTTAAAAAAGACCCTAAAGCTTTAACTAAGAAAATTACTTAATTGTAAATAAATAACTAAATTCTTAAACAGAAAAAGTAAAATGGTTAAGTATTCTTAAACCTGTGCTTAATTTCATTTACTTTTAACCTGCCTCACATTTCTTGCAGGTTTGTGATCTATCATCTGTCAGTGATATCAAATCTTTGGCATCCAAATTTTCTTCAAAGAATGTTCCAGTTCATGTTCTGGTAAAAGTTCCTTGCTCATTGTTTTCGTATATTATTTTTAGAAAAAAAGGACATCATTTCCTATAGTCTTTTACCTTATGGGTGATGAAACTCCAAATGATTGGCGGCTTTCACTTGTTAATGGAACTTAATAATTTGCAGTAAACACTCCGTTTCCTTTCATAATGTTACATTACTCTTTAAAAACTACTTCTCAAGAGAAAGAAAAGGTAACTAGAGTTTTTATAAAAAAAATTAATAGATTTCATTATAAGAAAGTATATACAATCTAGAGTACAAAGCTATTATAATCCATAGAATCTAGATTATAGAGATTTATGGTTCCTAGTAATCGTCTACATCTTGAGATCGAGGGAACTTGCAAGACTACTTAGTCCAATATTACTTCAATCCCTGTCTACTTTTCATGTTACTTGTCAGATTTGCAGATATTCTTTTGGCTAACATGGCCAATCTGCAATGTAGGAAGATGTTCTGAAAAACCATCTCACTGCTTCTACTTACTTTTTTAAATACTCTGCAATTGCGCTCTTTTCATATGTAGTACACCAAGGCTGCCCAACTTAACCTGATAGCTTTGAGATCAGCTGCATTATGCACTCTAATTTTTCCCGGCCAAGTAATAGTTTCACTCCAAAAATCCATTGGTCGATCCGCGTTGAGTATATTTTGCAACTGATCCAAGACTTGTTTAGTATATCTGCATCTAATCATGAGGTGTTCCAAACTTTCCAATTTCGCATTACATAACTCACAATTCAAATTGCTAATGGAGAACCTGATCTTATCCCTTGTAAGCAACCCTCCATTGATTACCATCCATAAGATGAATGAGTGAGTTGGGTTAAGATCACTATCCCATACTAATGCTGCCCACTCCTTCCTTGTGCTCTGTGTAGCCTGTAACAGTGTTTTACAGGCTTTTGTGTTGAACTTCCTTGAGTTATCTGCTAGCCACTGAATTTCATCCTACTCTCCTTCCTGACATCTAGGCAACTCTTTGATGATGAAACTGACACACCTACTATTGTGGAAGAGCCATATTCACTAATTATTTCGAATAAGAATACTTACTTTGGTAGTTGGATTCACCACCAATTTTAAGCCCTGTACCTCCTCCACCTTATATAGAGGACCTTTATAGTGCCAATTATTATACCAAAAAGACGTGCTTTCTCCATTTCTAATCCTATGGAACACCTGGCTTTGCATCCATTGTCTGGTTTCTATAACTTCTTTGAGAGTGCTTGACATATTCTGCCTTGACTGTAGGATCCAGATACTCTTGTCCTTAATGAATACATTGTGTATCAATTTCACCCATAAATCCTCCTTTTTGTAACATAACCACCACAAATTTCATCCCCTACTCACCCTATGGTTCATCTTTGCAGAATGGATGCCTAATCCCCCCTGTTGCTTAGGTTTACAAATTTTGTCCCAACTAATTTTTGCTTTGCTTCGGCCTTGGTTTGAGCAGTTCCACAAGAAATCCCAAAGCCGCCCGTTGATTTCCTTAAGGATACTTTTAGGAATGGATAAATGGTTGATCCAATAAGTGGTAAGATTGCTCAGTATTGTTTGAATTAGCTGTAACCTACCTCCATAGCGAAGGAACCAATTGCTTCATTGATTGATTATGCCATGAATTAAGTCCAACAGACGTTTACACTCCCCAGCATTGATTCTTCTTTGAGAAATTGGTACCCCCAAGTATTTGAAGGGTAGTTGCCCTTGTGTTAATCACATCTCGATAGCTGTAGATGCTACCTTTGTATTTGAGTTGCAAGATAAATAGTAACAACTCTCTAGCGGTTTGCATCTTAAACCTGAAATCTCTTGGAATTCCTTCATTGCTTGCATAATCATGTCAATTGAGTTTTTCTCAACCTTGCAAAACAATTAGAGGTCATCTGCAAAAGCTAGGTGTATGAGCTTCAAACCTTTAAATCTACCATGGAACTAGAGCTCTAGATGCCTTCATATGGAATTCATAAGTAGAATTGACAAAACCTCCATACATAAGACAAACAGGTAAGGGGATAATGGGTCCCCTTGCCTCAGGTCCCTCCTTGCTTTGATCTAGTTTGTAAGTTCCCCATCCACCAAGATAGCCATAGAAGCAGTAGTTACACATTCCTCAACCCATTTTTATACAAAGGTAACTAGATATTACAAAAGCATCTTGCTAACGTCTTGCCAAATCAATTAAAATCTAATATGTAATGTCGTTGGCTCTTATAGGTTAACAATGCTGGTTTGCTTGAGCACAAAAAAATTACCACATCAGAAGGGTGTGCTCCCACTCACTAATTATCTTCTCTAAAAGTCAATATTTCAATATGTTGTAATCGCTGAACTCCCTGGAACTCTCATGTTCTGTTTACTACATTGTTTCAGATTTGAACTGAATTTTGCTGTAAATGTGTTGGGAACTTTTACCATGACGGAACTGATGGTGCCTCCATTGGAGAAAGCTGCTCCAGATGCTCGAGTCATTACTGTTTCCTCTGGTGGAATGTATACAGCTCCCTTGACCTCAGATCTACAGGTAGCTTCTATCCAAAATCTAGTATAATTGTTTTTCTTGATCAAACACTTATGCATCTGCTAAGATATTTTCTCAATGCAGTTTGTCAACGGGAATTTTAATGGAGTGGAACAGTATGCTCGAAACAAGCGATTTCAGGTTTCTATGAATTAATAACATTGGATTATTTCAGAAATTGGATTCGCTCTGTTGATCATTTAATTAGATAATTGTGCTATTAAATTATGATACTCCGAAATTAGTAGAAACTACAAGCATAGCCAATGAAGTATCTACTCTTGTTTTCTGGATGATGCGTACTGTTGTTTGCTTGTCATGCTGAAAAAATAAAAGAAATTATAAAGAACTAAAAAGTTTCCCTTCCATGATGTCTTTGAAAGATTTATCCAACTCTGCATGTTAGAAGTGGTAAAACTCACTGCGGAAAAAGACATAGAAAGGAAATAATTGGATCTAACAGAAACAAACTTAGATTAATTGGCTTTTCAAGCAAAAAGACTCTGTAGCAGAAAAGGAGATCGTTGTTATTGTGGAGAAATACAACTCAGATATGTGGTTAGGAATACCGTCTAGATTTCTTTCAACATTTAGTATTGGCCACCATGGTTCATGGTAATCTCTATCACCATTTTACATAAAATATTTCAAAGGCCATTAATCTATAAATCAACTGATATCAAAAGGTTTTTTTTTGATAATGATTAAGGTTTTCTTGTAGAATATGTGTAGAATAGAAGTGTGCAACTATACTGATTTAAATTTATACAAAATTTCCTTCATTGAATTTGCAATATCTTACGTTTTGTCAGGTTGCTTTAAATGAAAAGTTGTCTGACTTGTATAAAGGAAAAGGGATTTCATTCTACTCAATGCACCCCGGTTGGGTTGAGACGCCAGGAGTAGCTAAGAGTTTACCCAGTTTCAATAAATCGTAAGGACACAGTATTACATATAATATCTATATAACTTCCATTTGATATTTACCAATGCGTTTCTTTCTTGTCCCGATAATCATGTCAAGGCTCTCGGGAAAGCTGAGGACAAGTGAGGAAGGTGCAGACACTATTATTTGGTTGGCTTTACAGCCCAAAGAAAAGCTAGTCTCTGGTGCATTTTACTTCGATAGAGCTGAAGCTCCTAAACACCTCATGTTTGCAGCCACACGTGGCACTCATTCGCTCATTGACCCGATCATGGACGCCCTCCGTACTATCTCTCGACTTTCCGAATAGGAAAACATTTACTTTTTCGTTCAAAGAGGAAGCTTGAAACAGTGCCAGTGGTTAAAATGATTATGGCTTTCATTCTCTACTACTGTATCGGAATTTGCAACTTTAGTTGCAGAATCATGCCTTGCATGCAGTTGTGCTACTACCTGCCTGTTCTGTCTCAATGTTTAGTACTGATTTAGTTAAAACATACACTGCAGACATTGCTTGCTTACAAAAAAAAATACATGAAGAACCTAAATATACCAAACTTGAGAACGTGTCTTACAAGATATACATACGAACGTATGTCCATCATCAACTTTCTATATTTGCTGCATAGTTGTACTCAGCCGCTCGCTTGTTGTAATGGGCAAAATCAACTGCTTTAGCATCTAAAAGATGATATATGCTTCAACCTACGCAGTTCTAAACGCGCAAAAGACGTCATTTACGGTGATTATCATAGCATCCCAAGAGACTTGGCTTTCTTAACCAATATTGCTCAAACCTCTGCCTAGCATACTCCTTGTAGTCAAAGTCAAGCGTGTTCACATAGGCCTGGAATCACATATTTCGATGAGACAACTCAACTGCAATTGCTAGTAAATGGTGTATATATGTAAGATGCAGAATGCATACCGAGATTATTCCCCATAAGCCCCAAAATAGATGGCTTGCAAGAGTATACTTTTCTGTGTCATGAAGCAGCTGCTCTATCTCATCCTCACTGGCTTGATTTCCTATACAAAGAAAATATCCATGTACAGTTTTAAGAATCTTACTAATTTCAGAAAACTATTTAAACAAGCAGGAGACTTAAGAGACTAACCTCCAGAACTTAGATATGCTTCCACAAATCTACGTCGCTCTTGTATGCCTGAAAATGCAATTAAGATAAGAATCACTTAATCCTAAAATTGATGCCTCATCTTTTTTTCTTTTTCCCTAACTCAAGTACCTAAAAGATAAAAACTAGTTCATATGAAGGTAAGTGAAAGAGTCAACTTGAATCAAAAGTCAGGATCATTAGAAAAAGAGAGCACAAACAACCCTGTGCATTAATAATAGTCACTGACCTGGGTATTTACTATAGTCCAAAACATGCGGTGTCTCAGAATGATAATCTGCTGCCATCTCACAGAAGTGGTTTGCTAGGTCATATGCAACAGAATTGTAACTTGCATACTCGTAATCCTAGTTATTGAAAAAAAAAATAATGTATCAGAATAATTTCATGGTCATGAAATCGAGACCCAACTTAAAGGAAACGAAACAAAAAAGAAATTAAAAAACATAAATAATCTAAGGCTTGGAAGTGTACTTAAAACAAAGAAAATAGAAGCAAATGCAAACATCTAAGAAACTGCTAGGAGAAACGACACCCCAAACAAAACCCAGGATGTGCGTCAGGAAGACATGATGCATCCAATACTTTGAAAATCATACTCAGGTTACAGACTTAAAAGGAAATGGGACAATATGTCAAAATCTATGGCATCCTAATTCCTAAAATTACTGAAAATCTCAGGAAGTGCATCATAAGACTAATAGAATGAGGGACCACATTCCTCACAATTACAGAATGAAAACAAAACTGAGGGAAAAGTAACAACATTCAATTGGGGAAAATAGAAAATGGATGGGATGATATCATTGAACATCTGATCAAGAAAAGAGTAATACCTCAGGGAAAAAGTAAACCTTTTCTTTTGGCTTCACTTTTTGTTTTGTTTCCATTTATATGATTAGTGCAGTTGACATCTTTAGCTGCAACTGTTTAAAATTGCAATAAAATTACCAGGCAAGCATCACAGTTTGTTTCAAGCATGAGTCAAAATTTCAGACACTGTCATTTTATGCTTCTTTGCAACTCATTGTTTTACCATGGGCCTAGTGAAAAAAAGTGCAAAACAGAACAAGAAGAGTTTATGTAAAAAGATATCAAATGATAAACTACAATACATAGCTAGCTAACCAAAAAAATTTTGGGTTTTTCTCAGTTAACCCAATTTATATTTGGCCAACTTTTGTTACACTGAAAATTGCTGGAGATTGAGCTCTAAACGAAATGCTACTTTTCCCTAATCTAGCCCTTTCTCTCATCATAGTGACTGTTGTCTGTTCCTGTAATTAGCATGTTTTGCAGTCCTTGCAATCAATGTGAGCACAAACCAAGACGTCAGTCAAATTGCAAACAACCAATTAATATATCCTACAGTCAAAATTGAAAGAAAAGATGTTTTATATAACCCTCAATTGCATAGGAGAAATATCGGGCTTCCAAGATTTCATCTCCAAATATTATCTAGCATCACAGGCATTTCACTGGTGAGATTACCGACATACACTGATACAATTGTAACAAATACGTGGAAATTTATTGAGTTAAATATTGGTATCAAGCCAACAAAAATATCATTTAGCAAAAGAACACAGGAGACTTACAATCAGGGTGATCGCTCTTATTTCTTCATCCATCATAATGTTACCATATTGAAGGTCATTATGGCAAAAGCCAATTTCTTGATGCTTCTGGGACAGCTCTTTTTCTAAATTATTGATTTCTTCTAGTAGAACATCCAAGTTAAAAGCCTTTGCATCTTTAGGGGAACAAATGCTTTTAGCCTTCCTAACCCAATCCCTAGCGAATACGAAGACAGAATAGATATATTGTTGATAGAGGCACTAAAATGTACTTTGGAAAAGGAAGATTTACTTTCTGATGATAATACCTTATTCTTCTCCAAAGGAGTATATTTCTAGGACCTGGTACATCAAGATTGTGGAATTCTCTTGTTTTTGCTGCTATCAGATCAGATATCTCAGGGTCACGCAGGTCAGCGGCTGATAGGGTCTGGAAATTGAACCACGAAAAGATGGAAGCAGTAAGTAGGATTAGTCATCAAAACAAAGATTGATAGTATTATTTTGGGTTATAAGCAGCACATCTAAATAAAGATCAAGGAGGGGATGAACAGGAAACCTAAGATCCATGAAATTTGTTGAAAATAAGTATGACCTGAATTTAGGAAAACTGGACATGATCAATCACATGTTCTTAATTTAAATAGCAAAAATCAACTTGTTCAGAGGCAAATAATAGTCAACTGATAGATAATCTAATAAAGATTATTGGCAAGATCCAACTCTGACTCTGTAAACACGTAGCCGCTTTTCATTTAGATCAAAGTGTGTCCTAACTAGCACAGAAACTTCATTTCTTACCTTCCCACATACTTGCAATCTCAAATAACATCTTAAGGTAATCGATCAGATTCCACATCTAAAATAACTAGCCAATGGTGCAACATAGGATAATATAAAGATATGCCTAGAATACCATAGTTAGTCCTACTAGAATTGAAAATAAGCATAAAATGCAGTTACCCTCGCATGAATGAACTCTTCAAGTCTTCCTTCCGGAAACCGTCCAAGAAGCCGAGGCCCTTGTCCATGCCTAGACATGCACTCAAATGTCCTAATCTCATCATCCCTGTTGAAGAACACCTCAACGCCTTCACCATAAACACGAACCAGAACTTTTCGGGTGGGATCACCCGTCTTGGTAGGCCAATTAATCTGGTATACCTCGTTAGTCATAGCCCCTTTCAACGGTACAACCTGCAATGCATCCAAGTCGTCCACTACATCTCCCCACTCAGAGGCCACCGAAAGAAGCACTTTCTTTAGCTCCTCTGGGAAGTTACCCTTTACGAAACCATTAGTCAAGATTGCCATTTCCCACCTCAAAAAAGAGCTCAATCGACGAGTAATACAGCACTGCATTGAAGGCCAAATGTCAAAATAAAAGAAACACGAGAACTTTATCGCTACACATGACAATCCAATCTCTAAAATTGCATCCACCATTCAATATTGGATCAAACTCATCTCCAAAAGCAAAAAATTCACAACCAAAGAGAAGAATATATAAAAAGCCCAGTTCAAGAAAAATCTTGAAAGCTCACAAGACAGGGAATTTACAGAAAAGAAATGGAGGAGAAACATGCAAAAGAAAAAAGACGCACCTAAGAGGGAAAAAAAGAGAGAACAACTCCAACAAAGTAGAGAAGATGACGAGATTGAAACAGAGAATCTGTGTATTATAACAGTAACGTAAAAGAATGGTAAAAAAAGTGTAAAAGGGATATTGACAACACTTGTTGCTTCCGCTACAGATTTATATATAAGTGAACACCCGCGGAGAATCTCCTCGGATTGTGTGAACTGGCTTTGATGAGAAAGTCAGCGACGGACCAACGCACCATTAACACGTATAGATCTGTATTCCGATTCAGAAAGTCGCAGGATTTTTTTAATTGAGCTGGCCACTTATAATTAGCCGCGTGGATGTTTGCTGAAAAGCAAGTATTGAATTACCGAACTCATGGTTGGAAACTTTCTCAGATAACCAGGCCGTGACATGAGAAGGCCCTAGGCAAAGTCGTCTATCCTAATCCAATTGTTTGTTTATTTAATTAAAAATAATATAAACATTTCTAAAAAATTATAAAACGCGTGGAGTTGGAAGTTTACGCACGTACTAAGGAAAGCAATGTCACATGGTGATGTGTGTGTGTGTGTGTGATATTTATCATCTACGCCGTTTCGCTTGGGATTAAAAATTACTTGGTTTTCAAAAGTCAATATGAGACGTCAGTGTACGTACTGCTTATTCATAAGTACGAGTTACTACATATTTTATTACTGTTGGCAGCCACCATCTCCAATTGAATAATCCATTTATTCTAATTGAAGAAATCATCTCGTAATTTTTTAAAAGATTAGGACCTATTCAAATTGAAGATATTATCAATTTTAATTAAAGGGCACTTAGGATGACTTCCATGACCCAAAACCCTACCACTAAACATAACTAACGCCAACCACCAAAGTCGTTCACCGTCCAAAAATAAACACCACATTTTTTAACTTCTGTGCTTTTGCATGCATTTGTAATTGACTCACCATCCAAAACCAATTATTAACTTCACTCCTTTCTTTCTCTAGATTCTAGTGACCGGCAAAATAATTCGATGTAATAAAACCTTCATAGGTTAATAATGATAGGGTCACACGAATCGTTCAATTAAAAAGAGATACTAATTATTTAAATTTTAATTTAATTTATTAAATCAAGTTGGGGCTAAAAAATTATTAATTTATAAAGATTTTACTATATTAAAATTTGACATTTCAATTCATATATTGAATTTAGTTTTGAAGTTAAATTTGAGTGCCTTATTATTCGCAAAATTAGGCATGTTTTAACACTAAATAAGATTAATTATTTATTTAAGCAAACGTTAGTTTTCTCCGATTAACAAATTAGTAGTTGTTCGAAATTGATTATTGATGAAATTAATTTTTTACTTATATAACCCATCCAAAATAAGATACTTGTTATATTCTTAACCTAAATTATAATACTTGTCCTGTATTGATCAATTAATATTTAATATCACCTTCCTACTAACAAAAGTATTAGTAATATAATGACTTTGATCATGTTTATTAGTGATAGACTTTGTTTACATTATATAATTAAATATAGTGTCAATTTTCATACATATTAATCCAAGGTGAGAATTGATTTGTTTGGAATACAATTCTTTATTTATTTTAGGAAATTGGTAATTGACAATAAAGCTTATATAGATGATTTCTAATAAAGAACCTCCAATAGATTGACGAGGTAGAAAATATAAAATATAAAAATAAAGGATTGACAATAAATAGTAAGTTAATAAAGCACAAATAGTAAATGTGGGATATAAATGATCAATACTAAATAGCCTCCAATAGGTAAATAATAAATCACCTACACTAGAGAACTTTCAAAAGTCGATGAGGCATATAATATAAATATCAAAATAAACGATCAGTATTAGAGGATCTCTTCGAAGTTGATAGATAAAGCACAAAGGTAAATGCATGAATATAAATGATTGACATTTAAAAATCTCCAGCATGTTAATAATGCAAAAAAATTAAAAAAACCTTAACTAGGTTGTTAAAGCATAAATATAGATGTATGAAATATAAATGATCAACAAACTAGAGAATCTTTAATAAGTCGATGTGACAAAAAATGTAAACATAAAAATAAAGGATAGATACGTAGCATTTGGTTCATGTCCCTATGGGTAGAGACAGATGACAGAGACACAAAAATCCTGTGCCCCGTAGTGTTTACTTGCTGTCCCTCACCTATTTTTGTCCCGACTCCAGAGCACAGGGACAGAAATTTTTTGTTCCTTCCAAGACTGTGGTACAATATTTCT
>JANZXP010000003.1:22227220-22242284 GCA_027576715.1 Erythroxylum flavicans
CCTCAAAGCAGTTGAGGAAATTTTCTTAAGCTTAAATATTCTAAAGGAACTAAATAAGACTTATAATTTACCTAGTTCCCAAAATCCTGAATCCAAGCACCATAAATGACTTTTGTCCTATTTCTCATGCTACAACACATCTTATAAAGTCATATTGAAAATCATAGCAAGCAGACTAAAAGATGCAATTGAGGAGTTTATCAACCAATCTTAAGTAGCTTTTATAGATGATACATTAACCAGTAATAATATTCTTTTACTATAGGAATTGATGAAATATTATGAATTTAAAAGGCCAATCAAGACAATTGGGATTTTATCACTAAGTGTTTGCAAGCCTTGGAGTTTCCTGGCATGTTTGTGAGCTGCATAAAGGAGTTTATATCCTTAATATACTTTAACATCCTGCTCAATAATAGGAATCCCTCTAAGATCTTAAAAGAAGCTAAGGATGTTAGACAAGGGGATCCACTCTCCTATTATCTATTCACCCTAGTCATTGAAATGTTGTCTAGAATAATTCAACTTTTCACCTCAAGCAATAGCAAGTTTGTCCACCATCATATATGTAAGATGTTAAAGATCAATCACTTGGCCTTTATGGTTGATATGATGCTTTTTAATAGAGCTGGACCTAATTCCCTTAGCCTGCTTATGAGAATATTGAAGGAGTTATCCAAAATGTGTGGACTAACAATGAATACCCTTAAGAGTAGTTTATATCTCTTTTATGATATTCAAAATGTTAAAGTTTTAAGAAAAATCTCATGTTTGATCATACAATAACCTCCATTCAAATACCTTGAAGTGCCTATCACTACCAAAAAGCCTAGATATGTAGATTGCATCCCTCTTTTAGAAACTCTCAAAACTAAAATGCTTGGCAAAATAGATTCTTGTATATGGTTGGTAGACTCTAGCTAAACTCCTCATTCTTGAGGAATGCCCATATTCATTGGAATGCTCATCTTTTTATGCCAAAAAAAGATAATTAAGGAGATTGAGAGTTAGATCAAAAACTTTCTATGGTCAGAGAAAGCTAAAGATTATAAAGGAGAAAAGAGAAATGGAAAGAATTATTTTTACCAGAATAGGAGGGGGATTGGGATTAATCCCTATATAGACTATACAAAAAGTTCTTTCGACCAAAAGAGTATAGAGGCTGCTTAATAATAAAGAAGCATTATGGTCTAAATGGGTTAATCTATATTACTTAAATGGAATCGATTTTAACAATCAAGTATAATCAAGAAGCATTTATGGAGCTTCATCCAGATATTAAGGATGAGAGAGAAACTTTACCTTTTGATAAAAAATCGTGTTGGGAATGGAAACAAAACATCATTTTGGTTTAATAACTTGACTAATTTCAGTCCTTATTCAATAAAAGTGAGTTGAACCATCTTACAACTGGATTTTCACTAAGTGCCAAGGTATGTTCTATCATTCAAGGAAAAAACTTGGTTAAGTAACTTTTGAGGATCTAATAGTATCACCAATTACTTACCTTAATATAATCTGTATCACATGGAGGAGGATAGGATTGATTGGATAGGAGATAGCCCCTTCAAGTCTACTAATGCATAATGTTATCATATTTTCATGTTTTACTCAACTATGGTTCCTTAGTTCAATCTAATTTAGGATAAAAACCTTATTCCTAAGCTATCTTTATCAGTTGGTTAGTGGTTAATCAAAAGATCATAACAAAATGTATAAGGATTAGTAGCATGTGAATCTCATCCTAAAACCATTATTCATCTATTCTTCAACTAAAGTTATTCACAAATTATTTGGTCCAAAATATAACACATGAAGTTTATTAAAGGGCAAAGTACTAGACAAGTATAGTAGTTTGGGCTAACAACACAACATATGATATGAAGTAGGATCAAATCATATTCAAAATCGCATTCATATACTCCATTTACACTATATGGAGGGGAAGAAATACCAGAATTCATAAAGATATGGAGATGGAGAAGCATGTCCTAGCTAAAAAAGCAGTAAACTGGATAAGAGAAATTCTCATGGGATATAAAGATCGAGTAAAAGATAGCTTCAGGATGAGGAACTTAGAGCACTTATAAGGTTGTTACCCATTTAATTATTATGATCCAGAATCTCTCTTAGAGTCTCTTTTAGTTGCTAAGGTAGCCAGTGTATACATTGAGCATTTGTAATGTTATATATGTTTAGCTTTTATTAAAAAAAATTCATTTATTTTCTTAAAAAAAGTTTTAATATTGCTTGATGTATCGCATTGATTGATTTATAAATAGGCACTGCAGTATGAATCGACCCTTCAAATCTAATAGTAAATCGTAATATGGTAAATGACTATTTTAACCATGTTTACAATATATTTACAATAGTGAATGCAAAGCCATTTGTTGATGTATGCATATGATTATTTTTATTTTATTTTAATTTTTTCCTAAACCATCATTTGCTAGTTCTCATTTTAGTGAGATTGCTTTAGGTTTTCCCTAAACTGATATTTATCAAATTTTTTGTCTAGAAAGATTTCTTTTTCTTTATGTATCTCAATATTTGTTAATTTTCAATCTAGAAAATTTATCAAAAACATTTCTTAAGAACTTTAAATTTTATTGATTTAGATAAATCTTCCCCATCTATGGTACTTGAAATTAACACACTATTAAAGAAAATTTCATTCACAACATATGAATTCTTTGTGAATTCTTTACTAGAAGACCATTTGCCTCTTTTGATCTTCTTGTATTAGAAGAATTTTCTTCAAAATCAAAATTTTTGGTAAGAATATTTTTATCTTTATTTTTATATCATATTTTCAGGCAATCTATTGCTGTTAGAACTGATTATGGAAAATAGTAAATAACCTCTTTTCTTCAATTAGGTTGACTTATTCATGATGTATCTTTACCCATTCGACTTTTTATAATTTCATCTTCAGGAGGACCCCAAAAGAAGGAGTCTTAACCTCAAGAGCGATTATTGCTTTGTTCTCGTACACTAAAGAATAAGGTATTAACCATGTTGAGGTTCAACTATTTTGTAAGCATATAGTGTTTATAATAGGATATTGTACAATTATTTATAAGCGACCACCATCTTATAGATAATTCTTTTCATATTTTACCTAAAAACTTAATTGAGTTTCACTAAGTTATTTGAATTATAATTGAAAAAGTAATAAAAGTTAATATTAAGCTTAAAATGATTGAATCTTCTCCTTAACAATAAAAATTTAGAAAGGCATTATTAAATACATATTCTTTAATTATTTAAGGTCTTAAAAAGGAATTACTAGGAGCGTCAATAAGCTTTACCTTTTGTTGAGAAACTTTGAGAATATTATGCCTTAATTTTATTTTAGTGTTAAAAAATTATTAGTTTTACATTACTCATATATATTATTTCATTATAATTGTTATTGAATCTTTTACTTTAAGAGTGGAGGGATATCCTAATGATTCATTTAAAACTACTGAAAAGGTGTAATATAGTGATGTTGGAGAGCTTGAGTAAATAAAATTTCTCAAGCTCTTGTTTATCATTATATAAAACTAATTCTTATCCCTAATTTTGAAAAGATAAACACAAAGTAAAAAAAGAAGAAGAAACTATTCATTAAATGATTCATTTTCTAGAAATACATTGAAGCTTTGATCTTATAGAAAAGTTTAGAATTTTAATCATAACTTAATAGGTAAGTCGAGTATACTTTAGTCTTTACATTCAAACCTAATATCTCTCTATCATTATGATGGGGTCCTTATACTTCTTTAAAGATCATTCATATAAATTTCTCATTTGGTACTGTTAATCCTAGAGTTTTTTCCTTAAGCAGTTATTTCTAGCTAGTTTTTATGCTACATTTCATCTTTCATATATTCCATATCTTTTATCTTGAAAGCTCTTTTCGTCTCATTTTTTAATCCTTTAAAGATCTTGGATCTTTTTTCTTCCATTTCATACATTTGTCCCAGATTCTCATTGATTTCTTCTAACTTTTGAATCTTTCCATCATATCCTTATTTACCTCCTTTAGCTCCTGATTGCATTTCTTTAAATGTTGGCTTACTTGTTTATTGACCTAATTTGCATTTTATCAAGTTTTTTTCAGTTCTTAGCTTCCAACTGCATTTTTTCGGTTTACTTTCTATCTTCTCTCAAGTTTAGGCATAGTTTTATGTTCTCCTTCTATCTTTCCTTGTTCTCAGCTCTAGTCTTTTGTGTCTTCTATTTTTGTTCTCTCCCTCAATGCCTTCACTACCTTTTCCTATTGCCTCACTTTTTAGCTCCCTCATTTTCCTTCCTCTAGCCTTTTCCACTTTCTTGCTAACTTATGTTCTATCTTGCCACTATTCCCTTTTTTTTCTATCTCCATCTTTTACCTTATTTAGCAATGATGTGCTTTGAGCCCTCGAACTTTGATTCTTTTCGACCTCTAAATTTGAACTCTCTTAGTCCCTTATCCATCTCTTCTTAAGCTAAGAACATTCCTAGCCTTGCTCTTACTAAGGAATTAGGTAGCTCAGACAATATGAGGAAAAAGCAAAGATGGCTACAAGTGGTTAGGATGGCATACCAGAGTTTAAGTTGCACTATTGTCACCTAGCTAGCCAGGAGGAGGGCTTCATTGTAGCTCTCCCATTAGATTGAAGGAAAGAGCTAGCATATATGAATCCACACATGTAGGCTTCTTTATAGATAGAAGATTGCCCTTTCTAATGATGACTTCATAAGGGAGAAAAAAACTGCAACCAATATGGTTTGTAAGAGTTATTATTTAATGATGATAATATATTCCTATTCAAGCTTAGCATAAGATTTCAGGGAGAGAGGATAATAGAAGGTGGCATATGGAACATAAACAACAAGCCAATCTTCTTACAAATTTCAAAACTGGGCCTCTAACTTCAAAATCTCTAACAAAAACAAATCTCAATCTAGTTAAATGTTCATGACATCCTATTAGAGTATTGGACCACCAAAGGATTTAATTACTTAGCTAGTTATATAAAGAATCTAATCTGCCTAGATGAAGCAAATGCAGTGACCAAAAGGATTAACTATGCCAGAGTTTGTGTGTTTTTGATGATTCTCATGAAAGTTTTTAGAGTCCATCCTATTGTTAAGAATAAGTGCGAGTGATCAACTATATAAAGATGCCTTTGTAACCTATTCATGGATGCCTGATCAACCTAAATATAAGGAGTAATAGATTCATATAAAAAGGAGATTCATCAATTGATATTATCGAGAGTTAATGTAACTTTTAGCTAAAAAGGATCTTAGAGAAGACAATAAGGTAGAAAAAGTTATAGAGACATTTTCCTTAGAAGGAAGCCATGTTTAAGCCCCCTCCTTATCTATCTCTTAAATAAAAACTCCAAATAAGGTCCCTAATAATAGGGAAGCCTATAGTTCCCTAAACTTAGTTCATAATGTTTCAAATCAGAATAGTGATGTGAACTTCACCTTAGTTGAAGACACTTATTCTTATAAGGATGCTCCTATTATGGCATCCCACTAAAGATTTATAGAGCCACTCTCAACTAGTACCCCTATTATAATGGAAACTCCTTGCACTTTCTCTTTGGAAGATTTTAAGACAATAGTTAGAAGGCGCTTAAATAAGATGAGAAAAGGCCTTATTCCTTCTTCCTCTTTATGATTATTGCATAAAATGTTAAAGGGATCAATTGTCTCTCTATACAATTAGTCTTTAGCATTTTATTGGTGGAGCTTTTGGAAAAAAAAACTAAAAGTTAGTTATTATAGAAAGCTAAAGTTCTTGAAGAATCATTAGGAAACTATTACTAATCACCAATGTTATTACCATAGTAAGATCATTATACTCTCTGGCATAAATAAAGTGAGGTAATTCATTCCTTGATCGCAGATTAAATGATACCTCTTTCTTTGAGGTTGAAACAGGAAATTATTAGACTTCATCTAACCTTTATATCTGCTTATAATTTGGGCTTTCAAAGACCTCAACTCTGGAACAAGTTAATAGAGTTAGGTGTTCTTATAACAAAGCCATGGATTATTCTAAAGTTTTCTAATAACATGATATATTCATACAAAGTTGAGGGAATTTCAACTTGAGAAACTATACTGAAGATTGTAAGGATTGCATTAGTAACATTCAAGTCACTGTTTTAAGAATAGAGGGCAATTACTATACTTGGACAAATAAAAAATAAGGGAGCTTGTTCCTAAGAAAGAAGATTGATAGAGTTCTTGTTGATGATCAGTAGTTAAGCTTATTTCTTGAAAGTAAAGTATACTTCAATAACTCATTCTTCATAAATTACTTACCAATTGTGATCTAAAATCTTTTTGTGAAGATCCTAATAAAATCGCTCTTTAGATTTAATAACTACCTAGTAGAGATAGAGGGATTCTACAAAGCAGTGTAAAATGATAATGACTTGATGGTTCAAGGAAAAAAGATTTTCATTTGAACGAGGAAACTGAGTAGAGTGAAGAAAGAATTATAAAACCTCAACTCTTATAAGGTCGACAATGCTCAACTAAAAACTAAAGAAACCTTGGAGAGATTAAAAATTAAAGCAACATTAGAGAGGTTGAAATTAAATTGTCAATTTCTCATCTCCAACTCAAAGAGAAAGTTGCATTACAAGACTATGGTCAAGCACTAATTATCAACATATACAATAAAGATCAAGAGCCTTATGGTTAAAGGAAGGGGACAAAAACTTAAGCTTCTTTCATAAAATAGTGTTATCAAGGAAGAACAAAAACAAGGTTGCTTCTTTGTTAAATAATGCTAACAGGTTTATTTTATTGCAAAAAGATCTTCTTCATAAATCTTACATTTTCTTCATCATTGAGAGCTCCAACTGAGGGAACATCTTACATTCATATTATTCAATATATGATAGATGAGCTAACTAAATCATAGGATGCTTCTTTATTATTGAAGCCTTTTAACTAGCAAAATGTAGAGGAAGCTTTATTTTCTTTTAGCTCTTATAAGTTGTTGGTCTCAACAGACTGAACATGTTATTCTTTTAAAAGGCCTAGTCAACTATAAAGAAGATTATTAAAAAGGCTATTTTTGAGTTCTTTAACAATAGGAGGATGCTAAAAGAGATAAACAAGATATCTTTTTGTATTATCTCTATGGGAGGATGCTAAAAGAGATAAACAAGATATTTATTTGTGTTATATCTAAGAAGAAAGCCCCTAACTCTTTAAAATATTATATATAAACAAGATATTTATTTGTTTCATCTCTAAGAAGAAAGCCCATAACTCTTTAAATTATTATATACTAATTGCTTGTTATAATACCCTTTATAAGGTAACCTCTAAACTCACTATAAATCTATTAAAACATATTCTTCCATCTTATATTGATGATTTACAAGGTGTCTTTATTAGAGGAAGCACATTGGTGTCAGCAAATTAGAAGCTCAAGAATTACAACAAGAAGCATGCTAGAAAACTTATGTTAATAAAATTGATTTTAAAAAAACTTTGATTGTATAAATTAGTATTCATCTTATACACCATCAAAGATTTTAGTTTTCACCTTAACTTTATCGAATGGATAGAATAGTGTATTATATGTGTTTCCTTTAGTGTCATTGTTAATGGTGAACCAACAAGGCTCTTTAAAGGAGAAAGAGGGCTTAGATAAAGAGATCAATCTCCCCTTATTTATTCACCTTGATCATAGAGATGCTCATCAAGCCTATAAGGCTAGTCACTTCTCAAGATAGGATATTCAAATTTCACTCCATTTGTAAAAAATTGAAATTAATTAGTCTGAAATTTTCTAGTGATTTGATCTTATTCTCTAAAGTTGAGGCTAGCTTTTTAACTTTACTTATGTCAGGTCTTTACACTTTCAAGCAAATTCTAAGCCTCTCTATTAATAGGGAGAAAAGTTGCTTATATCTTTCATTAAGTCCCCATCAACATATAGCCTGGTACTCTTCTCTCACAAGTTCAAAGACAAAGTTGTCTTCCTTTAATTACTTAAGGATTCCAATATCTTCTAAAAGACCTACTTATATAGTATTTCATCCCTTAATCGATAAGATTCAATGAAGATTATCCAAATGGTTTAGTAAAAATCTTATATTAGCAAGCAAATACTAACTTATAGTTTTAGTCCTTAACAACACACATATATATCGATCTTCATACCTTATGTTTCTAAGAAATATAGTAAAAACAATTGACAAGATACTTAAAAACATCCTATGGTTAGGAGACTCGATAAAGAAATATATAGCTAAGGTAAAACAAGTTGACATTTGTGCGCCTAGAGAGGAAGAAGGATTATTATTAAAGCTTACTAAGAAAGTCCTAATGATAAAGAGATTATGGAGAATTCTGAGTGATAGACAAGCATTACAGGTCAAATTGGTATATGCTTATTACTTGGGCAATAATAGCTTATGGAGTATCTAGCCCAAGTCAAGCTCTTTATAAATCACAACCAGTATTCTTAAGCTAAGGGAAAAAGATAAGAATGGAGGTCAGAAATAGGTTAAGAAATAGAGTAAATACTTTCTTTTGGCATTTAGACTCAATAAGTGCTGCAATTCTTAAGGAATATCATCTCTTCCAATGCCTCTATTAAAGAAATGTTGGGTAATGGACAACTTCACTAAGAGCTAAAGCCTAGATCCCATATCATTGATCAATTCTTTAGTACAATATTGACTCCCAATAAGGAAGACATTACACAATGGAGCAAAACCAACTCTCACTCTTATAATAATTCTTCTTATATAAACATCTTTAAATTGTAAGCTCCAAAGTTACCCTAGCATAAACTCCTATGGTTCAAACAATTTCATCCTATAGCCTCATTAATTCTTTGGCTTGCTTTAAAGGGAAATCTAAGTACATTTGACATATTAATATGGTTTGTTAATATTCCATCCATTTGTTGTATGAATTAGAGGTTGAAACTTTAGACCATCTCTTTTTTAAATGCCAATACCTACATTTCATATAGGTTTATGTTCTTCAGTTCTATAACTTAACTCTCCTTCTTGGTACCTGGTATAACCTAATAGAATGGAGTTACCAATACAATCCTGTAAGTTCAAGAGATAAGCTAGTCTTCTTGATTTCCTTAAGCTCTATTGTTTATAGCAAAAGGAACTGATTGGCAGGATAATAATGAATTTGATAATCCATCAAATCCATCTCTATTCATCCTCTTATCATTAACAATTAGAGACTCCTAACTTCCTCTTCAAGAGTTAGGGGTTAAATGTCTTATCCTATTTTATCTTAAGAATGAGTTGAAAAAATGTGGTGACAAATAAGCTATGAAAGACTAAGAGAACCATCTTAGGCTTAACCTAGCAAGCAAGAATTCAAAGATGTATTTATAATACTAGATGCTTTGGTGATTTAATTTTATTTAGTCTTTTAATTTTTAGGAACTTATGGACTAGCTATTCATGGTTAGATTTTATATCTTGACTTTTTGAGATTGTAATTTTTACTTAAGTTGGATGGACCTCAATTTGAACCTTTTGGAGCTATAAAATATTTTTCACTTCTAAAAAAAAGCATAATTTTTAAACCTTTTTTTACTTGATAAAGTAATTATTCCCTTATTACTTCTCAATTAGAAGACCATATGTAGGAATTAATGTTTACGTTTATATAAAGGATCACAAATTTTGTGAATTTACTCTCATATCAAGAACAAAGATTTTAAAATATTCTATTCAAACTTAATAGATATTATTAGCTGAAATACTATTATTTCATTTTTTGTTAGTAAAATTGTATTTTCTTTTAAATTTTTATTTATAGAACCTAGATACTAATCTTTTTTGAAAAAGTAAATGATTTAGCTTTAAATTTTGGGTGTATATGCATTGAGTTTGCAATAGGCAGTTTAATACAATTTAAACAAATATTTTAAACCAAACTAAATCAAAATTTATTTTTAAAACAAAAACCAAATCATTAAAAAATTTAAATCACACCCAATCAATTTATATGACATATAGAAAATCTCGTCAAATATTAACATATAACAATAAAAAATTTGATTAAAAATATTAAATTGATAGTTAAGATATTAATTTTGTTTTATTTAATTGAAATAAAATTTTAATTATTTTCTTATACATTCTTGAACGAATCTCCTTATGTTTGTTATTTATAAAACCTAAGTACAAAAAATTGTTGTTTATTCTTTTAATAGAACATCTACAATATTTAGTCCTTGTATTAGTTTTTAGATTTTAGATAATAAGCAAATATTATAATTTTGAATTCGACTATTGTGTATTTTGTCTAATTATATTATACAGAATTATGTATGTGTTACATGAACTTATAATTTGATTTAGGTGTTTGAATAAAGATAAAATCAAACCACGTTCTAGACTGTATATTATCTATTAATTACAAACTAAGAGTCTTAACAGTTTAAGTTTCTTTCATGTTCCCTTGCCAGCAGCCATACAAAGCTCCTGTTCTTTTTAATTTAAACAATTAGTTGATTAACCATAAATAAGCAATAAGCTTGTTGTAAAAAAGCTGGGCAGAGGGTTAGATTTGACAATTCGGCAACTTATAGTTGTTCAATATGATGGTTCGGTAAACGAGATTAAATTTCCTGTATCTACTAGTCTGTATCAACTCTATTTCACGAGATTTCATCAGTATATTTCTTTGAATTCCACATATTTATGTGGATGAGATTGCATAAAATATAGTTGGTACAGTTTAACGAGGACATAGAATTACGTTTTTCGGTAAACATGGTCGTGATTTGTGACCTTGCTTGAATATCTCTTATGCTTCCAACTTTTCATTTTTTTTCTACACTGCCCTAGCTCTCTATTCTAATTTTATTCGGACTATAAAAAAGTAAATAACTTACCATCACTATAAAAAAGAAGAAAAGTTAATTTGTGATAAAAACTTATTTGTATGTTGTCTAAAAAGTGAGAATTATTAATTATAAGTGATTCGAATATAACGAGATAAGTTAAATTTTAAATTTATATAAAAGAATGATTAGGGTTTGCCGATCACTATTATATGAAAGGAGAAAGCATCAATGCAAAGATATATAGCACATTGCCAATTCTTATATTCCCATCAAAACTACGATCCAACAAAATGATAAACGTTAACGATACATGACCCGTTCCTTGAAGTAGGAGCTTGATTGTTTTCCTCTAAAAGATTACTAATTATGTTACTTTCTTGACGGACCATCTTCTCCATTCGTTGAAGTAACAAGTTAAAATCATCTTGGCTCTTGACGAGGCTGAGACGAACGAATCGGCTTTCAGAACCGAACATGACACCTTCCCGGCCGATGATTTTCGAGGCTTTCAGGACATTGTAACAATCCTTATCTTCTTCTTTTTCACATTTTAACCATGCAAACGCTGAACCAAAATGTCAGGTTTTTTATAGTTTAGCAATTGAGAAAGGAAAGGGATCAATCCAACGTTGAAGAATGTTGCTTTTAGTTGGTCCCTCGTGTTGTATATTCTAGTGTTATTTCAAGTTAGTAAAAAAATGAAAAACATTTAGACTGAGGTCCATAGTGCTTAATCAAAACGAAGAACATTTTAAGTGCATAATAGTACTCCAACAAAGTCTTAGTTTATCAATTCCTATTAGACAGCTTGCATAATCTTTGACTGAAAATTTGTGTTAAATAATATTAAGACGAGTCTCATCTTTAAAATGGCATTTACTTACCTGGAGAAGCCCCTCTGACTCCTTGGTTGAAGGAACAAAATTGCGGCCCAATATCTTGCAGAGAGAAACGTTTGGACATTGATATAATTCGGTGAATATTTTCCCACCGTTTCCTCATTATTTGGAAACCAAACTCAAATATTTCCCGTCCTTCTCCTTCCTCTATCACCACTTTCAGGAGTTTGAGAACTCTCAACTGCGTTTCTCGAGGCACACCATAAGTACTCAGACTCATGTATGTCAGCATCCTTTGGTACACAGCTTCATCTTTTACTAGTGCCCAACTGCCACAGCAATAAATTAAGCAGTTAGAAATTTGTAGTAAATATCATCTCAGCTAATTGAGCCATGACTTGATGCTGCTCGTCTCATACATGCTCACAGGCACCAAATTTCGAAGCTATCTTACCCAAATCTGCTGCCAGCATGACCGGTAAGTTTAGAAAGTGTAAATAGAACGAGGTTCTCATCAGCTGGAGCTGGGATGGCTGTAAAATGTGGCCAATAATAGGCAAGATCGTGAATAATGTGCACGGATTGTCCTTGAAGAACCGCTTTTCTCAATTTACCATCGGGATTGTTTGGTGAAGTCACCAACTCTATGTAACTGTGCAAGGGATCAGAATCGTTCTTCCAAGATGAAGTGTCTCCACTGAACTCAAAATCTTCAGAATCGAAAAGCTCCGTTTGTTCCTTATAAACCTGAGTTCAAACAAGTTTAAAAAAACATTATAAATAGGCAACCTCTTCAATTACAAAACTTGTAGTTTCCTTTAATAATAACAAAACAGAATAAAAGCAATGGGACACTAACTGGATAGTAAGGTGCTGAAGCAACAACCCTTGCCTCGGACGGATCATCGTCATGGGAAAGGGCATAGACTGCTGCATTGAGGAGTTGAGTAGCCCCAGCACCGAAAATAATGTGCCTTCCACTTGTGTTTGCATTCCTAATTATATCATGTAATTTTAGGATTTGATTCTTGAGCTCTTCTGAGATGAGAGAACCATCATTGAATTCGTAGCTCATTCTATGCCATGCGGGCACCACAATGGTACTTCTCGCCGCATGCTTCATCCAAAATGGCTCCAAGAACATGGGATCGCCGCTGCAGCCAACAAATGTATCATATTTGTTACTCCAAAGCCAAAAACTTATCTATAAATTTAACCTTCTTACCTATCTGCATCTACCACACAATCTGGGACGAATTCTGAGCAATCAGGGCCTCTATAGCAATCATTACACTCACAAACAGGTACACCTTCAACACTTAAACCATCAGGATAGGCTCTTCCATGTCCCGAACATGAGATGGACGCAACAGCTTCAGCTTCTTCAGCTGCTTCACTTACCCAACTTTGGTCCCAATCCCATCGATCCCGCACTACATATAAAAGGTTAAGACATAGTGAAGAGCCTAGTACAAGTGCATACATAACACTTTTGTACTTTGCCATCTTTGTTGTATCTCTCCGAACATGATTTTGCAGTCATGAATGATTCACATATAAAGGTGTATATTTAGACCGAGTTGCTAAAATTGACTCCCATCGACAGACTCCTTGAAAATAAATTAGATTTTAAACTGCATCGTACAGACAGGATTCTAAAATGCACACGAGCCTTTTACATTAGTAGATTATGCGCTAATAATCGAGAGCATCTAGGAAAGTGTGTGTTAGTTATCATGTTTGTCGACTAATGAGGTTAAGTGAGCGACTATATGTATGTATATATTTTTATATATATACATGTAATCAGCAGTCTCTCTTGGACTCTTTCCTTCTACTTGCAGTAAATTAGTCGGTCACTTAGCCATATTAGTCATTAAACAAGGATATATAACTAGCACATGCTGTCCTAGTAAATAAATATATATAACAAGTTGATTAGTGGGATGGGGTGATCATTAATATATTGCAAATTGAAAGAAAGAGAGGTTATCATAATTTTGAGAAACTCCATTGTAAGTTTCGGACCTCCACAACGACCTTTCTGAACAAGGATACAAGCTTTATATTTGAACATAAGAGAGACGACGACAAAAGTTTCAGGAGAAATTATACGAAAGAGATGTCTAACAAACCAAATCAACAAGATAAGCTAACCATAATATTTTCATTCCTGACATAGTTTTGGATTTACAGTTTGCTAGATAATTACAATGTTAGAAAGTGCAAGCAAAGTGATATTGGAAGAAAATCGTACTAAGAATTTCCGTCTCTGGGTACTTACAATCACATAAAAGTTGATTAGAGGCCTAAGAGGTGAGGATGGCGTAAATTACTTCTATTGAAAGAGAAGGACAAGCCCAAACCTAAGGAAAGGTAGAAAGAGTATCTACTCAGGCCCGCTCATAATTTGCTCCTATTTTGTCTCATTTTGGTCTTTATGAAGACTCACTCTTAATACTTACAAAGAACAAAAAGAAATAAAATAGGAGATTCTTTTTTTTTTACTTTACCCAAAGATAAAATAGAGATAGCCAGATGCATTTAGAGCAATTAGCTGAGGTAGACAAAGTTCTAAATAATCTTAGTTATATTCCTAATGGTCAAGGTGTGTTCCATCATAGAATCAAATTGTGAGATGATTTTTAATTAAAGGTTTCATAGTGACCGATCATTTCATTCTCAATATACTCAGTAATATTAATATCAACAATGATAATCCTGGTTGTTCTATCAAATGTATCGTTTACCATGCGCATTAATATTATGATGTATTGTTATTATGTTAACCAACACTGGTTCAAATAAAACCTAAAAAAAAAAAACACAATCATCACTCCACTAGGGACACTTAGGAGTTTAAAGGCTTGTGGTGTATAATAAATATCACCATACATTTATAGAAGTAGAATCAATTCTCGTTTTAGATAAAAATGTTTAGTGAATTTGGGTGTAACGTTCATTGCTCGAGGACAAGCAATATGGTAAGTGTGAGAGAATTTAATGAGTCCATATTTTACACGTTGTAAGGCTAAGTTATTTATGATTTATCATTTTTATAGACTATTTTATATACAACTATATGATATTTTCCTTTGTTTGATTTATTGTCTTATAGGTGATAATTTTGAGGATAGAGCCCCAATCCATATATTGCCAATTTTCAGGGACTTGTGATACATTCAAGATTAATGAAGCAACATAAGATGCCATTAGGTTAAAATCATCTTTATTCGCACTAGGGGATCGACTGAAGTAATAATTGAAAGCATTTTTTGTTGGATTAATAAACACTTATAAGAGTCTTATAAAGAAATTCTTTTACTAAATACTTTATACCATCAAAGATGATTACGCTAAGGAATGATTGTTAGGTTCCGAT
>JANZXP010000003.1:22251942-22262978 GCA_027576715.1 Erythroxylum flavicans
ATAAATTATTTTTAATTAAATAAATTTATTTTAATCTTTTATATAATATTTATTAACAAATAATTAATTAATTTATTACAATAAATAATTTTAGAATTAAAATTTTATTCTTAAATTAATATTTATTTTCAAAATATTTAAATTATTAAGTCAAAATTTATTTGAAATTTATATATTTTGAAAATGTTTTAAATTTAACTATATCTATTGATAATATTAATATATTAAATAACATATATTTAGTTGATAGTAAATTATATTATAAAAATTAAAAATTACTTTGAATAGTTTTCATAATTTTTAAAAACTAGAAAAAAACCCAAAACTAAAAACGTAAACTATAAATTAAGATAAGCATGTTTTTTAATTGAATATAAAAATAAAAATAGAAAATTTAAAATAAAAATAAAAGGTAAACAAGCTAGGGATGTTAAAACTAGGCAGGTCAAAAGTGGCTCGATTTGGTCCGCTTTTGGTTTATGTTGACTGGGCGATGGGTAGACCACAGACTGGGTTGATCAGGCCACGTGCTGTGGGTCGGCTGATCCTACCCTTGATCAGTCGGTTATTTTCAAAACGACGTCGTTTTGAACATTTTTTATTTTAAAAAATACATGACAGGATGGCCCAATGGGCCTATAGGCAGGTCAGATCGCCGACCAACCGATGCCATAGGCTGGCCCAAGTCTGGGTCGGGCCAGGCTAGGGGTTGCCCGAGCCAAGCCTGGCCCGACCCATTTACATCCTTAGTTAAAAAAGATTCGGAGCGTCCAGCCTGACTTGGTCTGTGACCTGTCTGTTATTTTATAATTGACGTCGTTTTTTTCGGTTTTCTTAAAAAATATATATGATAAATCGAGTTGGCCTGATCTGTCCGTAACCCGTGATTGGACTGGACTACGGGTCACTATAGCCCAGGCCAGGCTGGGAATAGGCACTTAAATTTATAGGTTTAGTTTTAATTTTTTTTATTAACCCATCCAAATCCAATCAAATGAGCCGGTAAATTTGTGCAGGTTTAATCCGCCTATGCCACCCAGCATTTCTTTCTATGATTCGTTCAACTTAACAGAAGTGAGAGGAGGAGAGGAAACACACAACCTTGAACAGTGCGTCCATGGAGCATTCCGCTACTAAGACGCTGTCTGCCAGTAATATTTCTTTCCTTTTCTTTTATACTTGCGTGACTTAATTGATTCCAAATTCCTGAAAATGTATACCATTCGTAAAAAAGTACATTTTTAGCATCAAATCTTTCTTCTTTCCTGGGTCTTTCTCATCGTTTGGGATGTTGCTTCTAACCACATGAGGAAAAGGCTTGAATGGGTTGTTTCTATTTCACCCAAAAGATCACACTCTCAACTTATTAAAGCTTCTGCAAACGCCTTGCGGATTCGGTTTTTTAATGTATAAACAACGAAAGTGGATGCACCTTCTGAAGGAAACAGCTGTTGAAGCTAACGGCTGCTGAAGGCTGTGAGGAGTCTTATGGATGATTCAACTTCTATGAGATTTATTTTCCATAATGTGTTCTTTATCAATTTCATTTGCTTTTTTATGTTTTGTATTTGTATTATGTAAACTACTTATTCCAAGTATGTGTGTGTATATCTCGATTACAGATTCATGGGAGGATAAGAAGCGAATGTCTAAAAGGGATCCAGTAAAGTTTTTTGCATCAGTCAATACAGAAGATGACAATTCCGTTGATTTCCTTCGTGCTTTTTGGGGTAGGCTTATGGTTCCACATTGGATTGCATTTGAGTAAACAATATGAATTCTAATATAACTTTTAAGTCAACCAAACAAAGTTCGAAAGTTATGTATAAATCGAGTGGCGTGAATGGGAAATTCTGAGAAATAATAGTGATCTGGCTAAACTTCTTTGTACATCGCATTTGTCTTTCCAAATAATTCAACTTGCAGTACCATGGTTATTTACAAATTCATACTGTATAATAGTTAGTCATTACAATCTTGATGAAAGCATAATTTGGCTTGTGTAGTTTATTTCTATTTTGTTTTGTGGTTAATCTAAGATTAGTCCTTTCTTGCTTCCTAAAAAGACCTTGGATCTCAAAAGTGGGGAACGCTACACTTTGCATTATGGTAGTACATAACTGCCAGAAACATTTTTTTTTATGGCCTTGAGAAGTTATATTCGGTTGTCTTATAAATAAATTTTCCAACATGTTCGAGGTGGTTATGGTTTGCTAGCAAATCTACTAACATAGCCTATTTGTGCTATAGGCTTAATGCTTGCCTAGTTTGGCACTATATTTGAACTGTTAATGCTAAATTTGTGAATCTAGTAGACTTCCTAAGCTTGAACGATATCCTGATTGCAGATGTTAGCTAGTTGGTTCAGGTTTTTATTTTCCTTTGTTGAGCATCTATGTTTGAAATATGTCTAGTGAAAAGTATGAAATTAAGCAGTAAAAAGACCTGAAATTAAATCTTATTTTGTGGTAGATATTGTTTAATCTTTGGAATTGGTTTTTCAGAAGGCTTCATCGCTGGAGGGGCGGCTGGTCTAGCTGCAGAAGCTGCTTTATACCCAATCGATACAATAAAAACTCGACTACAGGCTAGTCTTTCATAATGTTGCATTTTACTCTAACTTTTGCACCTATGATCAGCATAAAGTCTCTAGTTACACTTCAGTGATGGATGCATGAAGTGTATAGTCATCTTGCTGTTTTTTCTATATAATTTTACTATTATCAAGGTCTCAATGACCTCAACGGAGATGGTTGTTCTCAATAATATGAAAGAAACCATCGTTGGTCATCTTTGCTAATTTTGCAGTTGCTTTTTTTGCATTTTAGATCACTACCTCACATTCAGTCTGATATAACTTGTGATCTTTGTCATTACTATTCCTTTTAAAAGAAAAGCAATGGGAAAGGTGAAAGATTTCACTGGTTTTTTTCCATCCAGTTTGTGAAGCTGACTTGTCATTCAATATTAAACTTGTCAAGTTTTAGTGACTGACTATCAAACATGCTCCATAATTGAATGTTCTTGCTTGTCTTTTAGGCAGCCCATGGTGAAGGAAAGATTATTCTGAAGGGCCTGTATTCTGGATTGGCAGGAAATCTTATTGGGATTCTGCCGTGAGTACTTGTTCTCCATGTATCCTCTAACTCTATACTAATCAGAGTGCTGATATAATCAAGAATGAGGATCCTATAATAATAGAATAGATACTAATGTAGGAAGTCTTTTCAGTTCACCAAGCACTTATTGTGAGATTAGTTTCCGACAGTATTTATTTGGTGTCCACATTTGGGAATCCACTCCTTGCCTCCCTTGGTCCATTTTTCCAACATTTGATTTGAACTTGTTTTCTAATCAAAACTTAAGGTCATGCTTAGTGTTTGGTAAATGTTATGTGGAGCAACGACTGAAAATGGTTGAAAATGTTGCATCTTGAATTCTAGGCTCATTCATTTCTTTGTTCTATTTTATATTTTTTGTTTTAAGTCTGCATTGTTACTCTTGCAGAAGATCAAACACTGGCAAAATTTTTTTTGAATAGCCTGCAGTTCATATGTTTAAATTTATTTGCAGGGCATCTGCTATTTATGTTGGCATATATGAGCCTATAAAGCAGAAATTGTTAAGGGCAATACCCGAAAACCTTAGTGCCTTTGCCCATCTGGTAAGGCTCTACAATTAAATGATTCAAAATGCTGAATTAATAGATCTGGTTCTCTGATTTGATCGTATGGCTTATCTTTGGTCCTGCTACCTCTCTTTAGCTTCCAGTTCCTGCTTAAGTATGATTATTGTCTCACGGTTATATCAACTTGGATGAACATCTGGCAATGCCCTAGAAAAGTCCCTTCAATATGTACAGCAGTGTCATTTTTTATAGAGACAAATACTACATAAGTCATGTCTTTCTATCCACCTGTGCAGCATATTGGCACCCTCTTTCTTTCAAGTGTAGAGAGACTATTCATGTAACAAGTACTGGATACATAATTCTTAGTTTAATAGGTTTCAGGACTTCATTCAGACTGCAGGTGCAATTGGAGGTGCTGCTTCTTCGCTTGTTCGTGTTCCAACAGAGGTAATTTGCCACTTTTCATGTATCTTCTGCTGATTTAATTAAGGTGTTCCTTACTAGACATTCTTCAGGTTGTTAAGCAAAGGATGCAAACTGGACAGTTTCATTCAGCCCCTGATTCTGTCCGTCTTATTATTACTAAGGAGGGATTTGGAGGTCTCTATGCGGTAGGCAAGACACTCCTTCAAAGTACATATGCTGTGCCTCTTCTGGACAGAACGAAAATGTTGTTTTTAGCAGCTTCTTTTGCTTTCACATTCTTGCATGAATCTGTCATTTTTACTTGCTGATGTTGATTTGTCAATGTCATGAGTTCTATATATTTGTCCCTATCATGTTTTATTCGTTCACTTCTATGAATTGCAGGGGTATGGATCGTTCTTATTGCGAGATTTGCCATTTGATGCTGTCCAATTTTGTATCTATGAGCAGCTCTTAATGGGATATAAGCTAGCGGTAAACTAGCATATGTTATTTTTTATTGCTACTGACGTATGCATTCCAGTAAGCATGTGGATATTTTACATGGATTTTGAGGTTGAGGGAGTAGCATAGTGGCTAGCACTCTGATAGGCCCTTAATTAAGAAAGTTTATAAAAGAAAGAAGGGGCACGTGGGGTTGAAGGTGTATTCTAGAAGGAAGAAAGGTGGGCTGCATGGAGAGTGGGGAGTCAATCCTAACTAATTTGGTAGTAGTGGGGCCCAATAGGTAGGAGTGAGGTATTTGTGGCAGGAGAGGGGGTGCGAGGAGAGGACAAGGAATAATCTGATAGATTGTGACTTTCCTTCTATCCTTCCACCTTTTCGACCAGACATGTTATTTTAAAAGCATCAGGAAAGAAACAAGTGAAAGTCACAGTACTTACTCCACTTCTTGGTTGGTTCAGTCATCTTTGCAAGATATGACTCCGTTGCAATATTCTGCAGGCAAGACGAGATCTGAAAGATCCAGAGATTGCTATACTCGTGCATTTGCTGGTAATGCAATAATATTCATAGCTTTTGGGTTCATTTTGCTGTTATCCTTGAAATTGCAAGTCTGATCTGGACTTTCGAGCTCAATAGTAATGCAGGATTGGCTTAATTATGAGCCAGCCACAGGTTATGCTGTATGCATATTTCCTTTGAAGATCCCTTGTGACCTTTATGCATCTCTGTTTGATTCTTCATTTTTGTGATGGATTCAACTATTCTCCAAACTATGGATATCTGAGATTAGTGCACATCTCATCTGGGGTTTATTTAGCTTGCATAATGGTAAGGAGTAAATTAGGCACAAAATAAATATGAATGTTGATGAAAAATATGTCGCAGATAGTATCTACATACGAGGGCACAAAAAGTGACACATGGGCATACTTTTTGGATTTTGAAACGCCATTAGTAGGGACTATAATTGGTGACCAAATTTCTACGAACACTAAAAGGTTTAATTATTCAATTTCTCTATTTTTTTCTCTTTTGTAAACATTTTCATGTTCATTAACATTAGCATTACATGGACAACAAACTGAAAACTTAGAAGGGGAATAATTGTCAATCTGTCTATTTTCTTGCAAGCTGAAAGGCACCATACAAACTGACATCGGCATTATGCATATTGTTAATAGATATTAATCTCCTGAGCTGTGACACTAAATTATATGAACAAAATGTTGCAACTAAAAAAAGTATCTACTGTACTTGCAAATGTTATGTTCTTTTGGATTTAAAAAATAAATTAAATCTTGCAGTCTTCAACTGCTTAATCATGGAATGACAAGTTGAAACTTGAGACACATGGACATATGTATCACGTGTAATGGGTCCATCTTCTACAGTCCTGAATAGACTTTTTCTTAACACCTAGGAAAACACAAGTCTGGGCCCACAAGATTTTAACTGCAGTGGATTGGGAGGTACTCTTACCTCCTTGCCACCAGTCTAATACTGTAATGGCTAATCTCGAGAGTTCAAGCTCAGGGCTCAACTTTGACCATACTGGGCTCAACTTTGACCATACTGTAATATAAGTACTATACTTTGGGATGGTAAGTGACTATTCTCAATGATGAATGCATAGTCTGCTGAGATTTTCTGCCTGGGAGCAAGTTGATCATTTGGCAAATGGAATACTTGGAGAAAGAAGTTCCTGAAGTATTCTAGAGTCTAGATGCCTGTGCTGTGCTGGCATGAGTCCGTAGACAGATTGATGACATAGTTCTCTAAGTCTGGCTTCAGTTCATTCTACTTTAATGAGCTAGAAGTCAAGCATTTTAATATGTTACTTTTATTTTCTTAATACTCATGTATTACATAAATTTGAACTTGACTAAAGTATGAGAACCGTTGCAACATATGTGATTCAGGTGCAATAGCTGGAGCTTTAACTAATCCTCTAGATGTGGTGAAAACTAGATTAATGGTTCAGGTATAGGTAACATTTACCACTTGCTTTTTTGTTTTCATTTCAAATATTTGTAGAAATGATTCTGTTCTCTTTTTGTGTTGGAAATATCTGTATCTCTGTTTTTTCACTTCATATCATTTCTTTCTCAATTCCCAGGGATCAGCAAACCACTACAAAAGCAGTTTTGATTGTGTTAGGACTATAATAAAAGAAGAAGGAAGTCATGCTCTTCTAAAGGTGTACTTCTAAGCAGTAGTTATGCTAATCAAAGCATAACTACTGTTACTCCTATTTGGTTGTGAATGAGTTGCAAGAATATATTTGCTTTTACCTCACGGACTTATTTGGCTACAGGATCGAACTTGAGGATTTGAGTGTGGCCAAGAGAAAACGATGTTGCATGGGCATAAGTTACTTTAAATTTTGTTTTCCCCCTGATCTGCATATACTATGCTTTCCTTATATTTGTACTTTCCAGTATGCACCAAGTCAGCCTTACTATTATTATCCTACCGGGTCCCAGTTTTCAGCATGGAGTGTTCACATACGTATGTCTTGTCACTGTTCCTGAGCTGTCTTTGGTCTTTGCCGTGCATGATTACTATCCGTTCTTTTGCTGTTAATCTCCCAAGTTTATTAAACTTCTCCTGGCACGTTGTTAAATGATAGGTAACAAACACACATCCTGCAAGAAATGATAGATTATAGAAAGCAAGAAGATGGCACAAATTTTGTTTCAAGTTAGAACTTCTGGTCTTGTATAAATGGGTATCATGGAAGCCATGTAGATCAGTTCTTGGATGAGAGTACTATGATGTCCTTCTCTCAAATAGTTAGATGAAGTTGTCTCCTCTAATTTGCTGCAGGGAATTGGGCCAAGAGTAATATGGCTTGGAATTGGAGGTTCAATCTTCTTTGGGGTCCTTGAAAAGACGAAACAGGTACTTTATCAACGGCGCAGAGATGCGGAGACGTCTCTCTCTTTCAAACAAAGTTAACTGAGGAATTGTGTTTCATTTGCAAGCTGACATTTGATATTCATTCTTGAAAATTATAAAAGATGTAGCAACGAGATTGAAAGCATTTTAGTTTCTTTGGTTTCTGATTTTCTGCACTGATTATTTTTCGCTTCCAATCACACCCTATGTAGGGAGAACAGCCATGGTGGTTTACTGGTTTAGGTAGGAATTTGTCATTTTGGAAATCAGGTCTGAATGGATCTAGTTCTTACATACACCATTAGTAGTGGAAATGTTACTTTAAGACCTCTGGTAATGAGGCCTTATCTTAGTCCACAGGTTCCCAAACTTTAGTTTCCTTTAAGAGTGAGCTCCGGAGTTGCTATCTTTAAACAAGGTATTGTCACTTTTAAACATTTATAGTATTTCTTAATAAATCATCTAAATTTATTAAATCTTAGTTTTCAATGGCATTTATACCATAATTTTATAATGGTATAAACTTTTTTTAATGAAATAATTTTATGCTTTTTCTTCAATAATATCAGAACTGAAAATAAAATATAAATATGATTTCAATAAAGAAATTACGTAAATAAGGAGAGTGATAAAAACTTGTTTTTCCCCCTCCTTTCCGTTGCCTTGCTTTCTGCTGTCTATTAAACTCCTTTAGTACCAACTCGAGAAAGGCGAAAAGACCCCTAAAGCATAATGGAGTGAAGACAAGAGAATATTTGACAAATAAAAGCCGCCCATCAAAGTCACAAGTCAGGCTCAGGCAGGACAGTTACTTCTGTTTGAGAAGTCGGTAAAAACGATTACTTTCCACTAATCAATCTGTTTCCTTTTCAGTGAGGCCTTTTTCTAAACACTTGGAGAACAAGACGAGACTACGAAGCGTTAGTTGAATGAGAAGCTGGAGAGCTGATTGGTGGAATTTGCCGCATTCGATCGTTTTCTTATGGAACTACACGCATACCGACTGCGAAACTCACGATTCTTAATTCATTTTCAAAATTTTCCCTGGAATTGTCATTTTAGAGCTATTCGTTGAGGACATCTGAAAAGGAAGGTCATACATACAGTTGAGAATATAAAGGTGATACTGACATCATCTCAAAAATAGGTAAAAGGGACATTTTTATTTTAAAATTTTAATTGAATATTTAATAGCATAACAGATTTTAACATTATAAAAATTATTCTTTTAAAATCTTAATTTGACTTTTGTCTAAGTACTAAAATGATATATATCACAATATTTTAGAATAAACTAATATTTATTTATATCAACTAAAAAATTTTAATTTTCCAATCTGGACTCTTCCGTCTCCTCTTGGACAAACTGCTACGGCTCTTTCTACGGTCCTATTTTATTCGCTTTCGAGTTTCGACCACTTGAACCTTCTTTTTAGCCCTTTTTTCACTACCCTTTATAATCTAACCATCATTTCTTTTTGGGTAAATTATTAAAAAATTATCAAATATTAGAATATTAACTCAAACTTTAGAAAATGATGCTAAATATTCAAAACGTTCAATTTGTTGCAAAAATTGTCCAACATCAAATTTTCAGTTAACTTCACTAACGTAGCATATCATATGGTTGGTATGTGCTTTTTAACTAATTATTTAACGTTTAAGTAATTTTTAAACACAAACTTAATTTCCTCTCTTATTTTGCTTCCCCTACGTTTGCGATTACCCAACTCATCATACGAGAGTATCATGAGAGGTGATTCCTGTAGTAAGAATTTAAAGGTTGATACATGTTTTTTAACTAATTATTTAATATTTAATTAATTTTTAAACACAAAACTTAATTTTCTCTCCTATTTTGCTTCCCCTTCGGTTGCGATTGCCCAACTCATCATAATAAAAAATGTCATTATTTTTGCAATAAAAATTATAAAAAGAGAAATGGAAGCCTAATAGTGGAGAATCATGTACATCCTTATAATAGTAGAGAATCTCTGCATACCGTGAATCCTCCAAATATGATATCCTAAATGGGAGGAAGAATAATTACTACGTTCCATTAATGCAAGACGAAATGTCCACATATTGCCAAGAATCATAATACCAATAATCATCCAATAGAACATTATGATATCTAACATCTTGGGCCACTCAATTCAAACATTTTACAAAAATTAAGTCCTTAAGAGCCAAGCCAACTTTGAAAGGTATAATAGATCCCATTCTAAAGGATACGGAGGAAGCAATGAACAGTTATCCTCTTGGATACCAATGTTGACAAATTTAATGCTAAAGTTCGTGTAATTGATTTGGCATATCTATTACTTTGCAAAAGAATATAGGTAAAGCTCCATTTGTGGTTTTTTTTTACAGTCAAGTTCAAAAGATTTAAAACCGCAAGCTTTTAAGGTACGTACTTAAGCAAAATGGCAATCTAAGATATATCTTTATAAGAAGAATTGCAGTTGTTGTATCCTATGACCTTAAGAACAACAACTATTTTTTATCAACAATGTTAACAAGAAACTTAACGTCAGGTTATTTTGCAATAAATTAAAAATTCATATATTTTAATATTACTTTTTAAAGTTCAAGTTCATATTATAAATCTAAATAAAGTTTAGAAAATTTTCTTAATTAACCTTTTTTTCGTAATAACTTTGTTGGCTCTATCCTCTCTCCTATCATCTTTGCCGATCGGAGCCTCTAGCACTTGGATTTTTCTCAAAACTTGCTTATCAAAACCTTCCTCGACATCCTAAACTCTAGTATCTCAATATCCTAAACTCAAGTACCTCAACCTCATAAGCAACAACTTTTCTAGCAATACTCCCACATCATTTGGTCAATTTTTGGAACTTGATACCTTTTTTTTTTCTTATGTTCAATCTTTTTGACAATGTTTGTCAACATTTCAAGTCTAAAAATGCTAATATGACTTACTGCCAAAAGAAAAGGAATGTTTCAATAAGACTACATTCTTAGTTGAGATGTGTACCTCACACTATGAATCTTGATAAAAAATATCAAAAAATGTGAAGGTGTACTTTTTATGAATTAATACCAATTATGAAATAAATTTTAATCATGAAAATTTGGACCCCTTTGTCTTTATTGGTGGACATTGATGATTTAACTTGAATATTGAATAGTTAATTACATTAGACTTCTTTATGATTTGATCTTTTATTATTTTATATTATTGTCATTTATTTCTTGTGATACTGTTTAGTTATTACACAATTCTTTTGACATATTTTATTAGTTTTTTTTATTTACTTCTAAAAGAATATGGCTGCGTTTGGATCTATGGTGTGGTGGAGATAAGTACTTATTCACCGCATTTTTTAAACGCAGTCACATGTTTGGATCTGCGGGCAAACAACCAGAGATTAGAGGAAAGTAAGGTACCACCGCAAAAATCTATAAGCAGAAAGAAATTTGCGGTAGGAAAGTACTTCTACGGTAGAAATTCTACTTTCCATTAATAACTTTCTAATAATTATTATTTTCCATTATACCCTCAACTAATAGAAAGCAAGTCCAACGTATTGTCTTTTTCTTATTTTAATTTAATATTTTCTTATTTATAATTTGAATTTATATGATTAATAATATATTTTTATGAAATATT